>VXBR01008453.1:1049196-1168343 GCA_013400215.1 Cisticola juncidis
CTGGCTGACCCCCCTGTACAGGTCCCAGACCCCCCTGTACAGTCTCCAAACCCTCCTGTACAGTCTCCAAACCCTCCTGTACAGTCTCCAAACCCTCCAGGGCTGCCAGAGGGATATCCTGGACTCCGACACCCTAGTACTGTGTGGAAATGTAGACATACCTGTAGGATGTTTTGAGACAAGTTTTCCATAGGAGAAGCTCTTAGTTATGGAAGGGCACTGCACCTTTAGGAAATGTCTGTAAGATTAGTAGAAATGGGAAATCCCAGCCTTCATCAGGACATCAGTTTCCCTAAAAAGAAGAAAAAGGGAGTGTCCTAGAAGTGGGTCCTCTCTTCCTGCTCTGTCAGAGTGAGGCAAAAGAGTCTTGTCTTGTTCCCTGGTCTAGATGTGTTCCCCTCCTTCATCCTGCCACTTGTAGAATGAGAGAAGTGTTGGGCTCCTGTACTTCAACATGGGGCTCCCTGTGAGCTTGTACCTCAGAAAAAGGAGGAATGGAGTCCTTTAGAGCCCTTGAATTCTCCCAGCAGCAAAACTGCTTTCCCACAAACAAAGAGGAATTTGTTTGGCAAAAATTTGAGCATTAAGTGCAGCTGCTGGAAGTGTTTATATTTTGTTCCTTAAAAAAGGCAACAGACTGAGTATTGTTGATAGTACTGCAATGCTCATTACTTACAAGGAGGGGCAGAAGGTCTGGGGTGATCTACTAGGAAGCTTTTTGGAGTAACTTCAGTTACACTTTGATGTCCAAAACAAAGGATTGAAGGATTTTTAGGTGCTTTGGGAGCTATACTTCACTGATTGAAAGCACACTTCCCTCTCTGTCCCTCTACGCTTGGGAGCAGTGCCCTGATTGATATCCAGGGTGAGGCCAGATCTTTGTTCTGTCTCTGCTGACTATGGCATAGTTCCCTGGTGTGAAGTAGCCCTTATGTCTTCCTCATCAGGCTCAGGGGAGGACATACTTGAAGTGTCTTGACCACTGGGCATGGTGGTGATGTGCCATGTGAAGCTCCAGTGTTTCCCAGAAAGGAACGGGTGAAGATGGTGGAGTTTTGATCTCAGCTCCATTCTTCCTGGCTTTGGTCCACTGAGATGGGCGTTATATCTGTTCCTCTTTGGAAAGTTATTTTACTCATTGTGGGGATTTACTTGTGAAGGAGGAGTAGAGGTGAATTGTGAAGTGCTTGTAGCACTGAGATGCACCAGTGAAAAACAGAGGGTGCCCTAGGTAGGGCCTGGGGATCCTCTGGCTGGCGTGTTCACCTTGGTCAACAGGATCAGCTTAATGATAGATGGGCTGTATGTTGCCTTCCAGTAGGGACAACATGCATGGCATGCCCAAGTCCTGGTTTAATGAAGTAATAATTAACCAGAAGACAAGTTTCTTCCCAGTGCAATTTTAGAGGGATTTGGTAATGGATGTGAAATATCAACTTAATATTAATGGAGATTAATTGAACTCAGTGAAAGTGATTTTTCCTTCTGTATCTTCCCTCCTGTCACCTTAATAATGACCTATTTGGTCTAAATATTCTAGCAGATTAGGTAGAGATTTTTCCTATTAGGTAATTATGAGTTCAGCAAGGCATGATTTCTCAGGCACGTGAAAAATCATGTAGTCTAGTTTTATTCCACTAATTAGAAAAAAATTACCTAGGTATTAAGGACATGAAATTGTAATTTACTCTATGATTATGGGCTAAAGCACTAAATCTCTCATGATTTGATATTAGCACTACGTGCCAGTTATAAGCTGCCCTTGAAATATATTAATTACATAGGATAAAGGTAATTTTCACTTATTGTCACCCAAAAGTATATTTCAGCGGAGCAGTCCTGATACATATCTCCATGGGAACTCATTTAGCTGATGCTGTTTTCTGTGATTCAGTTTTCCCCTATTTTAAAAAAACTATTTTATTTTATCCCATATGTGCAAGAAATGTTTTGCATTGCAAATTTTGCATATTAAGTTTACAATTTATTTATTACCATGCAGAATAGGAGTTGAAAGATGGCCTTGTATTAGTTTGTTAAATCCAGGTGATATTTTCAAGAAATACTTTGTTTTGCAGGATTTCTTCTAATGTACTTCTTTCTTTCTATAAACCCCAGAGTCTATAAGGGCTCCTAGATGTGTTAATTTCTATGAAACAATGGGGTTTTGTGTCTCTAACAGGTTTCTTACAGCAGTCTTGTTTCAAATGGTCTTTTCTGCCAGTAATCAAGGTGTTTGAGAACACTAAGGGGAATCTCTTAATTTACTGCTCAGATGCTTTCATTGAATTTACACATATACAGAGATTAAATGCTGACAGTATTTATGGATTAAAATATAAAGATGGTTTTCTTTGGAATTTTCTAATTACAGTCTGTATGAGAAACTTAAAAAAGGTAAACTGGAAAAAATGTTTTTCTTGATTTTCAGAGTGTATTTTTAATTGGTTATTCCACCTCAAAGTTCATTCATCCTTTCACGACATATGGGAGCCTTATCTTTTTACAGCTTCTGGTTTTTTGGGAGAGTGAGAAGCCTGATCAGATAAGAGGAAAAGAGAGAACTCTTACTGTGATCCAGTGCATTTTGTCAGCAGCTGCCTATCTAATCCAGTGTGCTTATGTTTCTTAGGGGAAAAGCAGAAGTGTTCTATAATAAAGAATAAAACATAAAAAGGAAAAAATCAGTGAGAGGAGAATGTACCCTCTCTTTTTAGCATATTTTTGGTAATGTTTTTCAAAGGCTTAATAGGCCATCTTATCCATAAACAAGAAGTTGAAGACTGCTGATTTTCTCCTTGTGTGTGGCAGAGTGAGAGAATGGCTAGCACAAATGGTTTTCAATTTTTATCACTTTTGCTGCTGAGGAGTCCAGATTGCTGCAAGCATGGCTATTGTCAGAAAAACAGCTGTGGGAAGACAGCATCTTTGAACATGAAAGTTAAAATTTAGACACCATTTATTTTTTGAAGACATGCATTTGGATTTAGATTTCTGGTATGTGGCTGCAGGCTTGCTTGAGTTAGTCCTGATAATATAGCAAACTGCCCAGAGGAGGGAGGAGCTGACAGTACTCTTCAGATAGTAATTGGTGAGGTTCTTACCTGGAGGCTGTCTTAAATAAGTTGGAGGCTTAATTAAAAAAAAACCAAAAAACCCCGACATAAAGTCTTTGTTTTCACTCTTCTCACCTAAGTGTAGCTGGAATTTCTTTAAAGACTAAGCTGGGCTTACCTCTGGCTGATACATCAAAAACATGTGCTTAGGGAAAGGTTCAGAAGGCAAACTGTTTTCAGTCTGTGTAGTATTGTAGGGTTGACTTCCTGCTTGCATCTGGAGTGACAGTGAGGAAAAATTATGTAGATTATTTTGGTTTGTTTCTTAAAAGAGGACTGTGCAAATCAGATCTGGACTTTCACATACAATTATATTAATTAAAGGGTTGCAAATGCAGCATGTTAATGTAGTAGGGTAACAAAAGAGCTGTACTTTGACCATGGGCAGTCTCATTTGTGTTTGCAGCAGGCAGCTCTCTGGAGAAGGATCTGGGAATCCTGGTGGACAAGCTGTCCTTGAGCCAGCAGTGACCAAGTGCCCTTGTGATCAAGAACAATGGTATCCTGGGATGCATTAGGAAGAGCACTGCCAGCAGGTTGAGGGAGGGGATCCTGCCCCTCTGCTCAGCCTTGGTGAGGCCAAATCTGGAGTGCTGTGTCCAATTCTGGGCTCCTCAGTACAAGAGAGGCATGGAGCTCCTGGAGCAAGTCCAGCAAAGGGCTATGAATATGAAGAGGGGACTGGACCATCTCTTTTGTGGGGAAAGGCTGAGAGAGCTGGGCCTGTTCAACCTCAAGAAGAGATAACTGAGAGAGGACCTCATCAATGTATTTAAGTATCTGAAGGGAGGATACCAAGAAGATGGAGCCAGGCTCTTCTCTGGGGTGCTGAGGCAATGGCAGATACACTGGAAGCTTCACCTGAGCACGAGGAAGAACTCTGCTGTGCAGATGGGAGCACACTGGAACAGTTGCCCATAGAGGTCGCGGGGTCTCTCTCACTGGAGATCCTTAAAAGCTGTCTGTTCTCAGTCCTGAGTAACATGCTGTAGAGGACCCTATGTGAGCAGGAAGGTTGGACCAGGGGGCCTCCAGTGGCCTTTTCCAGCACCAACCATTCTGTGGTTCTGTGAAGCAGTCCTGTATCACTGGGTGCTGAGATCCATTCAACTTCCCTATGTTAAAAAGCACAGGTGTAGTAGAATCCATGGGGCCCATCACTGCTGTGCTTTCACCTTGAAGAGCCAAGAACATGCCCACGTCACATCACTGTCTTATTTTATCTGTAGTTTATTTTTCTTCCTTTAGAATACCAATGAGAAAATTCTGTGCTCTTAAAAAGGGTATAAAGGAAAGAGAAAAAACTTGGACAATTGTCAGAGACCTCACAATTCCTCAGGGCCCTGGATTGACCTGCTAAGGCTGATCCCAGCAGCAGCTGGGCTGTGTGGAGGGGACGACCACACTTGTCTCTGCTTCACACTGCACCTCAGTCCTACCTTGTCTCCAGCCTTGATCTCTAGATGTCCATCCTGCTGTCACTTCTGCAAAGGTGGCCCTGCTCCTGCTGCTCTTGACTGAAATCCAGCAGCAGATGCTGGGCACTCATGGGACTCACTTTTGCAAATTCCTGACTCCCAACAACAGATTGGGTCACTTGTATTGATTACTTTATGTAGCTGTTATGTAGATCTACATTAGGCTTATGTAGATCTTCAAAGTTAACGGCTCCCTCAGTGTCACTGTGAACAGCATGCCAGCTACTACTGCTTATTGTACATGATGTTGTTGTCTTGTTGCACTGGAGTAGATGAAAAGCTTTAAGAAGTGCTGTGGGGGAAAATATGGAAGCACCAGAAAAGATCAAGTGAGCTGACAGTATAACAAGAACAACAGAATTTGTAAATGTGGACGTTCAAAGTGAATAATGCAATGAGTGAAGCACAGCTAAGTAATGCTGCAGAGGGCTTTTTGGTTAGAAATTGTAATTTTGTTCTTTTAAGAGCATTTCTGAATTGAAAGTTAGTTGCAATTGTTTTCTTTTAGAGCATGCATATAAAATCTCACATAATGTAAATGATGAATGTGGTCTTTATATACTGCAGGTGAAGCTGAAACTTGTGTGATTTGACATACGCTTTCAACTCTGCTTTGTAATTGCCTTCAGAAAGTTACATAAAATATCAACCCAGTTCCTGCTCCATTCAATTGAGTGATAACCTAGAGCCTAATTCTTCAGTGCCTTGAAGTCATGACCAAGAAGTATCGTGAAAATGCACATTCCTGTAAATAATTTGAAGTGCTATAATTCGAAAATGCTTTACCCTTCATCATTTGTGATGTTTAATTGTTTCTGCATCTTGTAATTTTGCATAGAGAGAGTATTCAATTTCCTTTTTAGCTCACAACCTGGCACAATGGTGTAGTGTTTGGGCTTCTAGGAAGACATGAGGTTTAATAGGGATTAAAATAAATTTATGTCCTTTAAATATAAAATAGTGTCTACAATGGTCTGAATGTGCCTTTAAAGGATGATCTATATATATATCGTTTATCTCAACCTTGAACTGTATTACTGAATTTCCAAATTGGTATATGCATGAACATATGAATTTCTGCCCATTTGTGTCTGTACACGCATACCTTATAAAAGCAAAAAATGAACAACTCTGGGTTGATGTAGATTATTCAACCTTGGTTTCTTTTATGTGTTCTTAAAGGAGGTATCTCAGCTGCTTCTGGCTCCAGTGATGGGTGCCATGGTACTGCAGTAGCCTTTTCACTGCTGAGAAACAACAGAGCTGGGATGTGGTCTGAGCTTGTCTGATTCTAGGCTCTTGACTCATCCCTGGGAGCTGATAACTGACAGCTAGAATGGCTCAGGGCTGTATTATACATATAATTGTATGCTATGTGTGTATATTGCATGCTGGGGCACTTCATTGCCTCTGGCAATGTGAAAGTGAGTAAAGGAAGGAATAGGAAAGTACCTTTTTTGTTAAATAAGGGAGACAGCTTAGTGGTGAACGGTGTTTTAGAAATTAATGCATGGGTTATGCTTGTGTGAACATAGATTTTTTTTTGTTCTCAGTTTTTAATGAAATATGGTGAGATGGGATATTTCAGTACTTTCAACGTTAAAGAAATTGAACTTGTCAGACAGTTTTAATGCCAATGTCTGTACGAGGCAATGTTACTTCTCTTAGGTTAGGGAAAGGTCACCCCACTGCAGCCTCTAATTTAAATGTAACTTGTCAAGTGTGCTGGTGGAAGAAAAACTTAAAATATAGCATATGACTTAGTGCCTTCCCTGCACCAGGCCCTTTTTTTTTTTTTTTTAATGCTGTTGCCTCAAGGCTGGCATGACCTGGAGGAGATGAGGCAGCAGTTCCAGTTCTGTGCTTCTAGAAGATAAGGAGTATTACGTGTAGCTGTCTGCTTGTGTCCTGTGGCTTCTTCCTGGCTGTGTCATGAGAAGAGGCAAGGGGATCTGTTTACTCTGAGCCAGCAGCTATGCCTGCCTGGTTCTTGGCTGCTGCTCCTGGGCTATGGAGAGCTGGAAGGGGCTGGGAGTGTCTGCAGGCGGGAGCCGTGGGTGTGCCTGCCAGTCTGCTGCACCGCCGCTTACAGTGGGGTTCCGCTCTGCCTCACAGCAAGCTGCCCTGGCTGCTTCTGGCAGGCACCCCAGAGCTTCCAGAAAAGCCAAAGCTGTTGGTGCAATACAGAGACGAAAGGAAGCATGTGAAGTACCAACTGGATATTCTTCTGTTGAATGAGGGCTTATGATAGAACTTGAGAATTGTGGGAGAAATGTGTTCATGTGATGACCCAAACCACAGCTGTGTGTGCCTTGGAGGACCTTGTTCTTGGGGTGTTATTCCGTAAACCAGCCAGCTCTGACACAGTGTGACAATATCCGGCATGGGGTGACGTCTGGAGCGTGATTCCCTCTCTACCATCCTTGTCTGTCTGCGTGGGAGGCAGTTGCATGTCCTTTCCTCACTCCATTGCAGCCTGGAGTGATGCTGACTTTTGCTCCTGTCCTTGCAGGCCGAGTGACGAGAGGCAAACATGGCCCAAGCACCCACTGATCCGAGTAGTGCAGAAACTGCTGACCCAGAGGAGAGTTCTCCAAATATGATAGTCTACAGAAAGGTAAGGACTTGGAGCTGGGTACAGTAATCCCTTTTCCATGTGGTTGGCTCCTGAAAGGATTCCATGTCCCTTTTGAAGTCAGAAGTATACTGCAGACTGCTTGGATGCATAGCTGAAAGTGTTTTCAGGAAAGTAGGTGTTTCAAACTATAGCATTTGAGAGCATGGAAGTTGAATTCTGTTCAGTGGAAGCACTTGAGCTTGTTACTATGAAATATTTGATGACAAGCTAATTACTTGAAATTTAACGTTTTGTCATATGACTAGGTAAGCATTCAAATTTACTGCAGCTAGCTAAAATAAGTGTACATATCTTCCAAGTTTTATCATACTAAGCACAAAGCATCCTCCATACAGCAATCTTTTGGTACTTTTTTTCCTACATTCATATTGTGTTTCTTGTTGTATAATTACCAGTTAGATTTTTTGTAGGTCATTGTTCTTACTTCCCATACCTTGCTTAAATTTTAGAAAAAGATTATTTCCTCAAGTGATGGGGGAAAATGAATCAGACAAAGGTGAAACAACAGCAGTGTATGATTTTAAAGAGCATTCTTTCACCATGATAAAATGTCTTATTCTGAAGTACTTTGGAGTTAGCATAAAAGATGAAGGAAAGCTATCTATTGACCCATTTGCAAAGGCATTGTTTTATTCTGGGGTAGGTGTATCCTTCATCTTTGAAATTTAGTATTTTTGTAGTTTAGTGAAATAATGTAAATATATTTTATTTAGCCTGCAAAGTATTCCTTATGTAGTATGCAGAAATGCTGTATGGTTCTGACAGAAGTTTCTTCCATAGCTTAAATAAGCTACCATTCTGTGCATTTAAGAGCTACAGTGCTAGCTCAGATCATGTTTCTTTGTGTGGTATGATCCTGGGTGAAATTACTGAAATGTGTTGGAGGTACATGGTTATGTTTTCTGGTTGCATGACTACAGTCTTGATGACTTTCATATGCTGAGAAAATAATTTAGGTTTCGTATGGAGCATGAGTTGTTTAAAGTGTTACTTTTTGATATCCATAATTTTGGTTTGGTTGTTGTGTATTTGGTTTGGAATCTGGAATTGTTAACATGGGAAAATTTTCTGGGTAGTGTGTAGGCTTGTTTGTTTTGAATGTGTTATGAACACACTTTGGCTGCTAATTTGGAAGTAGCACTAGTTGGTTAGTCAGATTGTTTTTTTCCAACCTGTTTGCTGAGAGGTCCAACACCCCAGTAGGCTGAAGTAAATACAGTACATGAAAGAAATGTCTGGTTGTGTGATCTAGAATTAAGGCATTCAATCTGTGACTCTGCAGAGTTTCCACTTACCTGTTTTATTTATGTGCCTCACTTCCTATTAATCTCGCAGTATTTCTGCTTTAGGACTTCTCCATTTCTTTGCCTTTTGGTGTTTCATTATTGTCATGTAGAACAGAGCTTGTGAGTTCTGTGGTATCAATGGGGAATATGCTCATACTATTTGATTCATCTCTCCTTAATGGTTTTCCTCTGATGTCGGTATTATCAGCCCTTCATAATACAGTCACCTGTCAAAATACATAATTGTCTTTTAGAATACCATGCCCCATGCACTGTGCAGTAATAGTGTATTCTGTATTGTCAATTTTAAGCTAACATGTCTGTCAGGGTATTTTCCTGAGTGTTTCTGTTGCTTTATGAGTAAAAAAAATGTTGATATTACCTATATTTCATGGTAAATTTTCATTGGCGATTGACTTTCTAAATGTAATTTACATTATTTTAGATACTCGTTTTAGATATTAGCATTTGGTATTATTTGACATTTTGATATTAGTTAGATGTATTACACATCAATTTTATGTTCCTTAGTGTTGAAAAATTATATGCAAAATCTGAGACAAAAGTGTTATTCTTTTGATTATATCCTCTCTTTCCAAGTGAATGTTTAGCTCTTCATCTCTCATTTCCTTTCAAATGGCTTGATTGCCAGTAATGAAAGAGAAAAACACTGCACTGGACTCCCTGAACTATTGAACACAATCTGCCAGAATACCCTACAGTTCAGGGTTGGTGTTGTGTCACAGTAGAAGGAAAGGTTTGCTTCTCACAGCAGGGATCTAAGGTGCAATTGATCCCCCTTAGGAAGAATAATATTATAATAAGGGTGGGCTCTGGTAGTGGACCCACAGTAAGTCCTGCTGTCTGAACTGTTTTGTTGCTTATCATAATTGTCATGTTTGTGGGTTTTGGGGGAGAAAAGCCCTGAAAGTAGAACAGCAGCTTGTGAATACTTTCTGTACTGAGAGTCCCTGGGGTCTGTTTGAAGTTCATGTGCCAGCTTGGTTGTAGCCTGATTTTCTTTTAGTCACCAATGAAAGGTAGATACATTTAGAGGACAAAACAGATCTTAGGTAGTATTGAGTATCCCTTTGGAGCAACCTCTCTCTGTTTTGTTTATGGAGAAAAGCCTGGAACAGGCTGTGCTCTTTATTTAGGTAGGTAAACCTAAGTGGCATGAGTTTTGGCCATGCAGAACAAAATAAACTAATTTATTTTGACTCAAATTACTTCATGATATTCTCTATGGACTCCTGCAAGCAAATGAATTCTAACTGCTTTGATTGCTACAGCAGATGGTCTCAATGAGATAAGTCTTATTTTCTTCTACCTTCAGTGTTAACCTTACAGGGGTTGATATTTATCAATTTGTGAGGCACTTTATTTTTGTAATCCAAGATACCCAATGTTGCTCCGCTGTTTTGGATGACACCTGTGTGTGAATTAAGTAGTGCAGATGCATTTGTTGCAGTTAGCTGTGTTAGGGTATGATTTGCCTCACCCTACCCTTGTTAAGATGAATTGTACCCCAAAGTACACGAGCTGTATTGACCAGATCTCCAGTGACAATCATGGGTACCCAGCCATCAGGCACTTATGTCATAGGATAGACATCTACAGTTAGGCAAGCTGCATTCCACTCCTTGGGCTTGTGTGTCCTCTCATCTCTGTGTGCATCTCCGTGCTGAGCCCTGGGCTCTCACAGGGCTGCAGTGGTGCTGCAGGAAGGGTGGGCTCTCATTGGTCTGTGGTGCAGGTACCCAATGGAGGTGTGAGGGTGCTGCAGACACTGCACTGCTGTTTGAGCATTCTGCCAGTGCACTAAGTCTGGCATGTCTGGAGAAGATGCTGGTGCATTTTTTGATGGGATTACCGCTGAAAGATTGGTGCACACTGCTTGAAAAGACTGTTTGAAATGACTTCCCTACTTTTCATGGGAGCAGGGAGTGACATCCCCATCCTCACTTCAGTCTGCAAGCATTGTGTGGGTGCTGCAGCATGGAAGGAAAAAAATGCAATAAAAGCCAGTGAGAGGAGAAGAACCTCTACTAGCAAATAGTAACAAAAAGTATAAATTGTTTTTAAAGGCTGGTCACATTCCCTTGACATACAGCCACCCTTGATTAGTGTTTCTTGCAAGTGCTGGTGCACTCAGGTGCCCTTTGGCTCATTGTTACAATAACCCACATCTGAAAATTCTTACACTGCAGACAGTATTGAAAAGCAGATGGTTCACGGACACCTTCTGACACCAGACCTATTAAGTGAAAGATTATCAAAATAATTTGGCAAATCAAATTTTCTTACATAAAGGATGGTGAAAAATTGTCATGTCACTGTAAGAAAAATCAAAATATTTAGAGCTTGACTAAATAAGAACTGAAAATACCAATAAGGAGGAGTACATGGGCAATAGAACAAGGATATAATACAGAAATTAAAATCTAAATTGTATGGCAAGGTGTACTTGTTCCTGAGAGAGACCTACAATGATAGGGAAGAGTTTGCAAACTGTGCTGTTTAAGAGAGTTTTAGAACCACAGGAGCATGTATGTTCTGAGGAATATCAAAGGGTACTGTCAAAGAAATGATCTGCATTATCTGATAGTAGATTTCCATTTCTGCCTCATTTTTGCCACACAGCCTCTATATCTGCTTGCTAATGTCAGCACTTAGGGAGTTAAATTTTGAGTTTTTATGATTACTCATGGTAAATCTTTTGAGCAAGCAGGAAAATCTAATTTCCAAAGGCAATTACTGCTCTAAGTAATGTAACACAAACTTGCAGCTGCCACAAGATGCTTTCAGAAAAATCTGAGTTGTTTGCTACCTTCAGTGCTTGGCAGCCTTAGTGTCTTTTTAAATGCTGATTTAAGATCTGAATTGGAATAATTCTTAAGAAAACCCAAAAAACAAAAGCCACACAAAAAAAAGCACCCTAACATTTGCAGATTTTCTCCAGGCATATTCCAGTGTTCCAGTCATGTCAAGTAGCAGGAGTGCTGCTGCCAGACCTGACTGAATGTGCTGATGGGGCAGGAAATGAGAGAACAAGCTGTTGTGAAGACAGGCGTATGCATCCAAAAATTGTATGGACCGCAGAAGCAGAAGGATGGGGCAAGAGACTGTTGTTAAATTAACTGTTTATGTTAAAAAATATAGTAGTGGTATTTTGAGCTAGTCAGGAAACCAAGACTGCAATTTGATTGCCCTGAAGTGGTGCTATGAAAAACCATCTCAACAGGACGCTGTCTAAGCAACCAAATGCAATGAGCTTCATAAGGGTATAGTTCAAATGAGACTTTTTGTAAAGAAAGAAAAACTGAGATATTTTAAAGTGAGATGGATTTCATGCATACAACTTAATTTTTTAGTAGAAGAAAGCAGTCTGCATAATTTTTTGAGGCTTCCTAGCCCCTTTGAGGTTTTATGCTATTTTTCATGAGGGCAGCAGAATGTAAAATGTGTTTTAACTGTTGAATACTTTTGGTATTCTTTTTATTTGAATCTCTTGTGTTATATTTTAGGATTCTGCCACTGGTAAAGGCCTTCTGAACCTTCTCATCTTTGTACATGAAACCTGAGTTTTTCGCACAGTTGCTTCTGTTTTGCAACTGTTTTTTAACATAAAACTGTAAATTGATGATGATAATGCATGAGTTGATAACACTGCAGACCTTCAGACTTCAACTATACCCAAAGATTTTTCTGTACTGTCATTAGAGATTACTTTATGGAAATTTAAGTCATCTTACTCTTAACATTTCCTGATTTATTTTTTTTCCTTAACTCTGTTTCCAGACTGAAAGCAGTAAGCCATGATTAAACTAGGACTGAATTTGAGAGTATATATTGTGATGTCAGGAACTGAAATATGCACAATTTTGGATAAATAATCTCCAAATTAGCATTGTTACTGCTGGAAAATTAATTTAAACTTAGTCTTGTTACCGAAATGTGTTGACACACAGGTTAGGCAGCAGGGGAACTTTAACTCTGCACTTTTGTATTGAACAATGATAAGGAGGTTTCAGTTCATTTATCACTGCAAATACTGATGTGCCTTGCTTGTAAACAGAAGCTGGCCATTTCTTGAAACCTTGCTAATTTCTCTATTCAGCTGGTTTACTTGGCCAACAACATTGACTGCAGAGGGTGTTGCATAGAGAGGGGGAAATGCCTGTGTGCAGGGTGGGCTACTGGTTAAACTGTGGCTGTAATTATGACAGAGCTGGCTGATTTTTATCTAGGAGATTCCCTCTCAGCATTTCCTATAGTAGCAGGGGTAGCATTCACTAATTCTCCTTTCCATAGCTCATACAGTAAAATCCTGAGGACAGTAATCACAGTAGGGACATTAAATCTAGTTTTACAGAGAGAGAGGCTGTACCGTGGTGAACAGAGGTGGGAATTGCCATGTTCAACAAACATGTCAGGTTTGTTATCAACAGACCAGAACATAGTGGAAAGTCACAGGAAAGTCACAGTCCGGTTATGAGCAATGGCAGTGAAACACACAAATCCCAGGATGCCTTGGAGGAATATTTCCAGGGCAGGGATAGGTGTCAGCAGTATTATGTAAAAGGCCAGTGATAATGGCCTCTTCTTGGTCATGGTGTAATCTTCTTTTTTGTAATCTCCTGCCTTCAGAAAACATGTTCTGGTTGCACAGCATGGACTAGAAACAAGTGATGTATTTAACTGAGCAAAAGCTAAAACCGGTGTGCACACAAATTTTGGTAAATTTGTGATGGATGTAAGAAATTTTGGAGTTGCAGGATGGTTCCTAATTCTTAGAAAAGTGGAGCTCTGGAGCAGTCACTGCAGAGAGTAGTGAGGCCCAGGAAGCCATATGGTTTTACATAGCTTTAGGCATGTTTTTGAAGAGGCCTGTATGACATGGTATTTTGCAAAAGTAGAGAAGGAGACACAGAGAGCCAAGAAGTCTCTCTACCTTTATGTATACCTTCTTCAGATTACTTTGAGTAGGTAATAACACCTAAAATACCTCCCAGATTTGTGTGTGTATTTATATATGAAATACCTTCAAACACCATTTATTCATGCGATAGCGAACAAATTGTTCTGCTGAAGTTTGACACGTGTCAGTGTCCTTGAACAAAGCTAATGCTGCTGACCTTGACTGTAGCTGTCAGAGAAGGCTTGTGGTAATGTTGGGGTCTGTGGTTTGATTTCCACATCAGTTAGAGGATATGAATGATTAATGATCAAAGGCATTAGTGTAAAATTGCAAGCAGTTAGTTTCTGGACAACTTCAGAAGCTGACTTGCATTGTTGCGTAGATGCAAATAAGGCTGTCATACCAGCAGCAGAAACATATTTTTAGAGTCAGGTGGAGGTTATCCACCTGGAAGAAGGACTTTTGGATTCTTTGTGGTTTGTTGTTTCATTTCATTATTTGTCTTGCAGTAATACTTAAAATTCACTTGAGATTAGAGATTCAGATTAATAGGCAGTATGCAAAGCTACAAATAGGGAAATATGTGGAATGTAGAATGTGGTATGTAGGTAAAGCCTCAAATAACTATTCTTCTGTTTGTCTTTTTAGATAGATAAATGCATACATATATATAGAGACACATATTTACATGCTTAAAAGGCATGAGAAAGAACAAATAACCCTTGCTTTATCCTGGCTATGTAGTATAGTCTAATATGCACAATATAAGAGATATGTTAAAACATTATATATAGATGTATATATGATGCCCTTTGTGATATATTTTATGTGCCTTAAATCTTTCTATTCAAATAATGCATACATGTATTCATTGGTTTGCATTTCACACATGGCCTTAGCCCAAGTGTAAAACTGTCCTGAGCTCTCGTGTATTGTATACCTATTTGTAGTTAGAGATTTTGGTGATAAATATATAGCTTTTTTTTTTTTTTCTTCTTCTCTTCATGTTTCCCTAGAAGTTGTCTTATTTGAGCTTCTTGAATTTTCTTCACTCTCTGGCTTATAATTTTTCTGTTCCTGTTTGTGACTGAAGCAAACTGTCTCTTGCACCCATAAAAGTCTAATTACAGTGATCTATTACTTTAACTGTTCTCAGAGGCAGAAAGAAGACAAGCCAGGACCAATAACTATGACAACTTCAAAGTATATTTTTAGCAAAGCAACTAGTGCAAATTTAGAATAGAGAGATAAAAAGGGAAGGTTCATCTAGAGGGTAAGATTATGCTGTTGTAGCTGTAGCACTTAGTGCCTTGCATTTTTGGAAATGATTCTCCTTTATTCCCCCAGCATTTTTCTCATGCCATTTGCTTTGTATTTGTTGTCAGAATTTTAAGTGATGGTCTTGAAGTATTTGAGTTGTTTGTTGATTTACTTTTGCATGTTGTTTTGGGTAAAATGCTGAATATGAGCATTTTCTTTCTGTCTAAAACTTTATTTTAGCCATGGGCTTGTTTCGTTTACTAGAAACAAACCAAAATGAAGTGGTGAAGCAATATGGAGCTGCCAGCCTGGCTTATTCCAGGAGGTAGCTTCTGGCTTTTTCAGATGCAATCTCGAACCTTAATATTATGACAAAATATTTTGGATGGAATTGGATGAAATGTGCATGAAACTGTGTTTTTTTATTTTGCAGTAGAACTTCAACTAAATCCTTATTCTATCCTGATTAATAAAATATCACTTCAGGGGATTATAAACTTATTTCAAGAGGCTCTGCAATAAGTTTGAGTGGGAGGATTCAGTTCGATATATAGAATTACATGTGTGGGACCATGAAAATATGCAAATGAGGCTCCATTAAAAAATTCCTGTTTTACATCCTAAGATGTTTTGAAGCATGTTTCTCTTTTTCCATGAGAAGCTGTTATACCATGTTCAAGGGGCAGAAATTACTTTTATTCTTTTTGCTTTATCACTGCTGCTGTTGTATTGTATCTTATTTTTCCTTGTCTCTCCAAAGTTAACTGAAATGAAAGTGGGAAGTAACCAGTTAACCAGACACTGAAGTGCACAGATCTGCTTAATAAAGAATTGCATTCTGATTCTTGAGTATATGCAATATTTTATTTCAAAAGCTACATGTCTTTTGGGGCAGTGAGGGAGGGCAAAAATGTTAATTTAAACTACATGTCACCTCTCTGTACTTTACTTTCCTTAAGTATTAATGGAGCTCATTAATATTACCTTACATTAAAGTGTTTGGAAATTATACTTTGGAGCACTAATTAAGGGCCTCTGAAGGTAAAGTGAAACATACTTTTGGCATATACAAGAAGAAATAACAAGATATTATACTGGTTTAATTTGGAGTAGGATAGGTGGAATAGGTAGGAAGAGAATTTATTCGAGGAACACCTTAATGAACTAATCAGATCTATTTCTTGTTTGAAAGAGAAATCACATCAATTTCATTAATCCTTCAGTTTTGCGGAAATGTGCTTCTGTGAGATAGAAGTCAAGTAAATGTTTCTGTTGTTATGTTTTTAAGCTCTAAATGGAAATGGCTTTGTGTACCAGAGTCTTCTCAGAGTTTAGTGCTGGAGGTGTCACTTCTGTTCTCTGCCATGTCAGTTTTTGTTGAAAATAGGTGTGGTGGCCATTGTATATTAAGAATTTCCCGTGTTGCTTCTCTTACCATTTCACATTTTTTCCTTAGGTCTTGTATTAGTTGGAAGTTCTAGCAAGAAGACCAGAACTGGAGGCTGTGGAGACAGGTTAACAACCTCTATTTGCAGGCACAGTTCTCCCCTGCTTGTTAGCATGACTGGCGGCAGGAGCTGCTTTGGTGTGATGCCCCAAATAAAGGGAATATTTCATTCACTGGTGCTATAATTAGATGCCTTTCCCTGTCAGTCAATTCACCCAATTTTGTTAAACATTGCTTGTAGCTACATCTGAATCAGCTCATTGGGTGACTTGGGCAGAATGTCACAAAACCTTGGCAGCACTGGGTTCTTGTCACTTTCACTGTCCCCCCTGGGCTCTAAATAGTAAAATTAACTGGAGCGCTGTTTATTAGGTTTTTTCTATATGTAGCAAAACAGAGCTACAATAATGGCACTACTGTGGTCTGCTTTAATGCCAAAGATAGTCCAACCATTGGCTTGTATCTGGAGAGTTATGTGTGGAAAAACAGTGGTTAAACCCACATTATTTAATAACAGAATAACAGGAGAGCATCTGTTTGGAAAAAGGGAGCCCAAGTGCTTTTTATCTTGGTCCTCTTAACAGGAAAGGTGATCCACTTTGGTAATGATTTTTTTTTAAAGTATTTTTTACTGGAAAGCACTTCAAACATATTGAGTTATAAGAAGTATTCCTTTCTGCTTGCAAGAATGAAACCTCCATTTTCAACAAAGAAGGTGGTGTTTAAGCCATTCATAGTGTCTTTAGCATCAATGGTGCTCTCTTCCTGCTCAAGAGATAGATTAGGGTTTCAGGGAGCACAGCATACCTTTGACCCAAACCTACATAAAGTTGTGACAGCCTAAATTTTTATGGGATGGCCTGTGCTCTGGTTTTGTCTTTGCTAAGAATGTCCTTCTGTGTTACACGCATTTGTGGCTGATAGTATTTGAAGGAAAAAATAGAAGATCGAAGGATAATGCACCAGAAAGTCAGCAGAAAGGATAAATCAAGTGGAAGGGCAGACCCTTTTAGAGAGAGAGTTAAGACTCAATATTGCTTTTAGAAAAGCAGTGTTTTCTGACTTAGAATGGCAAGAGATATTTACAGAATTGTCAGGGTTGGAAGAAAGCTTCAAGATCATCAATCCAGCTGTCAACACCACCATCATCACCCCTAAACAACATCCCCAAGTGCCCTATCCAGACCCCTCTTGAACACTTTCAGAGACAGTGACTGTACCACCTCCTTGGGCAATGTATTCCAATGCCTAACCACTCTTTCAGTGGAAAATGTTTTTCAAATATCTGATCTGAACCTCCTCTGGCACAACTTGAGGCCATTTCCTCTTGTCCTGTGGCTTGAGACTTGACAGAAGAGACTGACTCCCACTGGCTACAGCCTCCTTTCAGGGAGTTGTAGAGAGCAAAGAGGTTCCCCTCCGAGCTTCCTCTTCTCCAGACTAAACAATCCCAGCTCTTAAAGCAGTTTTTCAGCAGTATTTCAGAAGTATTTGAGTCCAATGTGGGCATTAATCTAGTCTGTAGATTAGGTTGCCTTTGATTGAATAAACTGGATTTATTTGAGAAACATCTGGCTGTAGAATGAGGTCCTGAGTCATCTCTGAGGTGAAGGCACACAGAAGCTAAATGCTCCTATTCCATTTTACAGTCTCCTGCTTTTTTTCTTTTTTTTTTTTTTTTTTTTTTTTTTTTTTTTTTTTTTTTTTTTTTTTTTTTTTGTTCCTTAACTGTTTCATTTGACAATCTGGTCATTCCTACAGTGCAGCTATTTTAAGCTGGTGAAAATTAACTGAAGGCTGAGTGCCCTTTGGCCACTTTTGTCTCAATAGCACTGAGCTCATCTGCCAGGCTAAGGGAGAGCAATGAAAGGGAGACATGGTTGTATACTGGGGCATATATCCATGGTGGACACTGCTTTACACCCCTGATTCTGATGCATTCTGAGGAAATGCCAAGAAATACAGTCAGTGACCAGAGAAACTGTTTAAATATGTCAAGTTGCAGAGAGCTTCCTGGGGCATTCAAGGACAAGTGGCTCAGATGCATCTTTCTAAATGAATTACAAAACCGTGCAGGAATGGAAACACTGGCTTCATTACTTTAATTATTTTCTCCATAGTGTCTTAATATTTTTCATATTTATTATAACAGTTGAGCAATTTTCTCTGTGGCATCTGTGCCACTTCAAAAATATTTTGAATAGGGCAAGTTTCCATCCTTGGGATGGGAAACTGCTTAATAGATGGAGATTGTAATTAAAGAGGAGGTGATAGTTTTAGTTTCTGCCCTTACACCTTGCAGCCAGATGTGATCCAAAGAGTAAGAAAACAATGATATTTTGCCATGTCTTACTGGGTCTATTGGAAATCAATTAATTCTAGTTGATTTTGTAGCAGACAGATATCCCTTGCAAAAGATATTACCCTGAAGATTCTGCAGTAGTGTGAATTGAGATGTCGGGACAATACCAGTCTGTCTGTCTTGGCTCTGGTGGTTTTGGCTTCTGTATTCACAGGACCTGACTGTTTGATTCTATGGGCAATCTGTGACTTAGAAGGGAAGACAGCCCTTCAGCTCAAAGGAACACCTCTGGCTCCTGAGACACCTCACCAGGATTAACTTCTGAAGAGGATCCTTAGATGTTCTGTTTGTCCCCCTTGTGCTCGGCAATTTGGATAAAAATCATATCCATATCTAAAGTTACCTTGAAACTTCATTTCTGGCAGTTCTAAGGAGAGGTTTCTCTTTGAAAGGTCAAATCCTAACCCCAGGCTGAAGCAGGAGAGTGTGAAGTGCACAACCACTTGTTGTTTGTGTTGTTGACATCCAGCAAGCCAAAGCTCCATTAAGCTGCCTCTGATGTTAAAAAAACCAAACAAACACAACAGAAAAACCCAAAACAACAAAAGAAAACCCAGCTAAAAACACCTTCATCAACTGAATGGAATGGGTGACTATGGTCACAGAGCCCAACGCAGTGACTTGGGATTGCTGGAAAAGGATTGTTCCACTTGCCAGTTTGTAACTGTTATGAGCAGGAAGGTGACAGGCAGTGTGGCTGCTTTTACTTGGAGCACTAAATGTTTTATCTGTTTCATGATATTTCATTTTTGGTAATCCAGTGACCTCACGGGCCGTGTCCATATGCATTTACTAAATTTGGGGTTTTTAGCTTTGGTTTCTTTCTTGGATCACTGCTGCCTTAGATTGAAAGCATTGTGAATGCTGAAATCTGATCCAATAAACGTCTTTTTACGCCGGTGGAATGCTTAGTGTTCAAAACTTCAATTACTGCTGACAAAATGTTTACCTGGTGGAAATCAGTATTATCTTCCTGGATCCCTAAGAATGAGACCTTTGAAGGAAACATCTGGAGTGTTTAATAAGAATTGTTTTTCATTGTTAGCTCAGTAAGTTTGCAAGCAGCTTAACAAATAGTTGAATTATTATAAAATGGCTCTATAATTCACAGGGGAACTAAATGCTGCTAAGGTACATTTGTTTAGGGATGTGAATTTTTGAAAAAAATCAAATAAACTGTTTATGAAAACTTGTGAACAGGATACTAGTAAGGATTTTATTGCGTTTTTGGTGGTCTGTTTATCAAATCCAGAAGTGGAGACCAAGACTAGCTTAAGTACTACAATGTTCGACTCAAGATTTAGATTTAGATTTCAGATTATTTTGCCTCCTCAGTGAGGGCAGGTATTTCAACCCAGTCTTGTGAAGTAGATAGCTCGACTCCTGACTTCTCTTGACATTTTTACTTCCTACCATGACTTTTTTTTTCCTTTTTAATGAATACATTTTATGTTTTGTGAAATCAAAAAGGAGAGGTATAGGAACTTAATTTCTTTCTTATTCCAGTAAGATCAAGAGACTGGGGAACCTCAATGTGTTTTGAATTAATACTCCATTTAAATGACTTCTTGATCTTGGAATTTTTTCCAGAATCATCCAAGAAACAGATTTTCTTCTCTGTGGCTTCCTGGCTTAAAGTGGAAATGTGCAGTGAAGCTTTTAGGCTCATGTCCGAAGCTTTCTCTGGATCTTGCCAGACACAGCAGGTCATGGCACTAATTTAGGCTATTTAATTGTTTACTTGAGACCACAGAAAACAGCTTGGAACAGGGCAAGTGGTCTTGCATGTTGAAAGAGCAGTGGAAACAGCCAGAAGAGATGGGATAAAATTATGGAGGTAGAGTCCCAGGCAAAATCAATGCTCAGGAAGAAGAGGTGGAGGAACCTGCTTTTTCCCATCAGATTATACATTGACTCTGGTTCACTGTAACTTTTAATGTATTGTTCCCATCAGAGTTGGACATTTCCATTTGGTGTGACTAATGCTTTTGTGCTTTATTTAACCTTCAGAAGGTTAAATAAAGAATTTATTTAACTTCAGAATAATAAAAGCATGTCTGTGCTGGAGCAAGTAAAGCTTTCAGGATCTTTCACCCCCCTCTTCATGTCCTAATGAAAGCCACAGTGCTCTTTTTCTCCTATGTTCACACAGAAAGAAAGAAATTTCCACAGAGTTCTGTAGTGGAAATACAACTCTCTTGTATTGCTGTGGAAATTAGGTTAAGTAAAAGCAGGAGCTCTTGGCCTCTTTTATACATGTTTCTTAATTGTGACTCTTCTTTTTCTGCTATTACTTTGGGTCAGAGCATAAGTAGCCAGGCAGTATAGAATTAGAAATTTATTTTTTACACATTGCTGAAATAAAAGATTCTCCTTGCTGAAAAATTAATTACTGAGTGTTCCAGCACCTTATAAGATATTTATATGTTCTCCTGAGTCCTGTCTCTTCCTCTTATCAAAGTGCTGTCTTGAGAGCAGTTCAGGCGAGAGAGCTGCTCAGCTGCACTCCGTAGTCTTCCTCTCTGCCAAGGAGTCTCAAGACAGCACTCGAAACAAAGAGATCCTCCAGGGAAAGTATGAATATTAGATCACTCTGGTTTAGTCATTTGGGATACAGTGGCCTCAATTTATGCATCTGACTTTTGGGGGAGTTTTATTGTTGTGGTTTCTAAAATGTGCCTCCAAATTTTTATATTGGTAAATCAAGAGTTCTTAGAGGCGTTGGAAATCTCACATGGGTAATCTTTTTGTGGTACTGTTGTCCAAATTCTATGTCTAATGTATAAAGGATTTGATAACACAGTCAGTTATCTTTTACTTTAATGGCTTTATGTAACCTTTTCATTGTGGATTCCCCCCCTTTTGTCTTTGAAACAGAGAGAAAATAATAATTTGTTGGATTTCCTTCATTTGGAAATGCACAGGATAGATGACGGCCTGATTAAATTGCACCCTAGGATTGCTCGTTCTTAAAGGGAAAATACTTGCTAGCATCAAATCTATTACTTGAACATAATAATTACTCTGTTGCTGCAGCAAGGGCTCTCCCAGGACAAGCAGATGAAGGAAGTGGGTGTGAATCCCAGTTCAAGTCTGTGCTGGTGCTCCCAGCTGCACCTTCAGAGTTACTCTCTTGAAACTGTATGTACAAGTGAAGAGAAACTGAAGTCAGTGGCTTTTCCTGCTTTGACATGGTGTAAGGAACGTCAGCTTAGGACATGCACATTTTTGTCTTTGCCTGCTCCAGTTTGTCTGTGCAAGAAGATCTCTATAAATATTTTTGACATAAGAATAGGAGGGTCCAAGGGGTTACTTAGTCTGCATGTTTGTTGCTGACCTCAGTGTCCCTCTGTGCCTGATTCGCTTTCTGGGTGGTATGTGGGAAAGCTGGGGACCCATTTTAAAGCTCACAGGTCTTTCAGCTTTTATGGAAGTTTGCTCTGTGCCTGTGCAGTGAAAACGTTTTAAGTTCTTGGGAAAAAAAGGCTGGTACTGTTTATCTGTATGCAGGACAGCTGAAGTATCACTAATACTAACAGCATCAGCAGTGCTGATAATCTGACTCTGTCAACAGAACCTTTGAGAGCAAAGCATTGATGAAATAAATGCAAAAATCTTGTGTGGCAGCCTTTGAGTAGTGAATTTGCTGAAGAGCAGTTGAGGAATTTCACATCATGGTGATGCTGGAGACAAGGGTAGCTTTTTAATATTGGCAATGGAGTAGAAGGTCTGATATTTTGATCAGGGTAAATAAATTGGCTTCTGCCTCCTATACCACTTGTGCTTTTTCTTCCTCTTAGTTACATTGCTATCTCTGTTCTGTCATCTGCATTTTAAGTTATTATGTTTTTATTTATGATTTGGGTTCTTTGAGCAAAAACCAGATTTGGGTACCTTGTTGTGGCTGATTGAACTAATATTTTTGACATCAAATTTGCAATATGAAGCTACAGAGGAAATTAGGTGTCTGATGTTCCAGCTTATTCTTTGTTTCCTCTCCTTGTTTTTTATTGTAATGATTTTGGGAGTGCTGAAATAATTAAAGTGGCTGGTCTTCGAATATGTACTTTAGTCTCAGACAAAATTAATATCATCCTTCCACCCACTCTAATTTCAGAGTAAAGTAATTTAGTGATAATAATGTTAAAAAGAAAACAAAGCTAAGTTTGCTGAATTGGATGCATCTCTATAGAGTGGAGCTTCTTTCTAACTCATGGGTTCAAATTAAAATGAAATAAATACCATAATCTTTCTAGAGATTTTACTGTAGATAATGATTTCATATACTACTGAAAATCAGCCACTCTTGCTTGAGTAAGTACAGAGCTCAGAACTAGAAGCTGTTTAATTTAAAAAGCTGAAAAAGTGTTCTGTGTGTGAATATGCTATAGAAAGATTCAGCTGGATCAGGATGTAGTAACTCCAATTGGAATTTTCCCCACATGCTGGGACTGATACCTTTACTATCATTAAAAAAAATAATTCAGTCAGTAGCTGACATTGTAGTGTGAGAGATGCTTTAATACTGTACTGAGCAAGGGATTTGATCTTACTCAGTGTATTACCAGCACAGCTTCTGAGACATCTACTATCTACTTTGGACTTCTCCCATCTACTAATTGGACCTGTCCTTGCAAAAATGTTAATTCAGATTGAACTGTCTTTCGGGTTTTTAATGGCTCTACTCGGAAACTGTGAGTCATTGGATATACTCCCCTTGCCTTCAGCAAGCTTTTGATCAAAACTTGTGCTGCTGCAAATGAAAAGACTCACTGGATTCTGCCTGAAATATTTTTTTTAATGAAGAAAAGCATGTTTGTGTATGTGTGTTTTGATGTTTGCTAAACCATATTTATTCTTGAGTGGCAGCTGGAAATTAAAAGAGCAAGTGAAAAAGTCAAAGTCTGTTTTTACTGAGAGGCCATCTTGGCTATGGTAGCAAATGGGATATTCTTGGTTGTTTTTAAAGTTAGAACAGTATGATTATTAAAACTTGAGTTCTGCCACCACAAGGAAAGTAAAGCTGGTCCAGTGGAGAGCTTTATGCCTGAAAGCACAGGCTACCAAGGTGCTCAGGAGCCTAGAGCACGTGTCCCATGAAGGCGCGCCATGAGAGCTGGGTTGTTGAGCAAGAGGACATCCAACAGAAACCTGCAGAGGATTGAGGAGGAATCACAGAGCTGAAGAAGCCAAGCACTACTTGGTAAAGCCAGATGATCTAACAAAGAACATGGGCTGGGAATCGCAGTTTAGGAAGTTAGGATTGAATGCCAGGGAGAGAAAATTTGACTTCAAGGGCAGTGCTGCACTTGACTGTGTTACCAGAGGGGGAGGATGCAATGTCTGAGGAGGTTTTCTGAGCATGGCAGCCTGTTCTGCAGGTGAAAGGCCTTCCTGTCTTCCCTCCTGACCAGCCTGGTTCTCTGGGTACACATCTGAAAATGGGCAGAAGTGACTTGAGAAAATAAAGGCTTGAGCACCTTCTGCTACCTCTTGCCTATTCCGTCTCACCTTGTGAGAGGGGGTTGGCACCTGCTGGTGTTATTCAATGACATCATTCTAATTTGCTTTATATAATAAATTTATTTTGATTATCGAATCCTTCTAGATGTGTCTAGTACTAATATAAATTATTTCCATAATTTTGTAGCAGAAGATTGGAAGACTGTTTTTTCAGTTTTATAAGCCTAAATCCTCTATATGCAATTTCTGAATATTAATGTGGTAGAAAGTTAACCAGGAAAAGGAAATTTAAGAGTAGTAACCATTGAACTATTGGATATAAACAGTATAGAAAATGTCTTCCATTGGTAAATGCTGTATACGTATGGGCAATATTCATATTTTGTATGTAAAACATAAAAGTGTGTGCATATGTATGTGTATAACATGCATTTTATATGCATAGAGTCTTGTGTAAGTACAGAATATGAATATATGTATAGGATTTATCATATATGAAGAGAGAAGGAGAAATATCCTGTGATGTAGGTAGCAGAGAGAAATTTCACAGATCTGGGATTCTGTTTTTCTTTTTGCTTCAGTTCAGTCGACTCCACTCTGCCTCAGTCCGTTCAATGGAAACTATTAAAAGTACTGCTTTTCCTGTATCATTCCCATCCTCTCTCAGTCACGACTTCTTCCTAGTGTGGTTTGCCAGAAGATAACTCATGTTTTGTTTTTGAGAAGGCTTTGGCATTTATTTCTGTTCTGATGCCAAGGAAAACCAAGACACTATAAAAATATCAAAAATGAAATGAAGATGCTCCTCTAGAGTCACCATCCTGGAATTAAAATGCAGTCATATTTATACTGCATGAAAGCATTTCTGCAATTATGTGGTATAATCTTATAAACCCAAGGGAATAATACCATGGCTGTAAGTTTTGAAGAATCAGATAACTAGGTGAACATCCCACCCTAGCTGAAACTTGCCTCAGGTGCCAGGTCTGGTTTCCAGTGGCCCTGCAGGCAGGCACTTGGGAGGAGCCCAAGGTCAGCACTGCAAAAGCTCTGTCTCATGGCACAGCCTGTTCATTGTTTTTAATTACCAGTATAAATCTTCATTAATAAATTGAAGACATTACTCACTATATTTATATCTTTCTGTGTCAAACTAAGTCTAGCCTTTAACCTGTTGGTTTGCTCTGTCAAAGCTAAGCTCCTTATAATACTTTAATTACAACGATGTTGTAAAATGAGACTAGCATTTGCCTTCTGATGGATCATAATGGTTTTTATTACTTGAGATGCACATATGGTTTATCAGGTAGATGTAATTTTTAAAGCAAAACAAAGTGTTGTATTCCTATAGAACTAAAAATCAAATGAAAGACTAACTGAAATCCTGATTTAAAAAATAGCTTATAATCTCTCCGCTACACAAATCTAAAGCATAGCTAATTTCACCATCTGTCTGCTGTGTAGTGGTAATGGAAATCTGAAAATTTAGTTATCTTTGTGTTTTGAATAACTATGGTTTGTGGAACTGCAGTTTAAAGCCACTGGAGCAACAAGTTGTGGCTTACTGGAATTGGCTCTATTTCTGAACCAGTCTTTGGCTTGTGGGTCTGCCCTCTACCACCTATCTCCTCTTCATTGTCTCTAGTGCTTAGCAGCCAGCTGATGGATATACTCCACTAGGTCCTAAATATTCCTAAATATTCTTAAATATTTTGCTGAGTGCTTGCTCTTCAGTGGCAAATAGTATAAAATTTTATTTTTATACATATGTGTGTGCATATATATATATATTTGAAATTATATATTGTATAATTCCAAATTAGAACTTGTGCTCTAGAAGAAACTAATAAATGTTTCTCCTATAGTTTGGATTGGGCCTGAACTGTCTTCAGATGTGCAAACAGAAAGAGGAGACTGTGCCAAATACCAGTACCTGCTATTTGGTTGTTTTTGTGTGGTGGGTTTTTTGTTGTTTGTTTGTTTGTTTTGGTTTGTTTTGTTTTTTGTTTTTTGGTTTTTTTTTGGTTTTTTTTTCTTTTCTTCTTTTTCAAAGTATTAGAATAAGGGTGGAAGTGCCACTACTGTGGCAGTGTTTGAGGTCAAAGTCCTTTGATGAAACATCTGTGAGTTTTCTTTCTGTTGAGGTTTGCCTTCATATTTGTTTGTATTTTACGATAGGTGGTTAGTTTGGTTAGTTTGTATTTCCTGCCAGTCCATCACTTTCCTCTGTGACTGACAGATCCAGGGATTCACGTGGTAACTCAGGTGTTGGAGTGTTGATGTTACACTGCCTCTGATTTACACAAGGGCAACCCCACCAAATCAGGACATTCTGATTAGCACTTGCTTAATGAAAAGGAAATACATTTTTTTCTTACCCTCTCAGTGCCAGACTCAAAGCCATTTTGTGGAGGCTGAAGGCTGTATATGTAAATGTGTTGAATTGTTTGTTTTTATGGGTGTGATCACTTCCTGTCCAGACTGTCTTCATTTTTGCACCATTTGAGGAGAAAGAAACAGTGTCAAATAACTAAATCAGAGAAGAAAACCCACAACCTGATAAAGTGTTATTTTCAGGCTTCTACACTGGTGTTTATAATTCTGTGTAAAGTGATGTAATTTGAAAGATAAGACCTTCAGTCTTCATGGTTTTGATGACTATCAATTCTTCTGTTTTTTTGGAATATGTTTAAGTAACTAAAACTTGCCCCCAACCATGATTGATTTTTAATGAAACTATTAACATTACTTTGTTACAGACTTGCAATTCAGTGAACTCAAGCACTTCCCTGTTTTGGTCATTAATCTTAAAGAAAATGTTTCCATTATCCAGGAGATCAGTATTTTGTTTTAATATTTATAGAAATGCATCAAGAAATCACTTGAGAACAGAAAATGGAAGGACTTTTAAGAGAGTAATGGATAGATCCCTTTTCCAACTTTAACAGAGTTTACTAAAGATTTCTCTTTTGTACTCCACATTACATATGGTCATTATTTTTAAAATAAGGAAATCTTTGTTTCTATTGTCTTAATTTATCTCAAATCTTATTATAGTGTATCTGTAGGAGATTTCTTAACAATATCTTAAAGAAACTAATGAGCCGCTGGCAATTTTTTTAATATTTGTTCCTATCTAATGAATTTACCTCAGAAGAATTGGTGCAGGCAAATTAGCTTCCCAGCAATGGTTTGCCCCTCATCTTGCTTCAGTTATCCTTATGGGGGAGAGCTTGGCAATTGAACTACAGAGCTTATTCTAAGTTCTTTGAGTGTCACCTTAAACCAGCAGTAGAGCAAAAGAGATGAAGATGTATCCTGTAGCCAGAATTTTAACAGGACTGAAAAATGCAGGCCCTAAGTTTTCATGTAGATATCCATGTATTGTAAAAAAGTGATGCCTTGGAGATCTAACTGAGTTTAGAAAGGAGACTCTTGAATGTTGTTTTTGAAAGTTGGAATTCTTTAGGTCCTGTATACTTAAGATCTCCTCAATCTCTAAATAAATGCTATAAAATTGGTAAATGCAATTAAGAACAGTTGAGTTGCATAACATAAAACACACAGAATTAAAAATGGTGCAAGGGAAAGCTTTTTTTTTTTAGAGTCAGAGAGATGTCAGGATGCAAGATCAAATGGTGGATACTGTAGGACTTGGCTGATGTGTGTGACGTCTAATGACATTTTACAGTTATATTGATTATTTTATTGCTTCTGCCAAGGAGGAACAGTGTTCTTGCCTGGTTTCCTGCTGAGCAAGCAGACACAGCCTGAAATGTACTTTCTCTCCTTTTATTTCACCCCTATTCTTTTGTTACTTATTCTTTGCTTTTATCTTCTGTGTGTACTCAATAAAGGAGATGCATAAGGACCTCAAACCTGTTAAATGGGGAAAGACTGAAATATTAACGAGTTTTGGATCTTTAAAGTTTAAGTAAAAGAATGGTATTTTTAGCATGTTCCAAGATTTCAATCATCAGATCAAATGCCATCTAGATAATTCTCCCCTCCTTGTGTCTGAACACTGCCTAATCTCAACCTCACCCAGGCCATGAGAGCACTGCCAGTCATCACTCTAGTTACCTATTGCTTGTGTCAGTGTGGGAACTGTGTCATTGCATTTTTTTTGCTTGCAGGTTCTTCCAGAGCTGCACAGATGGGTACTGAAGAGACCTAGACATGGCACTGCCCTGGTGTAAAGTCTTGATCTTGGCCTTATTTTTCCCATTCAGAGGCCTGGGTATAATTTGGGGACTTACTGGGATACTCTGCAAGGGTCTGGGTGAGGAAAGGAGAATTCATTTATCTTCAGTATCAGTATTCTGAATACTATTCAGTATATATATTATCAGTATTCTCCAAAGTTCCTTGTGCTCCCAACCTGATCTTTTGTGGCGAGGAAAATGGCATTTTCATCTGCCATTGGCAGTATCTAAAAATAGAAAGGTCTGTTCTGGAAGCAAAATTTTTTAGATTTCTTTTGCTTATGTTTCTTTTGGTGATTATTCTTTTCAGATTTTGAGACTAAAAATGGACATATCAGAGACCTTAATAATAAAAAAAAAAAGTTCTTGTGGATCCACATCCTGTTTTCTTGTAGATGGAGGCAACTTGAGAAGAGCAAATCATGATGTCAAAAATCCTTTATTTCCACCAGGAAGGTGATTTAGCTGTAGGTGAAAACATGTCTGCATGTATTTGACCCTGGTTTCTTACAGCAACAAGTATCTTAGAGAATTCTCATTGTGGAGCTGAGGATCATAATCCCTCCTACATCAAACAGTGAACAAATCTCTGTTCAAATACAGTCTGTCACCTTTGAAAATACTGCCTCCAAATAGTTTATACTGTGCTGGATGTGCCATGAAGAGTGGGGGGAGGTGAGGGTGAAGAGGATGGAGGAAGAAGATTAGCCTTTGTCTGCTGTTTGAAGAAAAGAACCAAGTCCCACACTATTAAGGGAAAGAACTGGGATTTTGTAAAATAGGTCAGAGATGTATTTAATTTTAAAAAGCTTGGACTGAGAATGGAGAGAATATAAAATTTTCCATAATGGCCATCAGGTAACCCTGAAATGTAGTGGTTATGAAATAATTACACCCCAGAGGGATTAGAGGCATCCGCCATTGCCTGTTGCTTTGCAATGCCTCGGGGATGTGATTAACTTATGATAATTAAAGCAGAATATAGTGGAAATACGGTATGAACACAGAGTCTGAATAAGTTTCAGGGTTGTGGCTCAGTGCAACATCTGATGTTCATGATAGCCTGTGCTGTAAACATCCACTTTCTTTACATGTATTTCCTTGTTCTTTGACCCTTGGTGGCGTGAGTACATCTTCTGGGACCTGGAATGATTGTTGAGTGCCTTGGATTGCATTAGCATGGTGCTACTGCCGCAGTGATTATCCAAAATGCAGATACCCTTGATAAGGACTCTAATAGCTGCCCTGCTTGCTGGTTTTAAGCATGGAGGTGGGGATCATACTCACTGTGGTCTTCAGAATGGCCGAAGGCAGCTGTGGCATATATACTGCTTAGGAAGGACATGTGGATCACTCTAACTTCTGTAGAGTTTAGTTGGTACTAAGTCAGAAATGTCCCCATTCTCATTTATTTTGATCCAATTTGGGTGCACGTGTAAGTGGAGTTCTGTCACTCTCTGTGGGTATAGACCTATGGAATATGTTGCAGTCTGGTCTATTCACTGAAATGCTCCCATCACTTTTCTTTCAAATCTGAGGAAAGGATTCCAAAGAAAACGGTTTAATTTTTCAAAGTATTGAGAATGCTGAAACCAGGGGACCTTGTCTTCACAATAGAGATGTGGATAGTAAGAAATCCAAACACTGAGAATTTATTGTGGGATTAGTCCCAACCTAAATATTGTGCCCTCTTTTGGTAATTTTGTATAATCCATTTGAAAATTGGATAAACACATCTTAGACAAGAAGTTAACATGGAACAATAGTGTCAATATCAATAGGATCAGCATTTAGAAATCAATTTTCTAGATTTCCCCTAGGTGATTCATAGACTTTTCTTGAAATTTCCTTTCTGCTTCTTAAAAACTGTATATCTGAAATATGAAAAGAGAAACGCAGTTGTCTCAAAGTACAAATTTTCCATACAAGAAGTTCGATGAAACAGTTTTTCTGTTTTTACATTTGCTTTACACCAAAGAATATAAAGCAAACCATCACCACAAAAGAAGTGCAGTGGGCATTGGTATGGTTTTATTTACAGGATGTTGTCAGTAAAGTCTTCTAAAGAGTAATCTTAGTTACTTTCACAAAGAGAAAAGTGATGTATTACAGACTAGGTAGTGGCACAAGACATGTCCTACCTATATGGGGCTTTTTGACTTCCTCAGCTGTGTACTGGTGGTTTAGGATTTTTGTGACATGACCACTATGGCTATTGTTTGTAGTATTGTGGGCAATAGCAGGTTTACAGAAGCACATACTACTCAAGAGGACAGTGTGGGGATGGGCTGCTCCCTCAGAGGCTCTCAGTAGGATGACCGTGGACATTTGATGTTCTCTATCAAATGTGGCTGCTGGCTCCATTGGTGCTGTGTCAGGCGCTGGGCTCTGCCTGCCGGTCAGACCTTACGGGTGACTTCTTTGGTGATGGGCGTCTCTTGTAAAGCTCTCATCTACTCAGAGAGAAATAACTGATGATTTCCTTGTAAGGCTGAAGAGGCACTGCTGGTGTCTGCTGACCTCTACATAACCTGCCGAGGACGGGGTAGTCATGCTTAGGAAGTCACAAGATTTACTTATTACTTATGCTTCAGAAGTAGGTTAATTTCCCTGTGAAATCTGTGTAAGAAAGATTCAAGTTTAGATGCTTTTGACTACTGCAAAATCAACACTACTTAGTTTTTTCAGGAACGTTTTTGTGGTTTTGTTGTTAGTGGATTTATCAAGGAGGTGTTTTTGGAGATGTGTGATCTTACCAAAGGTGCAACCTGACTATCTTATGTTACATTTCCTTTTCCCTTCATTTAATTCAGTACTCTGACATGTATGTATCATTAAGTCCAGCTAGGTGTATGCACATCTATGCAAAACAAAACGTTTCTATGCTTATTTGTATTTATTGACTGCAACGTGAGAAATACATTGTTTTTTTACAAACACATATTTGTACCCATTGTTTATCTTAGGCATGGCAACACATCCTTCTTTGTGGGTTGGTTGGGTACATAATAAACCTGTCTCCTTGAACTATGAGGAAGAAGGGTATAAGAGGCATGACTTCCTACACAGTTGAAGTACAGTAGTTGTTACTGGGACTTAAAGGAGCTTGATTTGTCCAATCATTATCACCTCATTTTCTTTCAGCTAGTTACTTAGTGCTTACTGCTAATATTAGAGGTGTGTTGAGATCGTTATGAAGAACATTTGGAGGCGTTTCCTTCTATTTAAAAAAAGAGAAATATGAAGATGTTGTTCCCCTATAGTGGAGAGCACCAGAATGTCTGAAACTTAATACCTATGTAGTATCAAGTTTATATCTTTTTGTAACTCTTCTTACCCTGGAGCTGAATTAGATGAGATGGAAGCAGAAGGGACTGTTTGTGGTCTGTAGCAATCGTATCCAGCTGATCAGTACAAACAGCTTCTTATGATGGCCCTCATAAGAATGACTCTGCTGCGCAAATAAGCTTTTAGAATAAAAGATACTGCATTTTAATATAAGAATTTCTTTCCTGTATTCTGTGGTGCTGGTTGATCTTTGTGCTTTGTGTTCTTTTTCCCAGGTAAGGTAATGCCCAGTGTGGTGGGGTAATGTGTGAGCTGCCTTTCCAGGTGTAGTGCAGGAACACCCTTTGCAAACATGCTTGTTTACTTCACTTTGAAAGCATCTGTGAGCATACTTGGGAATTGGTAGTGAGATGTAAGTTGCTCATCAGCTTGCCATTCACTAGCTCAGTGTCTTCAGGCCCCACCACATGTGCATGGGCTGTTTAGGATAAGTGCAACGTCTGAGGCTCTGGGGTGACTTACAAATCAAACCACCAGTCCTCATTAAATTTCTTAATTTGTTGGTTAAGTAGGATAATTTGGTGTTTGAAGGCACTTCTTTCTCCATTTCTCTCCCTTGCCTCTTTCTCCGCTACTCCACTTCTCTTGCTTTTTCTTTTACTTAAAAATTTTTAAACATATTTCTGTTGATCAGTTGATCGTAGTGCCAATCAAAAGTTCAAATTTTATCTTGTTATTATTTTTAAAAATTAGATACAAACCCAACAGGTATGTTAAAGGAAATACAATGGTACCAACGGCAAAGTGCTTCCCCTCAATACTGGTGAAAATTCCACTGATGAGAGTGGTTCCTGATGATTTGAACAGATGATCTTTGGTTTAGTCCTATCCGTACTGATGGAAGAATCAAAACGATAGGCTCAAGACTGAATTTGGCAATTTGCCTGCCTACCGTAACTGAGTAAACAAAACAGCTTTTGCATACTACAGTTGGCTGAAAAAAAATGCATGTAAACAGTTTGCTATATTAACCATCTTTAATATTTGGGTTCCAAACTTTGGATATAATTTCCTGATTTGCTTGTTCTTGTCCAGGAAATGGAATGCTTTTGCAATGATAATGTTACCCTGAACTGCAAAATATTTGTGCAAGCACAGTCTTCATCCCTCCTCATAATGTCTTAGGAACACTCATGTTCAAAAAAGGATGCAGTAATCCCAGATTTTAAGTCAAGTCTTTAAACATGGCCTGCTAGTCACACACTGGTGATGAGATTTTGAGGAAAGTGTCTGTGATGTTGCAAAACCTGCTGACCTACATCTAAATTTTTTTTTCCTCTGCTTGTCTAGAAATGCTGAACTTTTATGGAGAGCTGATCAGCCTCTGCTTATTATCCTCTTAAATGCTTTTAACTGGACTGTTGCTCATCACAAAGAGAGCTAAGTGAGGAAACTGCAGCAGGGCCTGCTTATGTCTTGGAGGCGCCCTTGGCATGATGAGCTGACATTTGGACCTCATATTGTCAACGAGAGCACTGACAACTGCTATACACGTGCACTTTACTCTTGACTAATTGTTATCCTTTAACTTGAGGCTTTCAAGTTGTTTTGGTTTATGATGGCTGTGGAAAGTGGCATTAAGAGAGAGCTTGCATTAGTGCTTATTATGGTCACTTGAATGCTGAAAGAGGCAGCAGGCTTAAATTTCTGTTGTTGTCTCCTCTACCACTGACCAGCTTAAACATCTTAAGGAAGTGATTTCATTTTTCTTTCTGTTTTCTTAGCCCTCTCTTTAGAGTAAGTGTAAATTGTTGTGAGTTATTAACTATTGAGAACTGTTCTTATATGATACTAGTCTTCCATTTGCTCTTTTACTGAATCAGCACAAGATTCAGCGTTGTGGAAGCCAGGTCCTTAGAAGGGAATGTTTAGGTTTGAATAGGAATAAGCACAAACAACAACTTATAATTACTTTACAGAGCTGATCCATTTAATTCAGAAACAGATCTGAACAGAAAATACGAAGCAAGTGTAGAAGTGGATTTATATTGCAAATAACATAGTTATGTTCTTAGGAAACAATACAAAGCTGCATTTTTGACAGCCCAGCTGGATACTTCTATATCAGATATAAGTTAATGTTTCTGGCATTTAATACCATGCTCTGAAGTGTGCTGCACTCAGAATCAATGGCAGTGCTACTCTTTGGACTGCAGCAGTTAGCATTTCTAAAACCTGAGTAAGGTATGCCCCTGATGACAGAGCACTCAGTGCTGGCTAAGCTTGGCAGGTTTTCTGCTTGATGGAAAACTGGGCTACCCAGAGCTCTCTAAATATTTGCTAGCTAGGGATCAGCAAGCAGCACAGGGTGATAACTCACTCTCTGATGGGAATGCACTCTACCATACAGGGTGATGTGAGATTGAGCACCCAGCTGTGAGGGGCTGCTGCAGTCCGGTAACATTGTTTCCAGTCTATCCTGAGCCACAAATGAAGCGCCACGTAAATTTTGGTAGCTTTTTACTCTGATTTTTTACTTCCCATGAATGTAGAAGCCAGCAACCTACCCTGCTGGGATGTTCATAAAATCATAGAGTATCCTGAGTTGTAAGAGACCCACAAGGATTGTCAGAGTCCAACTGCTCGCTCTGCACAGGACAACCTGAGAATCCTGCCGTGCACTTGGGAGCATTTTCAAAGATTTCTTGAGCTCTGTCCTGGTCTCTTAGTTCCTCCCAGTTTAGTATCATCACCAAACTTACTCAGTATGCCTTCGAGTCCTGCACCCAGGCTGTTTATGAAGATGCTGAAGAGAACTGACCCTAAAATGGAGCCCTGGGGAGCCTCACTAGTGATGGGTCACCAGTCTGATGTCACCCCAGTCACTACAACCCTTTGTGCCCAGCCCATGTGCCAGCTGCTCGCCCATCACACGATGTGTTTATCCAGCTGTGTGATGGACATTTTGTCCAGAAGGATGCCGGAAAAGACAGTATCAAAAGCTTTACTGAAATCTATAAAATTATATTACCTGGATTCCTGTGACCTCATTTCAGCATTTCAAGTTGAAATTAATGTGTTTAAGGAACTGAAGAGCTTGGGCATCTTCATTGCTGTTGAATACTTAAAAATGGGGTTCATAAATAAGAGAACAGACCAGAAGGCATAGACTAAAATGGAGAGGGTCATGCAAGTATTTCACTGCTTTGCTAGTAGTTTGCTTTTCAGAATTTATTTAATGTTTATTAAAAAGTGGCACTAAATGAGCACATATGCTCCAATACCATAATTTTTACACTAACTCTGTGCAGCGTTTTATGGTTTTTGTTATTTTAATTTTTAATACAAACCCTGCAGTGAATAGGGCTTGGAAAGTGCAGCTCTTAGTACAGAGCTAAAGGAGTCTAAAGAAGGTTGTTCCAAGTGCCCAGTGCACATTACCCTCCTCTTACTGCTTGTGTTCTAGTTGAAACAGTTTCACCTTAAATACAGAAAGTAAAAATAAAACTGCTCTGAAAAGTTCTGGAACCTTGTCAGAGAGCTCCATATTCATATACCCTGAGCTTCCAGGAATCTGCTGTTTGTCTGCCCCAGAGTTCTTGATTTTTATATCAGTGCTTGGGCTTATAAAAGGGGCAGGAGGAGCTCCCTAAAGGCATGTATTTTTGAGAAAAGAGATATGAAATACTTCAAGAGTTCCCTTTTGCTTGAGAAATCTTATTTTTCCAAAGGGCTTGTAAAATAAAATCATAGATGTTTCCTCTCTCTGAAATTTATATGCATCAGTAGGAAGGGTGCAAAAACCCCAGAGATCTTTACTGAGAGTTCCTTGACTTTTCTCCTGGGAGATGGTAAAAGGGACATTTTGGTTTTGTTATTATAATTTTTTTTCTCATCATCTGATGACCATATAAATTATTTTTGCTTTACACTAATTTATAGAAAATTGCATTTTCTTTAACCAGATTTTGTCTGAAAAAGGAAAGCAGTCCAGAAATAATGTAAATATCTTCTGCAGAGAACTGCAAATTCATATGCATGATTGTTTCATCTTAGTCCAAATGTGTTGCTACGGTGCTTGTAAAAGAAAATACTGCAGTAGTCGGATAAAGAACAGCACAAGAGAGAAAAGCAATTACCATGTATTGGTAATAGCTAAGCTAGTAACATGCTATTGCTGTTGGCAGGCATCATCCAGGGCCTGCAGTGCCAGCCAGAAGTTGTTTGCTCCATACACTGGGTCCAGGGTAACTCTGTTCAAGTCCTTAGATGCTCTGCAAGACCTTGGTCTGCTCTGGGGATGGTGAAGGAACAGTTACCTTCTGCAGCCTGGCCCTACACCTGTGCATCCACTGCTGTGCATCCCCACCCCACGGCATATTATTGTATCTGTTAGTGGGAGTAAGCTGGTTTGGGCATTCTTCCAGGGATGGGGTTGTCTGTTGTCTTTTAAATTTTTGTTTGCTTGTTTGTTTTAACTAAAGGTGATGGGTTTGGGTTTTACAGTTGTGTGGAAGGCTTTTTCCCCAGCTTCCATAAACATTAACCATCAAACTGCTCTGAAACTTTGAATGTTAAAACAGTCCTGATCAGGCTGGACAAAGTAGACAGTGATTCAGGCGTTTTGGTCAAAGGAACGTGCATAATGCAGATGATATTGCACAGACAAAAATATGTAACATGAGGATGTCATCTTATCACTTGTGGGTTGTTTTGAATGTTTAAAAAAGTATTTTTAATAATTATGGATTGAGGGCAAACGGACAGAATAAATGAGAGATGCCATGAAGCATCTTAAATGGTCAGTTCTGAGAGCTTTTGTTCCCTGTGAAAACCTATTGTTCATTTAAAAGACCTTATTATTTCCATGCAAGCAAAAAATATCACTTGGTGGACGTGCTACATACCCTCTTTGGAACTTCAAAAGCATCCAAGCACTTTTTAAGCACTTCATGAGATGGTCAGGAAATAAAATCCAGTTTCATATGAAAGCTGTTTTCTAAACCTTGCTTCTGTGTCTAATGAAGACCCTTCAGATTTATTTGTATATTTATTAATTCATTTATTTTACTGGAGAATGAATTTTTTTGCCCTGATTCTTGTTATACCCACATGAACCAGGGAGATACTGCTCTGTAGCCTTGCAGTGTTCTGGTTAAATGTCCTTGCATTAGGCTGAGAGTCTGTTTTAATCTTTCCTGCTGGAGCTGCTGCACTTGGTATATACATAATTAAACAGTCCTTAAGCAAGAGCAAGGCTTAGGTCCTGGTGTGTGAACAGGTTAACCCTTGGTGAGTTGAGCTGCCCTGATTTTAGAAATCTGTCTGCAGCCATTATTTGCTTAGTAGCATCTCAAAACTGTCAGATATAAAAAAAAGGCTTTACTTCATCTATTAGACAGTCATTTAATTTTATGCCAATGGGTTGATAGAGAAGCTATGTTATATGATTCTGCAATAGTCTGTTGTTCTTGATTGCTCTGTTGCAATAATGAGTGAAAATAAACCAACTGCTGTAAGGTTTGTACGCTGCTAAATGGGCATTTAATTTTATGCGAGACTGTCTAGAGAGATGTTGCACTGATATGGATTGAGCAGTGGTGCTGTTTAAAGGTGTCTGCAGAAGTAAAAGGAAATGAAGATGTTTATAGCAAATGTCTGTCTGACTGACAGCTTGCATGTTGGTGGTGGGACTTGCTGTTAACTCTGACAAAGAGGAGAGTGGTAGCCTTGTAAATGGAGGCTTTCCTCAGCTGTAAATGAGTTACATCAGAAAAATGGAGGATATGCAAGAACTTCAGAAACCATTTGAATGAATCAAAAATATTCTATTAAGGCTGCAACTATTCTTTGAAAGAGTAAATATATGATGAACTAAATGAATGCTACATTTCAGATTTTCTTTGTTTTTGTTAGTTAATGTCAATGCCTGAGTCTCACCGTAGTCTCATCTGAGTGATCAGCAGCAGTGACCTTTGAGCACTGTGGGTCAGATTCTGGCATGTAAGGAGAGGTCATGGTTCTTGCTGTAGTCTGAGCAGTCTTTTTGCTTAATCAGATATGAATTCAGCCTTCTGCCTCTCTTCCCATTGCAGTATTTCTGTCCTGAACTATCAGTGAGTAACTACAGCAAGAGTGCTGTTCTATTGATTTTAAACCCTTCATGAAAGAAGCTTTTTTTAAAAGGTTTTGGTGCAGACTCATTTAAAAGCATTTTTGTTGTTGTTGTTGTTGTTTTGTTTGTTTTGAGCCTGCTGTTACTGGGCTGGTGGATACTCGCTGGTCCCAAACAACTAAATCTCTCTGCTGAGCTGCACCAAGAGAAGGGACTTCAGAGCTTTCTCTCACCTGATGAAGCCACAGGTACTCTGAGAAGGCAAATGCAAGGCAGGGGTTAAGAAAGATAACAAAACTTCTCAGTATTGCATGAGCCAGGCCAGAGTTGGTGTGGGCACAGGCTTTGCCTCTGGCTAGCTCAGAAGTTTCAGACATGGTCTCTGAGTGTTCGTGGCTGCTGTCCCACTGCCATGGGTGCCTTTCTGGAGGTAGATCAGGATTTAGGGTTTTCTCTTCCCCGCCATGCTTCACCTGGAGAAATGGATGTCACCATTTAATGGTTAGAGAGTGGCGAGCAGCTTGCAGGTGTTTGATATCTGTTGAAAGTGCAGGGGGCCAGGGCTCCATGTGTGTTGCTGGTGACAGTCATTGTGCTATAACCCACTGTAAACTCAGCAGGTGCAAGGTTATGCTTTCCTCATCCTTCTTTGCAATATGTTCTTGTGCTTGGGATGCAACAGGCAGGATTTTACCACTGAACCATGACTTTGTGTGTGAGCACCTTCTGTCAGCCAGTGTCAAGTTGCCAGTTCTTCTGTACTCATCTTCATAGTTCATTCCGTGAAAGTGAGGCACACTAATACTATGTAAGCAGTGAAATTACTAGAGGAAAATTTCTTATCAGTTGATTTGGGTCTTTCTATTCTGCTTTGTAAACTATTCTTTTACTCTTACACGTGAAAGATCATGAAACTTTCAAGTTTCACTTCACTATTCAGCTTGAATCTATCCCTTGTGGGTTCTTTGCTTCACTGGAGCTTCCTTTACCTGCAGGAAACAGTGATGAAGAAATCAACAGGAACTAATGGTTGCAATATTAGCACAGACTTGAACCTCTATGATTTCATTTTAAACAAATTTGAAATGTAAAATGTAAATAATAGCTAGTGCATAGTAACAAAGTGCTTCCCATTTAGCCACAGCATAGGAGAGATGTGTAGGGTAATAAATGGCAAGTGTTTATTCTTCTCAGCAATGTCCACCAAGTGCAACACAGGTTTCAATGTGTTTCATTACCTTGAGTTTTCTCACCTTTCAAAAGGTATTTTCTTCAGCTGTCCTCATGTTGATAAAGTCCCCACTTACTAGAAACTCGTTAACTATATAATTTTACATCTATTTTTCTGGTTCAAAACAGGTATTGATTTGTAAGAATATGCATGCTAATAATAATTCTATGCAACTGTTTAATTTTTTGGATCTAGAATGCTATGTTTAGAATTTATAATGGCTTTATCTGTTGCTATCCTGAAGAACAGTTTCACAAAGGCCTCAATGTACTTGTCAACTGCTGTGTTAAATGCAGCAAGGGTGTAAGGAAACCTGGGGTAGGAATGAGTTTGTTTTGTTTTGGGTTTTTTTTTTTCAGTTTAAATCAATGCTTGTTGCCTTGTTTTTAAGGTGGAGAAAATATACTGTAACAAAGTGTTGATGTTTTGGATGAAGCTGTTTTGCTGAATATTTAGGTAGGTAGTATCTAGAAATGTTCTCATTCACTGTGTCATCATTTGCAATAAATTAGTGTGCTGAGAATGGGCTGTCAGTAACTCAGATGTGGAGTTTGTGAAAGAAGTGATTCCATCCCAATCAAAACATAAAACATAATGAAATACAATTTTGAGCTCATTTTTAAATGTCTTTTTGGCTGTGTCCCCTCAAATACAGAAATAAAACAGTTATAATAAAAAGTAAATGTTGAAGGAAAAGAAGAACAAAAATATTTAACTTAACTTCAGGAGTCCTTGTAAATTTTTTCATAATCTTTATATTTGGGTTTGGACATGATACAAGGTAGTCTACTTCTGAAAGTACTGCAGTTTAAAATCAATTTATACTGAAAGATATTTCACCAGGACATACCAGTTCTGTGCTGATTTGATCCTGGAAAAAAAAAAAAAAAAAATCATTTTCTCCTTTCCCTTCCTTTTTGTGAGATGTGAGTCTTGGATGACTACATGAAGCAGTGTAAGCTATTAATTTTTTTAACATTCTGAAATGGAAAATGTGACTTAGGTATGTTTTCACTCCTTATCATGCAGTGAAGCATTTGGGGCCAGATCCTTTGGTGCTTGGAGTTGACAGAGCAATTCTGGAGTTCATCAGTGCTTGTACTGAGGTGTTCAGATAATTTGGATTAATTTCTATTTGTTGATTCATGGGATGGCAAAGAGATGAATAGGCATTTATTTTAAGAGCAGATGACTGCAAATTGGTGATATAATTTCTTTGGAATGTAGAGTGGGTTGAACCCCACCTCCACCTTTTCTCTGAAGTTTAAAAGCTAGTATTTTACAGAAGACCCATTCAGTGGCTTTTCACCAGATTGGCAGTCCTTGCCTTAAAGCAATTAAATAATGAAATTAAAGTAGAGTTTTAGAAAATCGTGATGGATTACATCAAAATATATCCACAAATCACTTTGATGTGGATTCTCTTGCTATTTGAAAACATACCCTTCTTGTTTTCTAAAAAACTTGGAAAATTAGGTCATTCTCTATTTGTCTGAGGAATTAAGTAACTACATTAAAGGAGACTGGAGGATAGGTTTTCTGAGAGGCACAAATTCCAAGATTTGTGCTATTCTGATAATAGTCTCATGTTCATGTTATATTTGAAACTTTTCCAGCTGATTTCAAATTGCTTGAAGCAGCAGTGCTCTGTACTATTCCTCTAGTACACTGCTGAAATATTAGTGTTAGCAAACATTTCAACTTGCTCAGCTGTCTTCCAGCTCCTCTCCTTAACTTCAGCAAACAGTTTCTTTCCCTTTATTGGTATGGTTCTAGCAAGTCTGTGATTCCCATTAGGAAGAAAGATAAATGGATTGTCATTTATGCTGTGCATGGAAGTCTGATGCTGGTATGAGAAGCTGTAGAACAAGGATGGGGAACCTGTGACAGGAACCCATCTGCCCTTGGCAACCTGAACGTCCTTGCTTCCTTTTCTGTACTCTCTGGTTACTGCATGGCATTAACCATGGATAATGCACAGGTGGCCACTGGACACAAGGGTACATGAATATTTTTGAGCTGTACCAGTCTCTGTGAAAGGGGATATTGAGAGAACCATGCAGTCCTGTCCTTGTCCCTCAGGGCACGGCAAGGAAGGGATGTCGTCCTCTTTTCCCTATCCCACAGGAGAAAAGAGGCCTTTGCAAGCCCAACTAAAGATGACTGGGAAAGAAGAACAGAAGGGTAGGTCTTGATTTTACCATGAAACCCTTGAGATTCATTCCTCCTCATCTGGAAGTGAAAATGAGGCCTTCTGATTTACTCCCCGCAACTGGATTACAGAAGGGGAATATGCTGGGAAGCATAACCGTTTGGGGAGAGTGGGAGTGAGCTGTGTGTTAGTCTGTCCTGACCTGAATGTGTGCTGACTGTGAGCTGCCACCGAGCCAACTTGGTTGTGGAAGCTGTAGATCAACAGCTCTGTAGACACATGCTAATTGCACACCCACCAAATATGTTTGAAAATCCAATTTGTGAAAGCCATACCTCATCAAGGGATACTGGAGTTGCTCAAGACATCTGAGTTTAGAAAGGAAATTGCAGTGGTGAATGGGCTGCATCAGGCATGTGTCTTCTCGTGGAAGTTGGTAGGATTTTTAGCATTACCTGTAGATGGACAGCATTACTGTTTTATTGCATTGTGACAAATGGGTTTTGGAATGGAGGCTAGATGGAAAGGAAAGAAATGACTGATATTATTTATAAAACCTATTTGCAAGATTTACATTCTCTGTCCTATTTCTGCCAGTGATATTAGTGTTGATGAATTCTTATTTAGAGAAACACAGATTTTATTACATCAAGGAGTAAATATGCAGTGTGAAACATGGGGATTAGCTGTGCAAGTCATTATCTTTGATGTGCTGTCTTTGCTGCTGTTAGTCCTTCTCAGCAACGGCTCTTTTCTATATTTAAGTAATTCTAGCTGAAGAAAAAATGACATGATTACCATACCCTCAAACATCTTCTAATGATTTTTGCTAAAGTCAGAATAAACCTGGTCATAGGAAGGAGCTGTTTGCTGATTTTGAACATATATTGTACTTTCGTGGAACAGCAGTGGTGATGGTATTAGTTCATCTCATTTCTCTGGAGTAGTGACAAAGCTAATAAAAGACTAAATCAGATATTGATTTTTATACAGTAAACGTCTGCTGCTAAACAGCCCACTGACAAAATGACATGGTCTTTTAAAGCCTTTCAGCACATGTAAAGCCTCCAGGATTTAACTGATTTGCATGAAACTGAATCTTTCCCAGAAGTTTTCCTCTTACAACCACACTTCATTTCCAGAAGGTAATTGAACCCTTAGAGACAAGCTGAGTTGTAGGAGCTTTGTGCCACAGAAAATCCTGGAGGTGGGACTACCTGTAGCATGACGGTAGCTACTCCCCCTAAACAGCTTCTTACTGCCAGCGTTGGTGTGTCCTTGGTAAATTGTGTTTGTAATGTTCCTTGCACCCAACAATGCTCTGGAGGGGACTTGCTAACAAGAAGGTATTCAGTTCTGCCACAGCAATGACAGAAAGACCAGAATGATTTTCCTCTTCTTGCTGGAGTTCAGCTTTGCTGACTAAAGGTAAATTGCTCTGCCAAGGATGAATCATTGGTAGCTCATAAAAATAATTTCTCCAGAGAAAACTTTCGGCTTCTGAAATAGGCCAAGCTGTGGCAGGATTTCCCTGAGGGAAGGCAGTCATTCCCAAGCACAGGGCTTTACCTTACTTCCAATTATCCAAGCTTGAGTGCTTTTACTTTGCCTGTGTATCTAACAAGTTTCAGAATAAAAATGTTCCTAGCAAAATGCCAAAAATCAAAACTATTCTCCATCACTCTGTCACTGTCTGTTGGGGTCTAGCCTAACCCACAAAGAAGTGGTCTTCCTGGACTTTCTTTTTTCCCCTCTGCAAGCACTTGTGTGTTCTGGTCCTCTGTCCAGAAACTGCATTAGGCTGGGATGTAGTGTTCATGAAGAGCCCTGTTTTAGTGTTTGGGCTGCAACTTTTTTCTGACTTAAAGAGCAAAGGCTTTTGTAAATGTCTAAAATCTTCCACAATATTTGACCCTTGCATTTGGTTAATTTGTTTTTCATTTAAAAATTGCTTTTAACAGCAATCCATGAAATTTGGCTCTTCTGATTCCTAAGAAGCCAGTGCAGTGTGAGACAGCAGCAGAATGAGTGCTTGCTCTAATGTTTGTTTACCTTTTCATAAAAAATTGTGAAGCATAATGCTTGTTATTTTCAAGGTGTTTGAATTTGATTATGTGAAATCTTACCTTATGCCTAGGCATAAGGTACCAAGATGAAATTGTGAGGAAAGGTAAGGGTGTGTATCAGACAGATGAAAGACAGTGATGCACCTGAGGATGCTCTGGGAATCATTTTTAGACTGCAATTAAACTTCAGAAGCCTGTGACTTCCAGTCCTACACTAAAAAATTTGTTTTCCTGAATTAGATTTGCAAAGATGCTACTGTTGTCAGTGGCAGCAGCTCCTGGCTCTGTGCCTAGCTGGGCTTGAGCTCAGGAAGAGATGTTAGGCTCTTGAAGCAGTGTTTGGATACCACTTTGAGGTAGATTGTGGTACAACTGTTTGGAAAACTCCTATAGCTATATTGAAACAGTCACATCTTTGGCATTTTATCAGAGGGGAGAGAAATGTGAAGGTTTCTGAAACCCATTAAATGTACTGGTGTGGAGAAAGAGTAATTGATGGCTTTCTGTTGCAAGGTGAATGAAACAAGTGTATTACTGGCACAATGGTTGTACAAATGCACACAACTCTAAAAAATCTTCTGTTGAAGCTTTATTTCTTCATCAGAAGCACCTATACTTTCTGCTGAGAGAATGTGTCTTCGGGGAAGAGAGACGATCTGCTGACTTGCCAAGATCTGACAGTTTGAGTTACCCATAAACAGAAATTTGCACTGTCCTGGAAATTGCAATGTTTCAGGTTTTTCTATGCAGAATTGGAAAGAAAAGCTGTTATCTGTTTTTGTCCTAACACACAAACTTGCTTTAACTGTCATGACATGAAATGATAAAATAATTGAATAAGAAGGATGACAGTAGTAATGAGTCCAACTCTTTGACTGTCCAAATATTTAGTTTCATTATATTATTTTATGATTAATTTGGATGCCACTTCATTAAATATTTGCTGAAATCAATGTGTATTCATTAGACTTTTGCATGCCATCCCCTTTTTACTCTCAAATCAACCACATGGAGGCTTGTGACCCCACAAATGTAGAAGGGTCACCCCCTCCATGACACTAATACTGGTTTGGGCTGTGCTCATTGCTATGGGGCCTGGTGCTGCCCTAGGTCCATGTGGTAGAGAAACATGGCTAAGGGAATCTGTAAGGATGTATCATTTTTAGCTTGCTCAGGGTTGAATAAAGGAGCATAATGAGGGAACCATGCTTGACTTTGAAATGCACTTGGGATTCATGTATTTTTTCTGCTGGGAACTGCAAGATTTACTACATTTCCTTGAAAGAAGGACTAAGTGGTGTCCAGCTATTAGGTCTCATGATCTGGTGCTAGAAAAGTGATGCATGTTCTGAGTAACTACTAAAATACTTCTTCTCTTAATAATTGGAAATGCACATCTTCCACTGTGTCCCAGCTTGGGATTCACCATGAGCAGGGGACAGACCTTTAGTGTCAATGTGACTGGGGCATTTTGACAAACAACAGACCAACACTTGTCCCTCTGCTGTTTTTGCAGGGCTGATTGCTGAGTCTAGAAGTGAGACCAAGGCAGCCAAAACTGTCTCATGCAGCAGAAACTGGAGAACTCACTGCTGCCTGATTCTTAATTTTTGCCACATTATTAGAAGACATGGTAGCAGCAATGCCTAAGATGGATCACAAGTGGTAGCAGTGTTTATCACAGATGGAAACAAACTCATTTCATGTTCAGTAGACTGTGAAATGAGTCACAGCTGTTCTTCCTCTGTTGCACAGTGGCACACTGTTCTCATTAGAGAGCATCCATGCAATGGCTCTTCAGCCACTTCAGCACCCCTTGCTTGGCACACGTTCCTGAGCAGGTGTGGGAGTCAGAGGGAATGGGTCAGCTCCTTGCAGAAAGGAGCAGTGTGGTTCATTGGTTTGGGGCTTGGGTAAAAGACTGAGGAGGGTTTTGTCTATTAAATAGGAATTAATATACTTTCCTGTTCAGAAATTTGATGGTAATAATGCAGCTGTAACATGCAAATACACTCAATGAGATTTTTTAATGATAATGTTTACTTCTGTAGTGTCGCACAACCAAGTATAATTCCAGTGTGCTGTATGTGGAAACTCCAGGTCCTAGACTGGCTGTATCCTAGACTTGTATGGCCTGAAAATTCTTAAGACCCTGGGCAAGAGTCTTGCTGCTTTCCACCTTTCTTGTGCTGCTGTCACTGCCATTACTACATGTGATAGTCCACAGTTTAATACTTTACCTATGGCAGTTTTAAACGCAGACAGAAGCTATTCCAGAAATTTTGCTTGAATTGCTGCGGGCACAGCTAGCTCCTCCACACCACCTGTGAAGATTCCTATAATGACTGGAAACTGTTTCTCCTTTAGGGACTTATTAGGTTGCTAACTAGTAAGCCTCAGGAATGATTTAGTTCTGTTACAGAGCAATCCCAGCTCCTCTGGGTTTGAGCAAACCAGTGAAGACAGTAGGGTGATATATATATTAACCCCAGCTTGTGTTCAACACAAGTAGAGACTGTGAAGAGCAGTGGTGCTTTGCCAGGAACACTCACAGGTCTCTATTTTCTCTAATTCTGTTTCTTCTTTTATCTCAAGTAGTCATCTAATCCTATTTGTCTTTTAATGAGATCGGCTTTTGTTCTCTCTTGGAAGATTAAAAATAATCACAGTGAAATAACATTCTGTTTGCAGCACCTGCTGCTATGTACTTGGTCTTGTATGCAGGGGAATGACAAGTATTGCCCAGCCGCATACAGCCACAGTTAATGAAGTTTTATTATCCAAGCTGTATCATTTCACATGAAAAAAGAAAGTAGGATGCAAATCATTCTACAGTTTGGGGTGACCTTGCACTACAGAGTTCATCCTGTGTCATAGAACTGTGCTCTGAATTTTCAGGGGTTTTTATTTCTTAAGTAGTCCTTATGCTCTTGGGGAAAAAAAATCCAAAACAAACTTGAAAATATATACAATCTCTAAAATGCCTTGGAGAGTCCAGTCTGCAAGAAGTCTGAAGCAAAGTGTAGAGGTGTAAGCTCTCCTGGTGGTGTTACAGACTGTAGTGTCCTGCACTGATGTTGAAGGTTTTTCCAGATCTTGCAAAGTCAAGAATCTTTGCCAGGGCCTGGACAGATCCTTGGGTGGTTTTGATGGCAGTGCAGACTGCCCTTCTGGTTTCTCAGGAGCTGGACAAGAAGGCACAAGTCAGGAACTGGACTTTTGGTGGTAGCTGAGAGACTTGAGCAGCTTGGGCTGCCCAGTGAGCTGTGTGCCTAGAGGAGGCAGGAGCCCTGAGAATGTCCATTTGCCCATTTCTTCACCCAGGATAAAGAGAGAAGGAATCCCTAATGTGAACTACTTAGTATCAGCAAAGTATAAGAATATAAGGACTTTTAACTACAGTCCTTGGTTTTGCATCTCATGTCTTTCATAAAGTAATCAATTTCAAGTCTAAGCCTGCTTAGAAAAGCTCTTCACATCTTTAGGCTAAGTTTCTTAATGGTAAGTTTACACCCACTCCACTACTTTTTTGTCCTTTGTCTTATTCATGCTTTCCCCCTCCCCAGTGATTGTGCTGGAAGAGCAATCTGGGCTTCTCTTGGCTTTTGGTTCATAGAACTAAAAAAGCCAAGCTTGTAATCTCTGGTAAAAATGTGCTCTTTATTTTTCTGATTATCCTCAAATCCTTTCTCTGCACCTTTTGCAGTTCAATTACCTTGTTCGTTTTTTTTGTTGTTTGTTTGTTGTTGTTGGGGTTCTTATTTTTTGTGGTTTGTTGTTTTTGTTGGGTTGTTGTTGTTGTTGTTTTAACAGGAGTGACCTGATCCAGATGGGGCTTTGCTGAAGTGTTCTGTGGTAGCATCTCTTTGGTGCACCAGAAGATCCTGTCAGGCTGGCAGACAGTGTGGGTTCTCTTTTCATGTTTTCATTGCCTGGTGTTGTCCTCTCTGAACGATGGCCTGAGTGGAAAATGCAGAAATGGCATCTCAGTTTTCAGAATGAAAGTTGTGGCATTGGCTGTTAATTCCTCTGTGCTAAAAACTTAGTGGCATCAATGTGATTGGCTGTCCAAAGGTTAACTGCAGGTTGTCTTTATGGCCAGCCAGCCAACAGGTTTTCTGTATAATTTTGGTGTGCTCTTAGCAGATACCTCAAAATCTGCCAGTCCAATATGGGAATCACTAAATGCACTGAGCTCTAGACTGATGCAGTCTAAGTCACTCTACTGTTTCAGGTAATGAAAGTTCAGATAAAAATTGTACATTCATATTATATGCTGAGAGCTTCTGGGTATCTTTATAGCTTTATACAATTGTCTTCCTTTATGAAGGTCACTCATTTCAGTAACATGAATACGTAATCCTGTAAAGTTTTGAGCTATTTTTCCTAGTATGCTTTTATGTCTTCGATTTCCTTATGCACTGTGGTTCTTGATCTAGCACAGGGTCATTAAAGGAAGCACTTCATAAAAGAAATATAGAGAAATTAATAAATAATACCATACTCAAAATTCAAAATGAAGAAGGATTGAGGACTTGCATTTCTGTATCATTAACCCAAGAAATTACAGGGAGAAGGTACTGCATTGGTTAAGTTTGGAAAGGGCCAAAACTATGTCTACAGCAGACATACATTATAGACTATTATTTATTTATTTGTTTATATTTGTAATCCGTCTTGCACTGTGAATGCTGTAACTTTGCCAGCTGGCATTTTATCCTTTGAATACTTTTTCTCTAGATACTTCACTTGGTCAGTTGCCATCTTTGAATGTGTGGGAATTGCGACGTTTTGAATTTTCTTTTAGTAATTTTTCTTTTTTTAAGGCTGCACTGTATAAAATTATGTTGTTATGACATTGTTTACTTTTGTCTTGCTTAATTATGGGATAATGTTTGCAGTGGAGGAGTATATGAGGCAGTGAATGGTGTTTGCAAATGATTAATTGTACAGTGAAGCTGAGACACTTGATAATTACAAAACCTGTTGGTTGTGACTGTATTCTAGCTCTGTGAAGATTATTCATTTTATATGGAGAGGGGCAAGAATATGGTAAACTGCAATGATATTTGTGGCTATTTTGAGTGCTTGTTTTTCTTTTTCTTTGTATTTGTCTTGGGTACTACTGTAAGAGCAGGTGGGTTTATTAATAAAATTTATATTTTAAAAGTTCAGGAATTTCTCTTCCAGGTTAGATCTTTAAAAGTTTGTTCCTTGCCTCAATATGAAACTGATTTTTCTTAAGCTAGGAAAAAATGTATAATATTAATTTTTTAAGAAGTTATAGTATGTAAAATTAAATTTGCACTTTTTCTGGAAAAATGCTCAATTTCTCAGTTTTAAATATTTTTTTGCTATCCTTTTGTCACAGTTCCATATTCACTATATGAAAATCTGCAATGCTTGACAAATATAGCTGGCAGAATGGAGTGGATGTATGGTGGTATTTCAGATACAGCAAGACTACATGTTTAGACAAAGTATCGCCCTCAAAGGGGGAATGTGATGTGTGGTGCACAGCTTCATTTTAAAATGAGTGGTAATGGGACTGATGGAGTAGGAAAGATTTTTCACTTCTAGAAACATCAATGCATTATGGTCTTAGAAATTATACCTTCTATTTTTACAACTTAAGCTGTATTTCAGCTGACCTACAGGGAGGTAACCTGTTTTGGTGATATCTATCCCTTTCTTCCATCTGGTTATATACAACCCCATCTATCATCCTTCTGGTTTGACGGATGTGCTGCACACCAGAGGGCCATTCAAGGGGGTCTGGTGCATGAGCTGGAATGAGGCTCTCCAGTGCCACATCAGTTTCAGAATATAATCCTGCAATCACCACTTTCTCTAGGGGGGAGTGAGATGTGTAGAGTCCTCATAGCTGGTGCTATAGTTGATATCATCCTGCCTCATGTTTTGCTAAATTTGAGCCTCTTCTGCTCTCCTGTAGCTGATAGAGCAGGGTGGTGAGGAGGAGTAGTTATTTCTCACTGCTGTTTCAAACTCCATGCCCTTTGATACTTGGATTTGAGGAACTGGGAATGGTTTCTGCTAGTGAGGAAGCTCTGGCTTTCTGTGTACCTGATGGGGCTTGTCCAATCACTGCATAGTGCTCCAGTACAAACTGAGAGGACAACTGTTTTATACTGATAATCTCCATAGTGTTGCATCTCCTATGGATTATTTTTGATTGTGAATCTCCTTGGAATTCTTTCATACTGCATCAACTAGTTATGAACAGCTCATCATAGCTAATGCAATTACAGTTGTGATTCATTAATATCAATGGACAGTGGTTTTAATACTCTGCTTGCTGAAGTGAAACAGAGAAAATGAGAATTGCACGTCTGGCTAACCAAGATTTTTTTGGTGGTTTTTTTTTGGTTGTTTGGGGGGGGGTTTGTTTGTTGGTTTTATTTTGAAGGGTTTTTTTTAGTTTTGCCATGGCAGTAGTGATGACACAGAACATTAAAGTAATCCTCATTTTGGAGATTATTTTTAATGGGAGCAGTGGTGCCAATAGCACAATGGGCCTTTGATCTTCAGGATTTGCAAATTTTTTATTTCCTCAAGTACTGTGCAAAGCTCTGCTGTAGGAATGTATTCTGTCAAATGCAGAAATCCATCACAGAGTAGGGAGCATTAACTGATCACTAATTGAATCTAACTTGCCTAAGGTCTATGAAAGCAAATTATTTTCTTTGATAAAGTAAGCAGACAGTATCTCTAAAATAGATTAGTTATCAATTTTTTTTTTTTTTTAAACGTACTTTTCCCATCTGGAAAGGGGAAAAAGCCATTGCTGGTGGGGTTTTTGAGCAAATTCCTAAATTTCAAATTTTTCTTTTAATCTGTTTTACACATTGCTTTCAGCCATTTCCTTCCCTGTGCATTTCATTCTCCTTCCCAGAGATTTTACCAGAATATCTGCAGTTTCAAGCAACGATGCCTATTTTGGGAGGTTTTAGTTAAACACACTTTCAGCTCCATCTTGGGCATCACTCTGTAGCTTGTAGTTATTGTTCAATAATGTCAGATAGTTTGCATTTGCACCAGAGAGGAAACATTTGGTCAGTTGCACTGTTCTTCCGCTTTTAGCATTTTATCTCTCTCCCAACCCCATTCACATTAACCCCATAGAGTTTCTTAGCTGCCTTTTTTTTTTAAAGACAACTTACTGAAAGGAGACTCTACTAGGCTTCTTGTCCTTCTGCTAGGACTCTAGAAGGTTTTTTTTCTCCTTAAATTTATTATCCATGTCTATATCCCCAACCCAATTAGAATGATGATATTGTATCAAAACATAAGTAAATGATTTGTAGCATAGAGCTGCCTGAAAAGTGAGAAGATAATTTCTTAGGTAGATCTGCCCCAAGCAGGTTGAGAATGGCTGTCTGTTTCAAATTAAGCTTATTCCTAAAAATACAGTGGTGTTATGTGAACTGCCTAAAATGAAGTATTGAAATTGTACATCCTACAATACATTTCTGATAGTGCAAAGCTGAGAAAATAAGTCCTCAAAGGAATGAATTTTATTAAGCAGAGAATAACTTTGCCTTGAGACTTTATCTGTTTTTACTACCTACAGTAATTTCAAATATAGTGGTGATCTAAGTTATTTACTGACTCATTCTGAAATTTGGTATATTTTTGTAGTAATTTTAGTAGATGGGTAATTTCTTACATTTTAAGACTAGAAGGGGCTGTGAGGTGAGCTGATTTGACCACTTGGGTATGACAGGCAAATGTATTTTACAAAATTAATTTTGTATATTAATCCCTAAATTAGAATAAATCATTCCATCCTCTGGAGATTGAAGCCAGGAAGAGGACAGAAGTGATGTTGCATAGAGCTTGTTGATAAATCAGCCTTTTCAGATACTGTTTTGGGGGATAACATCTCTCAGGTAATCATTTCTTCCCACCAGTTCATTAGGCTATTTCTGAAATCTTGAAAGACTTCTTAATGAAGTTAAAATTTTCATTGTGAATTTTTTACCTCTGTGTTGATTCTTTAATCCTTCCATGGACAAAGGCAAAGCCACCTGAAAGGAAGTATTTCGGAATAGCTTGGCGTGTGGATGTTGCCCTTGATGGACACAGTCAGAGGGGTCTCAGCAGCACCTTCTCTGTTCTAAATGTGTCTAGGGATGTAGCTGAACTGCCAGATCTGCTGCACTTCCCATCCACTCCACTTGGCTGAATCTGGAAGTGACAGCTCATTGACAGTGTTCAAAGAAAAGTTCCTGCAGTTGTCACTGGTGAATTCTTCTGGCTGACCTTGGTCAGTTGAACCACTGCCAGTAATAGAACATGTTTCCATCAGTGACAATCCATGTCACAGCAATCAGCAGTGTCACCTTCATCTTCTCTGGGATTTATTTAACACTACAATATTTTTTTGCAATAGCTACGTGACTCACTAGATCAACAGGGAAGAACCATTTCTGATGTACGGTGGAGGAATTCCAGTGCCTTCTGCTCAGGATCTTCAGTGCTCACAAAAAAAATAAATCCTTGGACATAGAAGTGGCAACAGCAGACACATGGATACAAGTTTTGAGTCTGTGATGGTGCAGGCTTATTTGAGGCCAGTGCAATTCTTTGTGGATTCATAAGGCAGTATGAGCATTGATAAATCTTAAATAGTTCCAACCCTGCGAAACCAGTCATGGCAGAGCTGAAAATATATGAAAGACTGCATATGGGGTTTAAGTTTTACTATTACTAAGGAACTCTCAAGTAACTTACTTCTAAATCATATGTGACTGTTGAGCGTCTCTTTTTGTAGTGTTTGTCTTCTCTAGCCCTTTTAAAAACTCCATGTGAGGTGTCTCCCTATTTTTTTAGGCACTTAAAGTGTTAAAAATACGGCCATTCAAGTTTAAAAAGGTTGTTGTCACAGGAGTAGGAGTAGATGTAAACATGTTTAGTTGGTTTTGCCACGAGGATGAAGATGATACGGTCTGTACTGCGGACTCCTGAAGGTCTCTGCCCGCCTGCCTACTCGGTGCCTGCAGTCAGCCCGAGCAGCTTTTCCCAGCTGTACCATGAAATTAATGTAAGCTTGTGCCCTTGGGCAGGACACCATCTCCTGTGGAATGACACATCTGTTTGGGAACACTTCATTTTTGCAGTTCAGAATTAATTTACTTCCACTGTGGGCATGAGCTAACTATTCTGGGGAGGTACCGAGCTCCTGGCAGCTCCTGCTGTTGTCATGCAGTGGAAGGTGTCAGGTGTGGGGTTTGTAGCTCGTGTGCAGACTGTTCATCATGATCACATCAGTGTCTGTGAGCTCTGTTTCCTGCAGATCCATTAGTTCATAACTTCTCCTTTCTGCTTTAACCAATAGCTGAAGAGGTGTGCTGCTTTCTAGGGGTGACCTTTTTATCTGATTTTTTTACTGCTTTTTGATTCTGAAGTGTTTTCTTATTTTTGGGCTGATATGGGTGGCAGATTGAGCTCTACTGTGTGCTCTGAATCATAGATTTTGTTGTGACTTCTAGCCTTTTTTTTTACTTTCCAGTTGGAGAAATATGTTCTTATATTGTTTAGTGACAGTTACTTTATTTTCTGCTGCCATAATCAAAACTTGTTTTTTGAAACTGTGCTACAGTTTATAGGAGTATACAAACACCGTAGGCACAGGTTGTGCTTCCCTAGCACCTTCTCAGAGGTGAGAGCAGTGCATGTGTAAAGGCCACAAGGCAGAGGTGCAGGGAAAGCCTCCCCTTCTGTGGTGGAGTTCCAGTGAGAAACCAGACTAGGAAAGGATGCAGCCCCATATCTCTCATTTTCTGCTCCAGTGTATATTAAAATCGTGTCCTGCTTGTACTGTCTGAAGGATGTGTAAGAGAACGAGGTATTTCTAAGGACATGCAAGAGTGAGTAAAGAAAAAGGCAAATGTTTGGTTTGGTTTGGAAAGACAAACAGTTTGACTACACAGAATTTGTCAGCTGCTTACTGGATTCATTGCAGCTGAGCACAGAAGCAAGGAATTGCCTTCAAGGTCTGCAAGATTTGGGGAAACATTTTGCACAAACTTTTTCATTTATTTTCCATCTTGTCTTGTTGTCTTGAATTGATTTTAAAATTATGTTTTGAGTTTTTAATAACTGTAAACCCAGAGTTTTCTGATTTTAAACTCTTAAATTCTGCTTGGCCTTGGGAAATTTATGCTAGAGAAGCCTCTAGAATTTCTGCCTTAAAAATTTGGCTGTGTTGGGGCTTGGATGTGGGAGGCAGTAAGGTCACGTGGCAACAGGATTATGAAACTGAGCTTCCAAGGAAGCTTTCATCTACAGACCTTGAAGGCTGAATCCTTGGGGTGTAAGCGCAAACCTCTCATGACTTGAATACTGAAAAGTTCATTTAGCTTAGTTTGTAGTTACTCTGTAGAAACAAGTTGCTTAAGAAAAGAGGAACAATGGATTTTATTGCAGTTTTCCTGTTTTTTTACTTTTAAATCACTGAAAGAAACAACTGCTTGTCACATCTAATTCTTTAGTGCTGGTTTGGCCTCTGAAAATTTTGTTTTGTCTTTTTATTAGTTTACATTCATATGGTGCTGTTTGTGTGCAGCACTAGATTTGATAAGATGAAATATACCTCAGTATGCAGCCAGTTAGGAGAGCACTAATTATCTAAAATAATATTTTAGGCAGGAGATATTGTCTATGATACAGCTAAAGAGGCAAGTAATGAGAAAGCTGTGCCATAGATTCACAGCTCATTGATGACATAATTCCTGCCTCTCTTTTTGTGTACTTTCTGCATGGTAAGTAGTAGGTAGCTTACTCTACTTTGGGTCTTGCATTTATAATATGGTAAGAGTAGACTGAATGTAGCCAGTTCTCCAGAAGCCTACCCAGGGAATCCTCTAAAAGCTGTAAACTTTTTCCTCCTCTCCCAGACTGCATCACTGCCCAGTTGCAGCAGAAACCTTAAAAACACCAGTCAAACAAACAACAACAATGACGATGACAACAACAACAAAACAAAACAAACAGACAAAAAAACCCCGAGAATAACCACCTTATAACATCTTTATGAAAGTAAATAACTTAGTCTGGGCTGGAAAATGATGTTTCCAGCAGTGACAAGTAACACATGGATAGTTTATTGCATGTACAGCTTGACCAGACTCTGTCTTGAAATGTCTGTTGTAGGCAGATTTATTTCAGGTCTGACAAGTCTGTAATAATTTTTTTTCCCAAAGCTGCACTATTGTAGCAGAAGTTCATTTGATATCTGCAATATATTAACTGTTGTTACTGCACATTCCCAAAGCCTCATTTCCATTCCAGGCTTTGGTTGTTTTCTGTTGTGTGATTAAATAAGACCTTAAATTAATTAAAACACCAATTTAAAATAATAATAATAAATTTTATGAAAATAAGATTATGTAATGATGTAGGTCTGGTTTGCTACCTCAGTTTGGTTATCATGTTGTGAACATCTTGCATTTGAATGAAGCAAATGTGAAAGAAATGTGTTTTGGACTCTAATTGCACACATTTTGGGTTTAATTGAAAGACCTCTCAGAGTAGACCAAATTCTGTTGCACAAGGGGGATGTGGAGACTACAATAAGTTTTAAAATAGCATTCCCTGGACACTTTACCAAGCGTGCTTCCAGAAATTGGAGAGAAGCTGGTTGATCTGACAGGATATTGATCTAAATTATTGAGGTTCCTGTTTGAAGACAGACATAACAATAATATTGATCACTGGAAATTTCTAGATAATTTCTTTTAACCTGAAGGAGTAAGTCTGTTTTTTCCAGGAAGCCTTTTTACCCTTCTTATCCAAAGTTCTGCTTTTTTGCATGTCTATTCCAGGAAAAATTTCCACAGACATTAAAGTTCCAGTGCTTCTGCTTTGCTGTGGCTGCAGAACTGCACTCTTTTTCCTTTGGGTACATTGCTGCCTAAACACAACAAAAATTGCTATTAGATAAATACTGGGGGAAAAAAATACTAACTAAAAGATCATGGATCTGTTTTGTGTATGTGTGTGCTTTCCTTGATGATGTGAGTACAAAATGCTGAGACAATGCAATTGTAACAGCTGTAGTCAGTATGGGAAAGCACTGAAGGATGCTCTGACAAGAACTGAATGACCTTGATGATTAAAACAGTAAAAAACCCCAGTAAACCTATAGAACTCACTGGTCCAAGGTGCAAGCTGGTGCATGTTGAATCAAAACTATTAATTTCTTCTTTCTTCTACAGTAAATGCCTTTCTTGAAAAAGATCAGGGTGTAGTAATCGTAAAAGGAGTCATGAAGGACCAATGTGACATAAAAAAACAGATGAGAGTAGGATCACACAACATTCTAGTTAAGGACTGAAAATGTAAGACAAAGTTACTGCACCCACAGCCTCATGTATAATAGCCCATGCTTTCTAGAAAAGTAACTAAAGTTGGAATTGATGCAGAAGAGGTCTTGCAGGAATGGCAAGGGGCAGGGAGCTGGAATGTCCATGTGCTGAGAGCTGGGAAATACACAGAGAGAAGAACCTTTTAGTTTAGTACCAAGTGTGGCTACCTGGAAATTGATACCTGTAAGAAACTTGTAGCTAGATGTTAGAAGACATTTCTAAGGAGTGAGCTCCTCAAGAGTTTTTGAGTAGGAGGAACATGGAATTTGTAACTTCCCTGAAAAAAGATAGTCTGTAAAAGCACAAGACTGAATTAATAGACTCACGAGGTTTTCTGTTCCTAAAAATACATAGCAGTTGTTGAGCAACCTTTGCATTTGATTAAAAACGTGTGTTTAGTTTCAGTTAAGGGGTTTTGGAAGTGCTGGGGAAATGTCATTTGTATTCAGTTGATTACATCCTCTCTGTTTTCTACTTTTCCCACGGCAGTTTGTATTTTTACTAGATTGGCTTCCTTTCATGAAAATGTTGAAATTATGTAATTACTTACCTGTTGTTTTGTGAGAAACTCAGAGAAAACCATATGAATTAGCCCAGGGCTATAAAGCTACATCTGGCTGGAGAATTTATAACTTTAGAATTTTTGCACCCAACATAGAGATAAATCAGCTATATACCAGCTATATATCCTTGAACAAGATGACAAAAATTAGCTGTGAAGGCTTTTGTCAGACACTCTGTGTTATCAGGGAAACAGCCAACCTTAACTTCAACACTTCTGTGTTATGTGCAGTCAGTAATTAAAGAAAAATTGCATTTAGAAATTAGTAGACAAGAAAAACGTAGTCATGCTTGCAAGCTTATGTCTAATTCTGCTTGTGATCATTTAACTGCCTTTGTGTGCCCACATTTTTCTACTATTTGTATGGTAGAAAGGGAGCAGCCCTGTAGCATGCCATTGAGTAAAAAGATTGAACTTCTGAATGTTACTTCCAAGGGCAATCTTTGCTTATTTTTATAATTTGATGCTGACTAGGAATGCAAGTACGATAAATTAGTGTTTCTCCCTCTCTAATAGTGATTTCCATTGTTTTCAAAGGTCCCATTCCAGTGTAGTTAGAAAATGTTGGACCAGATTAAGATTTGGTCACAATTTTGGATCTGTTTTACATTTTAAAAGGTCTGAGATATCTAACAAAACAGGAATGTTTCTACAAAGGTTTAGCTTAGAGATAGGGGAAAGAGTTTGGGTCAAAATTCTGCTTCATTGAAAATGAGACTTTTCATGTGGATATGTTGCTTTTGACTGTTTTGGCATAAAATTTTGAGATCTGAAGCAAAATGTGTTCCTGGTCACTGAATTGAGACAAACTTGTGATCTTTTGTAAAAATACTGCAACTGCAGGGTAACCTGCTAATTGGGAGTCTGCTGGGATGTTGGAGGTTCCTGTCCAAAAACATCTTCTGCTGGTACAGGCCACAGCCTTTGACCTTTCTCTTCTGTACACCAGAAGAGTTCTGTTCTCCACTGGTTTGTCCTAAAGCATATTTGCATCTTGTATTTCCTACTCTGGTGAAAGGGGCGAGGTCGTACGTAGTGAACCTTTGCATTAGCATAGATGATTATGTGGGGCTCCTCCATTATTGAAAGTCCTTGTAACCTGGTGGTTTAGGGTATGTTTAAGTTTTCAAAAGATGTGTGTGCTCCTTCATTCTGGAAGGAAGACCTCTAGAGCTGCCAAGATTATTGGACCCCAGGTGTCTGACCATTCCTCTTGACATTTAGGAACCTTTCAGGTATTGACTATTAAAAGGTATGCTTTGGAGCTGGCTCAGAGCTGTTTGGAAGATCACAGTATGAATTTCTGTCCCTGGAAAAGTGCTCTGTCCACTGCTGCTCTTGTACCATCTGTGAGAGTCCTAGGTGTACCACGAAGAGTACCATGGTAGTGCTCTGGCAGGATGTGCAAACTTTGTCTCTGCTTCTAGGACTTTTGTGGCTCAGGGACTGAAAAGGTTCTCACTTCAGAACCAGCTATTCTTGCAGTCTGAGGAATGGAAGAGCAGCAGCAGCTCCTGAGGCATATGTGGATAATGAGGCACTGAAGCCTGAATCTGGAGAAATCAGTCCTGTGCCAGGGGAAATTTGATTATCAGATCTGTGAAGAATAAATATAGTGTTTACTGAAAATGGTAATTTTGTGAAGATACTAATTTTTCATCTTTGGGGATGAAAGCAAAATTCTTTAATGGTATAAATATCACCATTCTGCTCAGGGGAGGATGCTGGTTCCAGTGTTCTCTGTCTGTGTGGGTTATTTTTAGGTGTTGTTCAGGAGTCTGCCCAATATGGTTTATTTTCTCATGCTTCTACCCAGTGGGGATTCTTAGCAACCCTATGACTCTTTGCATTCATATATAGACGTAAAGGTTGTAGAGTTCTGGTTGTACTTTTCTGTAATACCTGAAGCTGTGTTTCTTTTTTGAGTGACATTTCTCATTAGAGAAATCTTCAGGTTTTATTAAGCAGGACTTGCTTTTCATAAGCCTATGCTGGGCCTGATCCCCTGTATGTTGTCCTACATATTGAATCACAGAATCACAGCATATTTGGGGTTGGAAGGAACCCACAAGAATCAGTGTGGGACCATGCAAAATTATCTGCTCCATGACCTTTTCTAGCACTGAGGCCAGGCTGACAGGCCTGTAGTTCCCCATATCCTCTTTCTGGCTCTTTTTGTACATGGGCATTACATTGGGTAACTTCCAGTCAACTGGGACCTCCCTGATTAGCCAGGACTGCTGGTAAATGATGTAAAGTGGCTGTGTGAGTGCTTCCAGCAGAAGTTCTTGCTTAATTCCAATAAGATGTATTGCATCTTTGTTTTGAAGTAAAAAACCAAAGAAAATGTGATTAGCACTCATGTATCCTCCCCCAAACAAACCAAAATGTTAGAAGTTAAAATAGCAAGAGCAAAGCTGTGGTTTGGGACATTCTCCTTTTTTTTTTTTTTAATTAGCAAAACACACAGATTCTTTTCCCCTCATGTTTCATTTTCTCTAGGTGCCAGCTGTGTTTAAAGACATGAGTTTTAATTTAAAATACACTGAAATTAATCCCATAGAGAAGGAAGACTATCTCAGGCATGAAGGGTAATAATATTTTCTCACTGTAGAGAGAAAATGACTTTGTTCTCTTTCTAAGAAGAACTTTATTACAGTGGCTACTAAGTACTTTATGAAAGAAGTCACCATCTTGTCCTTCATGCTCAAGAAGTTCTGTTTCCTGGGATTACTGTCTTCCTGTAATCCAGTTTGTTATCAGCTACTGTGGGAGGAAAAGAGCAGCAGGGGCCTTTAGTCTCTGTGCAGCTGAAGAAATGCCAGTTTTCAAAGGACTCTTTCAGGCAGGGTGGAACACACAGTTATGGTAATGATCTGGTCCTGGTTCAATGACGGGTGGGAGCCCTTTCCATCTGCTGCAAAGAGCAGCCATCTCCCATGACCCACTCATTAAGCCTGCACCAACACCATTACTGGCCCTGTTTGCCTGTGTGGGCATGAGTGGATCAGAGGAAATTGTTCTGATCACCCCTGCAGTGTTTTCTTGCAGAAATGCTGATGATTGGTGGTGTTTTAACTGGATATGTGCAAATGTTGACTGGACATCTGCATAGTGGTGGTAAACCCTGAAGAAATGTCAGCACATCTTTGAACTCCCCCACCAATGATTCATTTTTCTGCACACTGGGAGAAGGTGCCATAGATGTAAATCCAATTTGTAGGGTCCTAAGTCCCTCTTTAATAGCAAGGGTAGATGAACTGGTCTCAGAAATAGAGAGGTTTTGCTGCTGAGAATTGCTGTGCACCTACCTCCTTTTACAGTCTGGTTTGAGAGGTGGGCTGCCCCAGCACAGGACTTTTTGGACGTGCCATCAACTCTGTGCTTGAGGACCTCATCCCATGCTGTTGGGGTCTGACTATTGACTATTTGATGTGTTTGGTATTAATTTAGAGTGAATTCTAATGCATGGATATGGGAAAATTCTTTTAACCTTTTTAAGGGTCATTAACTTAGAGATGGATGCAGAGTCCTTCAGATAATAATCATTACTCCTGGAAGAATTAGCAGGAGAGCTGTCTCTTTCCTGACAGCAAAAGGATTAAAAAAATGAAAATGTCAGAGTATCCTAGTTGGCCCACAAAGTGAATGAGTCATTCCTAATGCTACTAAAAAGCTAATTCTGCCTTGACTTCAAAGAGAAACATCAAAGATGAGTTTGCTGTTTATCCAGGTGCTAAAGGAAGAGCTTTTCCATGCTGCTGCTACTCTGGCTGAGAGTACAGAGGAGTGTTGTGCTTGCTCGCTATTGATATTGAAATCATTACATTCAAATGAAGCTTATTGAGTGCAATGCTGGCACAAGCGAGGGAGCTACACCAGCAGTTTGACAACTGCTCTGTCATTTTAACAGAAGAGAAACCACAGAAGAGTAATTAGGTAAGACAACAGGATATTAGGAGGTGTTCCCTGATTTTCCTGAAGAGCCAAGATAATATTCTTCACGGGATCTTTTCTGTAACTTGCTGTTATTGCATGTTTCTTGTTTCTCCATTTTACACTCCAAAAGCTAAACAGCCTTATGGATACACTGTATTGCAGTGCCCATCAGGCACAGAAATAGCCTCCTTGGCTGTTTCTCCAGACCCAGGGTGGCTGAATTCACCACATGGCTGAATTCACTCACTGTATGTGAGGCTCTTGTTTCACTTTTGAAGGGAAGATTAATTAGACACAAAGCCAAGCAAAAAGTGGTATTTGAACTATCCTTCTAAACTGCTTACAGATTTCTTTGAGAGTAAGTTTCTATGGAGAAAAGTACTTCAGTGACTTCATTAAAGCATTTGAAATGGAAAGGATGGAGATTAATGTGAAAATTAGAAAGTGAGAAGGAATTGATCACCTGAAAGGATAACATTGGTTGGAAGGAAGTACTTGCTAGAAGGTACCCTGACACTTGTCAAGGACCAGTTTTGAGAGCAAATGTAGGTAGTATTTCACTTAAAACCATTGAACAAAATCAAGGAAGGTGTTTAGTGAAAGTTGAATTAGCAACAGTTTTATGATTATTTCATTTAAAGACATATGCTGAGGAAGTGTTTTAGTTAGGCTGGGGTAATTCCCTGAAAGATAATACTTGAAAGGCACTGGTCAGTTAGAAGGAGAAGAGGATGATTATGATGGTGAGAAATAAATAAAGGAGAATAGCAAGTTTCTGATGTCAGCTAGGGCTTCAAACATTGGGGCTAATGATGTATACGTTTTCTGCAAGAAATGTAAATTATGAGGATATAAGAAAAATCCCTTACATCACTTTTTGTTTTCTCCATAGCTTATAAACACTGTGTTAAAAGCTGTTGGAATAAAACATTTTAGTTTTTCTGCCTTGCCCTTTTAAATGTATTTTAAAGATTTTATTTGTTGAGGTTTTTTCTATTCTGGCTTGTATATTGTGAGGACTTGTGTGCAAACATAGCACTCTTGAAGCAAGAAATTTTTTTGTTGCCTGGTGTATACAACATATCTGCAAACACAATTTGTGCTCCCATCCCCTAGATGTGTCTCCTTGCTGAACTGTAGCATAAGCTGTTGTTTTAGTCCACTAAGAGATGACCCATAGTGCCACATCGATTCTGTCATCTTGGTGACATTTAGACTGAGCTCACCATACCATTGTTCACGTTTCCCTTCGCTTGTGACCTAGAGCTGATTTTGAATCTAATCCATGTGGGGAATTGCGTCAATCCTCTGTGCTCTCCCTTCTCTCCAGCCATCTATATTCAAAATCCTTTATACTGTTTCAGCCTTTTGGAAGAGTTACTGTTTCTGCTTAACATCGTTAGCAATAGAGGCTTAAAATATGTTCACAGAATGAGTGAAAAAAGCAAATATCATGTTAGACAAAAGCTTTTTCATTCAGTGATTTAAATCAAGGATGAGGACGTTCTAAAAAAATACTAATAAAATTGAATCTGTCTTCATCTTTTGAAGGTTGTATTACTGTATGCTACAAGTGGGTTAAATTTTGACAATGCAGCTGGGGAAACCTGAGGTCTTACCAGTCCACATAATAACTTTGGAAAAAATACATTTCTGATCTGTACTTCAGCTGGCTTATCTTCAGATTTAATGATATTATTTCTCAAATAATTGCTGGAAAGTAAAACTTTTTGCAGAATATTTGTAGAAGCTCAGCTAGAGGTGGTCTGAAAACTTCAAATTCACGAGTGTCACGTCTCACTGTTGTAAAGTGAACTTCTACTGCTCTAAATTCAGGGCATGGGAAGAAAGGTTGCCTGTTAAAGTCAGAAGGGATGAAGCATACCTGAACTCAGATGCATTTATGGATATGCTTCATTGGAGAGGTTCTAAATAAGATTGATAGAGGGGAGAGCAGAGCCAGCCAGTCTATTTAATTTCATTGTTTCTCACATATCCTGGCATCTATATGTGCAAACAATATATTTTCTGAATAGGTCTAAGCTTCATTCATGGTTTCCTGAAGCTTGCTAGACTCAAAGCTTTTGAAGGGCAAATATGCTACCTCTGCTTTTTTCCCCAATTAATTGTATTTTTGTGTGTAATGCTTTTAATACTTGAATAAGTCTAAAATTTGGAGGGAAAAAAAATCCCCAAAGGTGACATTCTGTGTTTGTCTGCATCCTCACACTTGCATGTATATTATTTATACACTCTGTTCTAACAAAATTTACCTGCTTACATCAATATCACCTATAACTATATCACTCCTGATGTACTTTGGTTTGCCCTCCCTATCTCCACAATTGTGTACAACCTGAGCAACACACACCAACCTTGTAATGTTCTTTATGTGAGAAAGAGACTTCTAAATCTCCTTTGTGCCTGGTGACCTGCTCAGAGCTCACTCATTCTGCCCAGTCTCAAGGTGGTGGGGAAGGGCATGGCAGGAGGAAAGAGCAAGTGCTGTGGGCTGTGTGAGCAGCAGAGGAGAATGGAGTGCATGGGAATGAGGAGAGCTCATGGAAGGCAAGGACATACAGTGAGGGGCCATCCCCAGTGAAGCACAGCATAAGTGCACTGAGGGAATGCTTTGACATCTTGCATGCTTCCTATACACACTTCTGAATTTGAATTCTGCTTTTGAATTATTTGCTAAGTTGCTCAAGTGGAACTGCTTAACTCAGTTTGGTTGCCCAGAGGAGAGTCTTCCTGCATGCAGAGTATTGTCTGTGTTGGGAGTTAATTATATGAACTGAATAATTAATGTTCATTTTTGGCAAATCGAATAAAAATAACAAAACAGATTTCTTCTCTCTCTGGTGAGTTTATGTAATAGAAAAACACTTTCCATGTGCAAACAGGCAATCACAGCAAAAGAGTCAGGATATAATGATTAAAATTGTAGAAAACATTTTGCATTTTTAAATCCAGGGTTGTCTCAACATTGTTCTCACTTCAGTAAATGTGCATGCTCATGTTCTTTATTACTGTAGAAGAGAGTTAAATGATGAACACAAGAGGATGTTTATGATCACAAATGTATTTTCAAATATACAAGGTACTAATAGAACCACCAAGTGTAAGAAAGAAGGCTATGATAAAAGAAGCTGCATTTTCCCTCTCTTGAATTGCTTTTATTGCAGTATCTCAGTAACACTTGATGTGGTATTTCACAAAATCATCACCTAGAGATGAAGTGTCTCACTGTGCATGTTTCTGTCACTCCATATCTCCTAATGTTAAGAAATGCAGCCAAGATCACTGTTCATGTCTTATAAAAATAATCCTGGGCATTATTTTCATCCTTTTGAGAGGTTTATGCAGAAGAATACTAATGTCAGAGAAGTAGGTAACAGCTTTTATTATTCCTTTCTATTATTTTTTTTATTTTGTAATTTATCCATATTTTGGAATTCAGAGAATGTTTGCAGAAAAAGATTTAAAAATCTATAAAATACTTACCACACTTTCAAGCTTAAAAGTGATGTTGTTGCCAAAATTGTGGTTTTTTAGGGTTATTTCTTAAGGGAGACTTAATATTGTATGGCTTGCAAATATTCCTCTCCTAGCACTTCACCATTTCAAGGGTTTTTTTTAGGTCTGTTTTGAAACTAATATTTTTGCAACAGTTTCCACTTCTGAACTGTATTCTCTCTATGAGTTCTCTTATGTTTTTCCTGTCTATTTTATGACATTCCTCAGGCGTTTGTAATTTTATGTTGACTCCAGCTGTATCAGTTGCCCCAGTGTTTCTGTCTTGATCCAGGTGTAGGTGCATAAATGCTCTGAAGCAGAGGTACCTTCTGGGAGTGGCTCATGTGTTGAGAGGTGAGCATCTCTCTGCCTGCTTACGTCCAGTTTAGGTCGCTGTGTCTGCTGTGAGAGAGCTCTCAGAAGTATCCTGAGCAGAGCAGAACAATCCATTGCCTTAATGCATATTGAAATAAATGCCTTTTGTGATCAGTTTTGGGGGTCTGTGAACACAACACCATAGTGTTGCTGAGCCTGTTGACTCCTGCTCATTTTCTATCTTAGCAGTACATTTTAAATACAAAACCTGTGTCTCTGTTAGAAAGATGTTGTAAGTGTTTAGGAAATGGCAGAAAAGATGCGTGCAATCCCAAAGCATGATTGAATCAAGGTCAATTTAAGAATGTTGATAAAGAATATTTTGTTCTACCACTCTCATCTTCCATTCTTTTTTTCTCTTCTTTGCTGTGTCCCCAAGCAGACACCACAAACAGAAGCAATCTAGCGGACACAGTGGTGTCTGTTGCACCAGTGAGACCACAAATTCACAGCTGAGACAGGGAGCCAGCCCGTTCCCTCTTGCAGGCACCTGCAGCATCCATCAGCAGGGAAGCTCCTGCCCCTGGGAGGCTGAGCAGCTCTGGAGCAGCCGGGTGGGTGGTTCTGCTGCACATGCTGCAGCACCGGCAGCGTTCATCTTGTACTGCTCAGGTACTGGTGCTGTTGGTATTGCTACACTGTATGAGGCTTTCTGGATTAGTTATGCCCTTCTGGGATCAGAAGCTGTCAACTGACTGCTGGTTTCTTTGTGTTTGATTTTTAAAATACATGTTTGCCAAGGAGTAGCATTTAGCATGCGTTCTGGTAGCTGTCTATTCTTGTATCTCCTGTTTGGTAAAAAAATAGTGCCATTATAAATGGAAGTATTTAAGTAATTAAACTTGAGCAGTACTATTTTTGGGTGTATGTTAGGTAAAAAATTTCACCTCCAGCTTTAGAAAATGTCTTAGGAAATCTAAGGAACTTCTTTTCTAGCCAAGCAGAGTGTGCTGGGGTCTAGCAGGTAACATGACACAGTAATCTGCTACAGAGATGCAGTTCTAGACCTGTGTAATGAGGCCACAGCATAGTTTGGGTTGGAAGGGACCTCTAGGGTCATCGAGCCCAATCTGTATTTTGCTTTCTCTTTTTCTCTGTCATAGTGGTTCCCTCCCAATCCCCCCTCAGTAGCAGAAGGCATGGCACTGTGTAATGCTTTGTTTTTACCCACAGTAGATGGAGGTTTTAGCTGTAGACTAAAACATGGTCCCTTTGAGGTACTTGATATGAATCACATTGTTTCAGAATGCTTTATAGCTTGTCCCAGGGTAGTGCTTTCAGTGAAAAACTCCCACATAACACCTATCAGCATTTACAGCTGCTTGCTTATTTTTGATAGGGGGAGGGTAGAGGAATTATACTTACCAAGTACATTTTCATGCTGCACATTGTATAAGCTAGTGAACCTTTCTCAACAATCCAGTTTCAGCTGTATAGTTTTTATTGCTTGACCCAAGTTCTTCAATCCAAGTAGCTGGAAATTTTCATTCCCTTTCCTCTTTCTACCATGTAGTAATACATTACAATAACATGATGTTAGTGAAAACTCACTTAATGTTCAGACACAATTTCAACTGACACTGAGTCAGCTGTGTTACTTGGGGTGAAAGGAGGATTTTTTTTTCATGTAGTATCTCTTCAGTGTTACTATGTCTTAATACTCCCACTCGCTGCTATATATAGATGCTGCATTAAACCAAGAAACACATGTGCTTTTCTCTCCTTTGAGGATTTTATGCTAGGTGTTTCTGAACTGTGCTTGCCTCTTAGCTCTTATGATACAGAGAATACTTTTTTAGAAGTTTTTTTTTTTTAATGATTCTGTTACTGAAAGGAAATTTTTCTATGAGTTCTGATCACATTATATTTCTACCCTCATCAAACATAAAACAAGTTTAATAACAAAAGTATCATGTATGCTAGTCCTGGCTTTTTCACTCTTCTTCAATCTTTGCTCCTCTATGTTGTCAGAGGGACCAGTATTGGGCTGGACAAATTTCTGCTTTCGTGGGGGACCACTCATGTGCTTCACTGCTTTGATGCAACCTTTCCTCTCACCCTCTGGAAAAATGCTGACTCTCTGAGAGATTGTCTGAGATCTGGTTTTGGTTCTTTATATTTGACATTTCTGAATTTTACACAAATTGCTATGACTGACTGGAAAATAGGTAAGGGAGGAGAGTGGGATTTAACTTCTCAGTTGACAGAGATGTCATTGTGCTGAGCAGATTTCGGGTAGATCAGTGTATGGTTTCTTTCTTGACAAGCCTTGGAAGATTTTCTTACTGTAAAGCTGTTCTAAACTGTAATCAAACATTTAGCAGGTTAAACTGACAATTGTTTGTTTTTCACTTCACATTTTTAAAAAAGGAAGGAATTCCAACCAACTAGCAAGAAAATGTGGTTTTCTTTTAATAAAAAAACTCCAATTCTCACTGATTTTGATGAATAACTAAAATGCAAAATATTAAAAATCAAATTTGAGTAGTCTTTGCACTTGAGGAACTCCTGAGATTTGTTGTACAAATGAAAAGGAGAGTAGGAACAAAAAGAAAAAAGAGGAGGGAGAAATTAAAATGAAATGTCTTTTTAGTATTTAAATTTAACCTCTTTTTTCCTTTAATTATTAAAACTAACTAGAAAAACTAAAGGATTAAGTAAAAAATACTTAGGTTTTTTCTAAATTGCTTACATCACTGTTTCATCAGTATCTCAGTTCAGGTTTGTTTCTTCTGCTGCTTGTATCAGGCTTCCTTAAAGTAATGGGAGAGATGTTTGATTTCTTTCTGGCCTAATAGTGTAGGAAGTGGAAAGGTCTGGCACTGAAAAACAGAACCTCAGAGGGAGGACTGAGCTCTGTAAGGCATTCCTGGACATGCAGGTAGGGAGCTGCAGTGCCAAAATTCACTTTATTGCTTAAAGTGGGAATGCAAAAATTTATTAGGATCTTGGATAACTGCTGAATTATCCAAGAAAGGCGAGGTGACAAACCTTATCAATGTATGAAGAAGTGATATATAGCAAACAGGGTAAAGCTGTGTCAAAGAGAAACACAAATATTGAGGAAATAGTTAAAATTAGAGAAAAAGGCAGAAATCCCATGGCAGAAACTAAACAGAAGACAGCCCTAATGTGTCTGTCTATGGATGGATTTATGACTTTGTGAAATAAACTTCTTTGGGGAGTCACAAAGGTGGTGTGGGGTAGGAACATCTATAAAGTAAAAATAATAAACAGTGAGCCAGACTTTCCTGAAAGCAGCTCTAGTCAAAGATGCAAAGTCAGCTGTATTTCTAAAGATCAACCAACACACACAAGGTTATAATATTTGCTGTGTATTTTAGGAAGAGCAAGATAAGGGTACTGTAAAACTACTGCTTTCAAGTTTAGAAGGGAAAAGTAGGTCACAAGATTTTCATCCTTCCTTTATTTTTACCCTGAAGGGATTAATCTAGTTTCAGATCTAGCAATGTTACAGACCCATAATCTACAGAGTATTTTATGTAGAAAACAGTAGTATTTGTACCAGCAGTATTTAATCTGAGTGTCTTTGTTTAAAGAAATATATGCAGCAGATGAATGCTGAGTCATTAACTCAGCTCTAATAATGTATTAATAGCTGCCTTATGGACCTCAGATTTGCAGATTCTCATCTGATGCCAGAAAGTCTGAAAGTTTAGACAAAACAAACAAGGAATACTGTACTCCCAATTTCTGCCTTAAACAGAAATTCTGAAAATGGGATTTGAGTAAAGGACTGAGGTTTTTTTCAGTACATACAATATAAACAGGCTGAAACTTCAGGGTGACAACCTTAACTCTTACTACTCCATCATGTTTTTATGATGTTGGCCATAAAAGACTGTGTTTTGTAAAGGTGAGACCAAGCTAAGGTGTCAGTGTCTAAGCTCAGGGAGTTGAATTAATAGCCTGGCTTTCTTAGAGGTACCGGCTGAAGGCTTTCTGCTTGAACTGGCTTTGAACTGAGGAGAGACAAGAACCTCGTTTTTTATCTAGAACAGGACTACTTGCCTAGCTTCCAGAAGCAGGTTTAATTGCAGGAAGCTGCAAACTCCAGTCTCTGAGCACATGGAGTGTCTCTTTGGGTGGTAGTAGGTTATGCTGCCTCTTGTTGCCTCCTCTTACACTGCTAAGGTGTAACACTGCACCAGCTGTCATGATTTTGGCCGATTTGCTGAGTGTTAAGATGTGTTTGTGGAGACAGTGCCTGGATTTGTCAGCAGCAGCATCAACTGAGCAATTTAGAGGAGAAACAACAGCTAGGGAAATTGAGGGGTTTGGTATTTTCTGTCCAGAAGCTTTCTTCCAACTTCAGAACTAAAAATATGGTCGTGGGATTTCTGATTTTCTCTCAGGTGTTTTGTGTAGGTCTAGCAAAGCAGGATGTAGGGATTCTTCAGGAACAGGCAGAAAGGTTTTGAGGAAAAAGCAATATGCTCCCATCCTTCTTATGATTTGTGTATTTCCTCTCATGTTTGAGGAACCCAAAACCATTTTGTAATCTCTCTTTTGAAATATTCAAGGACTAGGAAACCTTGTCTTTATGTGAGAGCATTACTCTAGCTCCCAGGCTGCTTGGCTTGAGGGTCTGGGTAGGAATGTTGCTGGAGATCTTCCAGCCATCCTTCCATAAGCAGGATCTGCTGCTGTTCTCTGAGTTACATTGCATAGATGCATGCTTGAGCAACTCTGCTGTGCCACCAGTCTGATCCTCTGGGATGCTTGTAGATTAAGAAAGATAAGCAGGTTCAAACTGGCAGGTGGGCACTTCCATTTTCAGTTAGTGGAGGATTGTGTCAGTGTAGCTATTGATAACCAGAGTGATAGTATGCCCTGGATTTATTTGTGACAGTCCCTATGCTGCTGCTTAACTTAGTGCTATTTGATACAATGTTTTCCATATAAACAGGGGCAGAGATGGCCAAGGGGCTGTAGATTTCCTGCATGGCAGCCACTCCACCTCAGGCAGGAGGGGGACATGGGTTTTATTTCACAAGAGGGCTGAAGGGATGTCACTTCTTACTGCAAAATTCTGCAAAACCTACATGCTTAACGGTGGGCTATGAGTACCCTGCTTACCATTTCCCTAATGGCAGAGTGGTTTTATTGCAAGCAGTGAAGTCAAACCAGCTGAGTTGCAAATAGATTGCCTTGATGATTTAACTTGCTTTCATTGTGACAGTGGTGAACAACACAGATTATACAGTAAGCCATACAGTACAGTGTTTTCTGACAAAAATAATAAACTGGGGTGCTTGCCATCTGCTGTAGCAAATATTGAAAGTTAAATGGTCATCATAAAGTAGGAGAGTGGTTATAATTTCTGTCCCCCTTGAAGGGTCAAGAAGATGAGGCACTGTAGTGCAGGTAATCATGTTGCCTTTGGGTTTTTTCCATTAAGTCAGAAAATGTCACAATTTCAGTTAGCACTAACTGACTGGTGCTGTACCTTTGGCAGATGAGAAGCAAAGGTTGCTCCAAGCCCAGCAGTTTCTTCTTGTTTGAAGAAAGGCTGGAGTTTCACTGTCTAGCAGGTGGCTGCAATTTTTAAGATAGCTTCTTAATAAAATTTTCTTCCCCCTGGTCTTTGTCTGACATGCTAATTAAGCTCACCAGGGAAGTGAGTGTCTTGGATTCCTCCTTCACTCTCAGGCTCCTGCAAACAGGCAACAAATGTAGATGTGCTTATTCAACTGTGGCAAGGGGGAAGGCATCCAAATTCTTGACCTGTGAATGTACAGGAGTGTTTAATCCAGAGAAGGAAAACAGGGGCATGATGCTCCTGAGGCACTGTGGGCAGGGCAGGGGTGCTAATGAATTGGAAGAAGAACACTAGATGCTCCAGGAGAGTGGCAAGAGTGTGACAAACAGATTGTGTGAGTAATTACTTTTGCATACCTTCCTGACCATTATCAGCAGGACTGGATTTTTGATGGAAAAACTCAATTAAAAAGTTTAATTTTTTTCCACTTAAGAAACCTGTATGCAGGGGCTCATTGGTGGGTGGAATTTAGGACACTGATTAATTGCTTTCAAGAGATCAGATGTGTGAACCCTGCTAAGATGAAAGAAACAATAGAAGTTGGCAGCCTGCTAAGCTGATGTTACAAACACTTGAGCAGCACTTCTAAAGTTAAGGCTTTTCAGAGGACTTCACCATTACTGCTGTTTCAGGTGGGCATTTTGGAAGCAGAGGCAGAGAGGAATCTGGCGAGCAGCAGCAACACCCATTTCCCAGTCTTACATCCCCTGATTGTTTCTTTATCCTTTGGAGCTTTCCTCAGTGTTACCCCTGTAAAAGGTGCTGTGCAGACCTGGTATCTTTCCTCCATGGTAGTGCATGGCCCCCTGGATGGACTGTGGCACAGGGCCTTGGAGCAGGAGCCAGGTTTATTGCAGATGTCAGGGGGCTGATGTCCTGTGTCAGATGGATGGGATTTGACAGATCGGCGCATACCAGGCAGAGATCCTCACTTTAAGACCTTGCTGCAGAACAGAGACTTTTACAGGCACTGGGACACTGTTGGCAGTATTTTTCATGTCTATATTAATACAAATGGAGTAATTAAAGCAGGTCATAAAACACAATAAGGCTGTGTGTTGTATGTGGCATATGCTATGTGGCAGCACCAAGTCTTGAGAGCTATGTTTTTTCACTCCTTCAAGGGTTATATTTTTGGTTCATTTAAAATGCTGTGACATCATTCACTCTTCATATGGGTTCTTGTGGGTACAAACTCAACCATGTTACAACATAGCTAGTTCACATCAACTTTAAATGTTTGATTCTTTTTCCTTAGGATGGGAAAAGGCTGTCAATTGAAAAGTGATAGTTTACAGACGCTCAGTTTTATTTATTCAGTCTGTTTCTGGAAGACAGCTGAAGTAGTTGTCACTCACCTCAAAGTGACACTCTCACATGTCAAAGTGACACCCATAAACATTTGCCAGACTTTGCCCAAAGAAATCGGGAGCTGTGGTCCCCTTTGACACTGGTTTCTTGCATTACCTTTCAGCTTTCCAAATTGCAGGACAGCTGCCTGTAGAGGAGAGAAAACATGAGTTTTCTCCAATGCCTTCTGCAGCTTTTCTTCCCCATGTCTGCTTCTTCATTTCTCATTAAGATACAGCAGCAAACTCAGAGAACCCAGATCACTGGGGTGAGACACGAGGCAGCAAGGGTGCCTCTCCACTGCTGCAGCATGCTGGCATGCAGCTCTGCTTTCTACGTGGCATTGCCTGGCTGCACCATTGCCCAGCAGCTGCATGCCTCCCCCAGTCACCTTTTGTTAGCTGGAAAGCACAATAGGAGGCTCCCAGTAGCTCCAAGCAGGAAGACCCTATGCTATCTTATCTCTCTTCCAGAGCTGCATTTCTAGAGTTTGCCACCTGGCACTGTTTAATTCATGCTGATTTACTAACCTCTGCTGCTGATTTGTGATTAATTGCTGTTATTTCAGAGCAAAGGATATTTGACTAAATTCCCCCTTAGATCAATCTTCCTAAACAAGCTCTCTGCTGACAGCAGAGGCAGTGCAATTTGGACCTGCAGGGCAAGGCCTTCTTCCTTCAGGTCACTGAGTAGCCAGTGGCTGACTGGGTTAATCTGTATCACCAGTGGTACTGCAGCTGGTGCCTGTTGCTTGCAGAGAAGTAAGTCCACAAAATTCAGGAAGCAAAATTTTTACTAAGAAGCAATGTCTAGGGGTGTGGGGGAGAAGGACAAAGAAGAAAATCAGAAGTCTTGTGTGTTCTTGTCAATAGCAGGTGATAGCCAGAAATGCAATTTGCTTGGAGTGCCTGGAGGGGGGAGCTATGACTGTGTGGTGGGTTACTGTTGCAAATTACACAACTCCTTGTATTGCATTTACCAAATACTCCTCGGCTTGCCATTTGCTGCCTTACAAATACTTCGGGTGTCCTTGAAGTTTTCAGCTAGCAGGGAGTGGTAATGGGGTAATGCGGAAAGAGATCACTTCTATTTGGGGATTATTGTTTCTGTAATGCTTTCACTGCCACTGGGATGAGGTCAGAGATGTGGAGTTTTAAATAAGAGGAATGATAAAGGAGTGCAATAATTTGCATTTCACTTGCGTGAATAGAGAAACATTGGAGAGCAAATGCTTTGTGTAAATCCTGTGTGCTGCACATACTGCACTTTGGATGCTTATGGTGAAGTCAAACCCAACTCACATGAATATGGAGAAGAAGTGGAAAGGATGCCTGTCCTGTAGCTTGATTTAACAGCGCTTGAATATATGAGTCATGTAATAGTGTTAAAGAATCTTATTTCTCATTCTAGACAGAAATTCATTATGATAAAGTCCAGAGCATTATTCCTCCGGCCGGAATCTTTCCGCTTGCCAGTGGAGAGATGAGAGATGGATTTTTTTCCATATTTTATTCATGCATGCCTTCTCTGCTGTTTTGTTTTTAAATACAGGTGATTTTAAGATATTCATTTTTCCTCTCCTACCCTTGAAAACCTTGGTAGATTATTGAGACTGCTGTTCAGCATGTCATCATCCTGTATTGTTCTTACTGTATGTCTCTCCACCTTTTTTTTCAAAGCATCCTGCACCCTTTCCATGCATATTCTCCTTTAACTAGCACAGATTGTGCTTTCCTTCTTCAGAAGTTATATGTAATGCATAATAGCAGTCAGAGCTATTGTATTAATACTACCAAATCTTGGTACTTGCACATCACATCATGCTTGTCAGTCACTCATTTCAGATCTACTTTCTTCATTTGAACCTCTCCTCCTAGGAGGATCCTGTGTTTGACATTGTGCAGCCTTTTTTTCTGAGATGAGCTTCCTCACTGTAACATTTCCCTTTTCATTCATTATCTCAAAATTTTTCCTGATGGAGTATTCTCTACTCTCACCCACTCTCTCGCTTGCAGTGCTGTAATTAAACATTTTTCTGTTTGGAAAGAATTAATAGCACTGGGGAAGAATACAGTCCATGGTATTCCAAGATTAGGGTTTAGTCCATTTCACTCTTGCTAGTGTATGGAAACATTAGGAGAGGAGAATTGCAGTAAGGAGGCATGGTTTAAGATTCTGGTAATAAAGTGAGTGAGATAAACAGCAGTCAGTGTTCAAAAGTCAGAGTACACCCTCACTGTTCTCCTACCTCTGTGCATAATTTCCCCTCATCAATATATATAATATAATGAAATACATCTCTTATAACTGATGAGTATTGTTGTTTGTTGGAAATGCATTTCTTCCATTGTTCTGTTATCTTGCTGATTTACAGAAAATGTACTGTATCCTGAAAACTAAAAATCAGTAGTTTTTAATATTCTGAAAATAACAGTCTAGCTCATACTGCAGATAAATTCTAGAGCCGGCAACACACTTCAGAGCACACAAAGGCCTTTTTATGTTGGGAATGTATATTATTAACTAATCCTCCATTTCTTTTTCATCCCTTTCCTTATGATGTGCTTTTTTAAAGCAAGCCCAAGGTGATTTCCAAGAAGGGAGATTTCCAGTATTTTAGGGACTTGATCTGAAATCTATCTGCATAGGTGCTTGTATTAATGAAAGCAGCTGAGCTGAAATTCTCTTCAGCATGTCTGATGATAAGCACATTTCAGTCAAGCTTAAGGATGCAGTTACATATAGAATAAGTGCACTTTGCCTCTAAGGGCAGACAGGGGACCAAATGACAAACTGGCAAATCTCACTGCAGCTTCAGTGCATTTAGAGAATCAGCACTAAAATGGTAATCTGGTGCCTCCTGGATTGTTTTGTCTTTTGAATAAATTGAGATGCTAGACAGATCTGTTTTTCTAAGACAGTAATTCAGAGCACAGAGTGACCATAAAAGCTTGGTAAGTTAGGCTTACTTATAGTTGCTGACTAGCAAGGTGGTACTTAAGAAATTCATTAATTAGATTAACTCCTGTCTAGAACTGCCTACAGTGAAAAGCCATGTTTTGGAGAATTAATGCCATCAGTGAGCTCAAGCATGTCAATGTTTTATTTGGTGACATCCCATGCTTAGATTTTGGAGTCATTACTTGTAATACTCGACTTGGTGTTGATGTCACTTGGTCTTATAAAGAAATGCCTTATCTATCTGTGAAAAGAGGTGTGTGTCAAAAACTCCCATTGTAAAGTTTGAAAGGACCTCCAGAAGTTATCTAGTACAGGTCTTTATTCAGAGCAGAACTGATGTCTTAGATCAAATTTATCAGAAGATTAAAGAAGAAACAATAGTCTATAAACAATAATGTATAAACACATTAAAAACTGGAAAACATAGATATACTACCTGGTTTCCTAACCATTTAGACCCTGTTTTCAGGTCTTTAAAATTTTAATCGCAGTTTACACAATTGAAGAATATCTTCTCTCCACCAAGTAAATATTTTTCATGAACTTTCATTTTAAGAACTAGCAGTCCTGTGCTTTGGAGCAAGAATATGGCTTTCAGCCAAGGTCTTGGTCTTTCTGTCAGCTAGATGGAAATCCATACACTATGATTTAAATTTGTTTAATTTAAATAACTAAGACTTCACAAGACAGACCATCACTGTCCCTTCTTCTGCCACTGGGCTTCAGCACCGAGTCTCTCAGTGAGTTTAAGACAACACTGAGATGAAGCCTGTTTTATTCCTAAGCTCCCTGGGTTTCCATGCAGTGTCTAGCAAAAGGTTGTCTAACTCTATTGCAAATATCACAAGATTTAAAACAGATTTGGGTATTGATTTTATGCCTCATGACAGAATCTTTGGGCTTTTAAAAAAATTACTCAATTAAAAAACCCACAGAACTTCCTGATTGCTATGCAGGTAACTAGGTGGTTCCAAAGAATATTATTAAGGCTATAAAGGCCAGTGCTCAAAAGACTGTGAAATGCTAGAAGAAAGGTTATCTCCATGACTCTGAATTTCCACTATTGTTTTTAAATTGAGATAGAGTCTTTCAAACTCGATGATTGCACTCTGAATTTTCCACAAGACCTGGATCTTTTTTATAGTATGGAGGAGAGGCTGAGAAACGCATGACAACTGAAGCAAGAGACTGCAAGAAGGAATGGCACAGTTCAAGGCAGCTGGAGCTGCCCTGGAGAGCTGCATCATGTTTCTGCCTGTTGCATCATGTTCCTAAGGTGCCTTAAACCAAACTTCCTCACTTTTAAGATAAGATCCACTTTCACTGAATGAGATTTTGGTCCTGGTTTTCAGAAAGGTTAAGCAGCCACAAATTAAGTCATACCTCAACCAGAAGGATTGTGTCCTATGCTTCTCACTGGGATTCTTGAAAATCAGTGGATATAGTTTTTACCTTGATCTCTCTGTAAATCGGTTACAAATATATAAAACATGGATGATACAGTGCAAAAAAAGCCCTAATATTTGTGAAGCAGTTGGGCTCAGTTGTGTTCATAACACAGACATAGTCAGCAGGAAATTAATTTGCTGGGCTTCTGAGCAGATTGCAAATAGTGCACAGTATGCAAGAAATGTGTGTAAATGTAGAAGTATGATGAGAAAGCAGTCACACTTAATAGTTGTCTAGAAGCTATAGAAGCTATGAATTCTGTCCACTGATTTTCACTCTCTGTGGAAAAAAACAACTTAATGAGCTTTTAAAGTTTATATTCCAAAATATGCTTGACAGCTGGATCTAGACTGCTGAAGCAACTGGAATTCAGTCATCTATTTAGAGATTTAAAATGCAAGCTTTAAGTTGCAGATTTTAAGCTGGCACAGTCTTAAAATGAAGAATTCTTTTCTTGTTCCATGTGTAAGATTTTATTTATGAACTTCATAAAACAGTATTAGTAAAGACTGATTGTCCACACTAGCTGTCTTGTTCCCGTTCTAACTTTCTTTTTAATATATAGGCAGATTTTTAATGTCAATACTTGGTTTGGGTGGGGTTTTTATATATTTATATGCTTGTGTGTTGTCCAACAAATTGATTATACTGTTACTTCTTGGAGACATTTACAGCAGATGTTTGTGTCATGTGGGTAAAATGCTACTACACTGAAGAGGTGGTTCTATAGGCCATCAGTATATTACTTCATGCTGATATAAATGATTGCAGAATATACAAGGCTACAAGGAATCAAGTTCCATATTCTAGAACAAAACATGTAATTTTGCTGAATGTGATTTACAGGCAGTGTTTGTTTATGCTTCCCCTGCCAACAGTGCTCTTCTGGAGGCTCCATCAAACGCTTTGAGGTTTCTAAAATATTGGGCTGTCTGTAACAGGAGACAGGCTCCTTTTTTCATTTTAGAACAGTTAGCAAGCTAGCTTCTTTGACAGATCCATTTCACTGCCTGTCTCTATAAATTTTTTTAAGTACTCTGAAGAGGGGGAAAATTCTAGCTTGTGCTTGGAATGTCCTCTGAAGTTTGTTGTCTAGAAAGAGAGGAGCAGCCCTTGTTTCACATTATGCGTAATCATCTTCTGCTTAGGGATGGAGTCAGTCCCATGCTGTTCAATCCTGTCTCCCTGCCTTGACTCCTCTGAATAAATCACTGCTCTGCTTCTGTTTCCCACTTATAAAGTTGGAGCTATATTACTTGGCTCACCCTGATTTAAAAAGTTTTTGTTTGCATAAAAGATGGTAATGGAAAGCAATTTAACTCTTGTTAATCAGTTTTATTTTCTTGAATGCATTAGACTGGCAACATAAAGAAAAGACTTCAGTCTTAAAAGAAACTTAAAAAATAGGAGCCAGTCCAAAGAGAGTGTAACATTAACCAGGGACCACCCAGAGTCTTAATTTGTTCTTTCCTTATTTAACTTTTTTTTTTTTTTTTTTCCCCGAGGGCACATTTAGGTTGTCAAGGAGCTTAGACCTAAATATCTTCTTAATCCATTTTGTTCTGTTCTCTGGCCTCTCACACCATTTTTGGGCACTTGTTCCGGACAGGTGGTCACCTGTATGGCCCAGCCAGCATGGCGTGCCAGGAATCAGCTTGTGCTGGTATGGCGTGCCAAGTCCCTTCCCTTCTCTTGGAGCAAAGTCCAGTCTTGGAAAAGCATTTTTACTCTTTGGCTACTTACAGCATGCTGGCTGTAAGTGGAAGAGTTTGGAGGAGTCTCAGGTCCAGCCATAGTCCTCAGTCAGACTCAGCTTTAAGGTAAAGTCCCCCCGTGGGAACTGAGGACTGATGCGAGGTAGGAATTTCTGAAAGGAAAATTTATCTAATTGTTTCACTAACTGTGCATGCAGAGCCTTGAAATATTTGAGTTTCTGGCATTTTTTTTTTCACAAGAAAGATGGTCTCTATGCTTCTAGTCACCAGCCTCTGTTCATGCACACATGCATCAGGCTGGGCAGGAATGAGGCAAGATACAACGTACAGTATAAAATCCAACAAATAACTTAAATAATTAATTACTGTAACAATTACAGTTTGCTTTTTTCAATTTTCTATTGAAATCTGAAACAGAAAAATCACTGGTTGTTCAGGTGTAATAATAAAGCTGTTGTGTCAAAGAAAGTACAAAGTAAGTATTGAAGTGCTAGCAGGAAAACTTTATGAAGTTTCTGTAGAAGAGAAAATTCTGTGCTTGTTTTAAAATTAGGGCCTATCTACTGACCTGAAAAGACCCATAGAAAGAAGACAGAAAAATCTGTCTTAAACATAAACATGTAGCTGTGTCTTAAAATCTTACTAGAAAATAAGAACATTCTAGCCGAAAATGTTCCGCTAGCAGTGTAGTGACTGTTTTTTCATGTAGAAATACAAGTGGATGCAGAACACACATTGTGACTGGCCTGTGGCTGGCTCGTGGAGCAGACTCAGTGTGTGGCACTGTGAAAGCAAGGGGAACTGAGTGGCTGTTCCTTTATAGTCTCACCCAGATGAGACAAGAAATGCTCTGCTGTATGAGATGGGCACAGTTTCTGCTGTGCAATGGGCACTTTTGTCTGTAGCACCATCACTGATGCAAAAGAGGGCTGTGGAGGTCAAGATTATAATTGCACCAAAAGATGTTGCTGTTAGTAAACAGAGCTTGTTTGTTGGGATTTTTTGTACTGTTCTTCAGAGTTCACACTGGTCTCTTGCAAAAGAGACACTTATTCACCATCAGGAAGATTTATTTTCCCTGAGACTTCAGGATCAAGCCCACTTCTCCTGATGAGGATGCTGCTAGGTTGCAAGTGCTGGGTTGCTCTGGGAAGACAACAGCAAAAAGGAAGTTGATCTGAAACTTTCTTTTACACTCAAGTCTCAGTCAGAAGTGTTTGCCTTACAGCTACCAGAATTGGTTACAGCTAAAAAGGAGAGCTGCCAATAGTCATGGGAGGGGTTTGGTAGAAATAAATTTCCTTACTTCATGAATATTGTGGATCCAAACCTCTACTGCTGTTTTACCCAAGAAAAATTATGCATACATGGGAAACTAAGTAGCCTTTCACTGTCCTAAAGGTATCAAACCCCATCTCAAAACATTGGGAAGTGTTGAGCATTAGAGAAATAGGATGGCTAAAACAGTGCAGCTCCTTTGAAATCTTTATTTCAAGCTGTTCTGATTGTGGCAGTTTTTCACAGAACGGCGGATGAGAAATAGTTGGTGCTGCTGGTTTTTTAAAATTCTCTGCTGGCATGGCTCCCTAACAGTATCTGTCATGTACCAGGGGTATTTGTTTTAGGATAAAATCAATTTTCCACTTTCTTCTGGAGAAATTAACTTGTTAACATTTTAGTCCAAGCAAGTATGCAGACTGAAATATCCAAAACGGTGGGTGCAGTATCACTTCTTTCCTCAAAGTTTTCAGCTGTTGAAGAAGTAACTCTACTGTTTTACTACCTTATTACAATGTATTGTATCAGATTACATTTCTCCTGCAGATCTGGAGGCTGGGATAGACCTATGATTCTAGTTAAAAATGTGTTTCTATTTCTGACACTACCTCCAGATGAGTGTCCTGAGGTATTGGGTTGTTTGTGCAGAGTGGCTGTGGGTACGAGGTGATAAAGACACTGTGATAAGTGGAAGTGCTTGAGGGAAAAAAGAAGTCTTTTGGGGAAGAGGCAGCCACAGGGTTGCAGGGACTGCCAGAGACAGCAAGCTTGGGAAGTGCAGGCACTTGGACTTGCCTGTTTGGCACACATCTCCCAAAGTGTCCACTGACAGAGCTTCAGCAACAGAAAGGAACTGCCTCTGTGAAATGCTGAATCTTCCTTCACTCTCAGAGAGCAAAAGAAGTATGTCTGCATTTATTGCCTTGCCTTCTGCAGATCCAGTAATTTACCTGCAGATACTGTTCCCACGGAAGTCTCTGTATTTGCATATCTACAGAGGCTCCAGGTTTCTGGGCATGTTGGTCATGCAAAGGGGGTTCTATACAGCTACTCTGTGCTTTGTCCTGAAAATAAAACCAACTGCTTTTCAGAGATCTTGAAACCAGACCACACTTATTTTACAGTAATACAAGAGGCTTTACATACTGAGACAGAAAGTTCACTGGTCAGGAAACTGTCAGTTTTCATTGCCCGTGTAATACAAAGCTTGCACAATTTAAAAAAGCCAGAGTGCCTTCCATCTTGAAAATAATATGAAATGAGAACTCATATTATATTTTAAATGCCTTTTGTATTATGTGACTCAGAGGAACATGAACACTGCTCTGCCACTGTGCAGTTTTTGGTTCCAGCTTCCTCGGACTCAATTGCATTTGGCATGATTTCACTGATTCTATTTTTGAGGTCTGATGAGCATCTAGCTACCTACTATCTTTATACATCATGTTAAAACCTTGGCCTGGATACAGAATAAAATACACTTGTCTGATCAAATATACACAAATAAATCAAGATGAGTAGTGCAGGAATCTGTTGCAAAGCTTGTTTAGTATGATGTATGCCACTTTTTAGATGTTAACTCTGTCTTCTAATAATGACTTTTAATTCTTTGCTGACTGCCATTAAGAAAATAACTCAGAACTGAAGAAAAAGGAAAAAAAAGGTAATAAAAGATGCTGAAGCTATGGAGACTTGCTGTCAGAATAAGGTATTTGTGTAAGTCATCTGGCTACTCTCTAATCCACAGGCTATAGAATGTGGGGGACTCTTGTGCTGGCAAAAATGACCCTATGGAAATAAAAGAGGCTGCCATCATAAAGGAGAGCAGGTGGCTGTGATCTCTTCTGCCTACCTTTTTGCTTAGGGGTAGAATAAAATATAAGTTGCCTCCAGGACATTCATCAGCTTTCTTAGATGCATTAGTCATATTCCAGCTTCTGGTCTTGCAGATGTAATGTCTCCAATTACATCTGCAGCTGTGCACCTTCTTTCTTCTTGGCCTGGCTCTCTGGGCTGCAATGGCATCAGTCAGTGGAGAATTTTTCTGAGGTGGGGATGCCTGTTCTGCCACTTCTGGTTTTTTGCTCTTTAAGCTGTGCCTTCGTGGGTTCTTCATAGCAGCAGACTGGCTCTGAATATTTGGACAATTCCTAAAAACACTCCAGAGAAGGTCAAGGTGGGCTTGTCCGGCCATATTGACCAGCTGGAGGAGGCCAGGGATAGAGAGACCTGAGACAAAACTGGAGGAATGAGCGTGTTTGGGACAAGAGCTCTGATGTCTGGGTTAGGAAGTATTTTGGGGACTAAAGGGCTTTGAGCAATGGGGGCACTGGATTGAGAAGCTCAGATTGTCTTTTTTCTCATAAGGTTCTCATTGGGACTTTGCCTTTACAACTTGTATATAAATTCAAAAGGAAGGCATGGAATATTTATATGTTCCCAAGATTCCACAGAGGTTAATTGCTTTTATTCTTCAAGGAGCTCTTCTCATACAGAAGTAGAGCACCCACTGAAGAACCGATTTGTGTCTAGCCTAAACACCAGCAGAATGCAAAATGTTTTGGTTGAAGAAAGACAGTATAAGCTTGAACTCTTATCAAGCTACAGACAGGCTTGCTTGAAGTAGAGTGCTGATGTTATTGATCTAACAATGCAGAAATAAATTAGGCATAATATTCCTGCAGCTGACATGAGCAGTGAGGACAGCAGATCCGAGGGGGTTTGGGTGCCCAGAGGTACATACTCTATGAGAGGATGTAAAAGGAAGTGTTTGCTTTGTGCAGTTTTCAAGCTCAAATAAGTAGGTTTGAAAGCTGCACCATTAACACTGACTGTTCCAGCTTGTACATGTCACAGGCCATAAAGCTTCCTGTAGAGGAACCAAGTGAAGAATTTCTGGTTTCATTTGATTTCAGAAATTATTAGGAAGTGAAGACTGATGAAGGAGGTCAGATTGATTCAGTAGCCCATCCTCTCTGCACATTTGTGTGCTCTTTTACAACAAAACACCAAGGAGCCTTTCTGGTATTAGAGATAGGATAAGACGTTCTTCAATACTCAGAATTTGTAATTTCAGAATTGCTATTTTTAGAGAATGCATGGGTTTTTAGTGAGTTTTTTACCAGGATCAGGAGGACATTTATTATACTTTGGAGCCAAATGGAATTCAGGGGTTAAATACATTTAAACACAGACCCTAATCTCCGGGTGGCCTAATCTTCTGCAACCCTCAGTGGAGTTGAGAGTGTCATTCTGAGCCTTAAAACTGTTTTTTACGTAGGGAAGGCTGATATTGCTATAGCTCTACAAAGACCTTTCATTAAAACTTGGTACTCCATTTCCACACTCCCCACCTTTGGCTTCACTGTAGATATCATTGCAAAGCTGGCATCTGAATCAGCTTGTGTTCTGTATGAACTTACACAGATTTTTACTAATGGTCAAAATTTTATCCTCTGTATTTCCAGTATTTTTTCCACTTGAAATTTTATTTTTATTTGAACCCTGAATGCAAAATGACCCATGGTCAGGGGACCATTTAGACCTTGTGCTTTTGTGGATTGAAATCTGTGCTGTGGGCAGCATGAGAGAGAACCTGATAAATTTGATTTCACAGGGGAGTAATTTTTAAGTCCTGTTGAACCAATGTTAACAATATTGAGTACTTTAATGGAGTCTGACTGCCAGTTGCTGACAGGGTTTTCAGCATCCTGCCATCTCTCTCAGCCAGAATCATTTAAAATTGACATGGTGCTGAAAATGAGGAGGCTAAGGAGTCTGGATTTGAGAATATATCCATATGTGGGCATGTTTTAAATGTATCAGGATAATCTTGCTTGAAAGTTCTGTACAGCAGTGGTGCATCCTTAGTGCACTAAAGTAGGATATTTTTTATATTGGTAGAGCTGTTTCTGAAGATATCAAAACATCTATAAGTACTTTCCTGAGCTATTGCAAAGCATATAAGGTACCCTATGCTGGATGTGGTGCACATTGCATAGCTCTGGTGATAATGGAACTACCCGTTGTATTTTGTTAGGAAAAAAGGCTTTGGGGGCCAGAGAATGTGTTTATTTAACCTGTAATAGCCACAAGATTATGTGCACTTTTGCTGTGGGTGTTTGACAATGAGCTTCTTACTCTGTCTTGTGCGCCCTGTTTTTCAAGGCTTGATTATTTTATAACCCTCAGATTTTTGGCTAGAGTGGTGATTTTAATATTTTTTGTTCTTAGTCCAAAAAGTGTCCAGTGGGTCTGCAGACTACTTGGGAAATTTTAGCATGTGCAGTTTTCAAACCATGAGAGGTTAAAATAATGGTTTGGTATTTTGAGGGGCCTGAAATATGGGAAAACATGCTCCCCTGGGTTTCACATAGAATATCACAAATTTTCAAAGTTTCTCAAAGGAATATGTGCAAAGGATGGACTTGGGGGTGGTGGATGTGACTTTACCTGTCAGTGACGATAGATGAGGTTCCTAGAAGAGGCAATTCAAAGAAAGAGATTAATTTTTGTTGTTTTGAATTTTCTTACTGGAGCAGCCTCCCTCTCCAGTGACAAAATTAGAAACTGGCAAATTAGCTAAAGTCATGGCAAATGCATCCCTTTATGCCCTGAAAATAAGAAATGGCACAGGCATTCCTTCAGTATGACAGTAAGGAGGCTCATTTTGGTATCTTGGCCATATTTTGTTTCTGATAATGTTATCATTGGTTCACCTCCTGTTTTAATTGGGTGAATTAACTTCCTTTGCACGAGGGATACTGAATTGTTTAACTGCCTCAGGCAGAAAGAGTTACAGGATCAGGGGAATGGAAACTGTAGCTGATTTTGCCCTGTGTACTGAGGGCTGTACACATCTATGGGGAAGGGCTGCTCTGGTATTTGTCTGGTGATGGCAGAAGAGTTTGGAGCAGAGGCTTGGAGAAGAAGGAGAAGAAAAGAGGGGAGGTGGTTTGTAGCTCGGTGATTAAGAAAAGATGTACGTGACTCACCCTCTTCTAACAGAGCTGGAGAGGCAGAAGGAAGTCAGTCCTTTAATCCTCCTCATTGCTTCTGTGGCCACTCTCGTTCTTGGAGGTTTAAATTAAAGGATCAAATGTGGAATCTTGGAAGTTTTCCAGATACACTTTTGAAGCACTGTTTGACTGTTGCAAAACTGATTGTGCTAAGCAAAGTGCAAATTCTGTCCTTGCACTAGAGAATTAACACTTGTGGTTAGACCTCCTTATTCCCAGTTGTGGATTTCAGCCATTTTCCACCAGAGAACCCGTATAATTCTAAATTGCATCCCAGCTGTCCTCCCCAAGTTCCTGCTGTTCACCATGGCACTTGTCTGCTGTGCTGTGTGGGTAGATGAGAGTAGACAAATACTTAAACACTCCCTGAGTAATGTAAATGCTGCACAGTTTTAGTTATTCATTATTGCTGACTTTCTAAAGCAGCCTGTGTTGAGATTTATCAATATGCCTGGCTTCTCTTATCTCTACAGACAGGACAGCCTGGCTGGACTAGAGACCTGTTGTTGCAAAAGGCAAAATCAGCTGCCTGAAATATAAAGCTGAGGTCTTGGATATCAGGTCTCATTAAAGAAACTTTGTAAATAAGAAAGTTTTAAAACTATAGGTGGGTCTGATTTCAGTTTCATATTAATTTCATAAAATGTTGTGACACTTTAAATAAGTGAGGGTGTTCTACAAATCTGATGTTAAACAGCTGCATAACAGCTCTCTATGTAGCACCATCCTGGAAGTAATTTATTTTGAATGATAAGAGGTGTGATGCCTACACAGGTCCCCCAGCCCCTCCAGTCTATCTCAAATATGCACCGTTTCAATATTTCTAGAACATCTGAGCTAGTGGATATAACTTACCTAGATGTACACAGTATTATTTTTGTTCTCTAGGGATTTCTGTCGATTTGCTGACAGAGATGGAACACTCAGTGCAGCATAGTGCTTTTTGTTTCCTGACCTCTGCAGCTATGTCACTCTGCTTGCAGAAAACACTAGTAATATGCAGCTCTTGTAGCATCACTCCAGACAGAGCTAGACCTGGAATGGCACTCAAATGAATACAAACATGAATTGTTTCTTTGATCTCTGTAGACTTCCCACAGGCTGCTGTTGCAGGTATTTTCAAGGTCATCAAGTGTTGGTCATAAAGGAAATGCTTGCTTTTGTGCCTGTAGTTGGCTGGCTAGAAAACATATCAGTCATTGAGATAATGGAAAAAAAAATCACTTTGTTTAGATCAGGCACTCTTTGAGCATGGGGAAAAATAATTGAGAACAAATTGTATCTTCTGGGTATTAGAATGGGCAATGGCAACCAACCTACTGTACAAATAGTTCTGAAGTCTTCACCGCTCTGCTGAAATCAGCTATGGTTTCACTAAATGTCCCCTTAGCTTTAAAGCTTCAGTGTCCTTAAGAGAACAAACATGTTTGGCAACACAGTCCAATTATCCTAGTTGTTGTTTTATTCAGTCAAAAAGCACAGGGGTTGTGTCTAAATGCTAGTTTGAAGAAAGACAGAGTAGTTCTGTTAAACCACCAAGTGATGATGCCACTGAAGTACCTCTCATTCCAGTGAAATGTCATTTGCCAATTACATTGGCAATCCTGGGATTGCTAAACAAGAAGTCTCTTACAGAGAATGGGCTGATATTTTTAAAGTACTTGGTGATTCCTGGAGGAAGGATGTGCTATAAATACATGTATAATTACTAGCAAAGTTTATTTATGTGCTTTGAAGACACAGTTTGTCAGAACTGGATTGCTGCAAGGCTGAGCTCACTGTTGTGCTCCGAGCCATGACAGGTCTGGGCACTGTCATGTTGCACTTAGCTCAAGTGGGCTGGCACTGCTCAGGGTCCTGCTGGCCAGCTCCATTTAATCACCTAGTGCACAATCACTGCTCAGCTTGCCAGGAATATGCTTGTGCAGGGAAGTGCCCTGCATAAGGTATGTTGGTCTCCTAGGATTCTTTGAATGCCTAAATATTTCCATGTATTTCTAATGAGAAGCCTAGAATAACAAAGCTTAAAGGAGAAATTTATGGTTTTCTTCAGGCTTTGGTAGGAGTAGATGCAAGGCTTAGATCCAGAATTTCTAGGGGATGCAGTATTCTTCCCATTTTTTTTTTCTGGTCTCCTTCCCTTCATACACGGCTTTCAGAATTGAACCTGGAGCCACTGTCAGGCAGATTCTAGTACTGCACTGTGGGTAGTAGACTCCAGTAAAATTTGTGGTGTTTCTTTTAAATAGATTAAAAAAATATATCATTTACAACATTATCTTTGCCTGCAAAAAAAGAAAATTCTCTCTTCAGATGTGTTCCTAACAAACAGGCTGCAGTGTTTTTTCAGTGAAGCTATTGAAATAAACTTTTACATGCAGCATATGAACAAAACATTAACTTAAACTCTATTGTTTTGATGCTTGGGAAGAAGTATAAGCAAGATATCAGAGACACCAAACTAAGTATTTTAAAGTATGCATTTTAAAATAATTCCCAAGTAATCAAATAGCATCTGTTTCATCAATAAGTATGTGCAATCTACTAATTTAATCTGTTCTTAATGGGTTTCAATGTGATTTCATCTTTGTTTTTAATACCAGAACATTTAGGTATTTTTAACCTTGGGGTGGCCAGGATGGGGCTGGAGATATTCCTTTCTTTTCCTCTTGTCATCATCAGAAATCATTTTTCTGGGTGGGGAAATTCTCTCTCAATGCATCCTGAGCAGCTTTTTGGAATTGAGAATAAACAATCAGCCATTTTTTGTAACGTGTCTTTATGTGTGTTCAGCCAGCCTGCAATTTACTGCCATGAGAGCAGCAAATACTTATCATATTAATTAATTTCTCTTGTCTGTGCAGTTCAAGTCACATCAGTTCATGCCTTTTCCCATTTCAGATGTGATTGAGAACTATTCCTTCCAATGTAGAAATGGAATTGAGGAGCTGGGATTTTGTTCCTTGGGGGGAAGAATAGCTGTGTAAAGGATCAGGATAGTAGTTAAAAGCAAGGGAAAGGATAGTTTCTGACTCTCAGATAGTGACAATATTTTTCTATAAACAGCAATGAGAAGTTACTTTCGTATTTTCAAGTTAATTTCTAAAGCACATACAAGCATGCCAAACAGTGCTGTAATTCCTAGAAGAGATTTTCTTGTGATATCAAAGAAACTTGGAATCAAGGCAAAATGTGTGCAATATTGCTTGCACATACCTTCTCTGAGGATTTCTGGAGAAGGTTTATTGTTTGTACACTTGGTAGTGTATTCCAGGCCAAGATTTCTGAAGGCCACTGCCCTAACTTGTGTGCAAAAAGGATCTCTTACAGTGTAGATGCCCACATATCCTATAGGCAGTGGTCTGGGTCAGGAGCTAATAAAACTTACTGTACTGTCCTGTACATGTACAAGAGTCCTAAACCAGGACTCTTCAATTATTTGCTGCTCTCCTATGTACTGTTCTCTTTCTATCAGATCTCAGGCTGTGATTAGCTTTAAATTGATGCTGTGGCTTTTTCCCCGAGAAGAATTTTCCATCTTAAAATCTATATTGCTTTCAGATCCTTTATCTAATTGTAAGTTTTAATGATTAATTTTGTGTGCCCAAAAGGTAAAAATAGCAGCTAAATTCCATTGACTGGCATTCTTCTAAATTAAGTTCTGCAACCAAAGCAGAAAAGAAACTTCTGAGTTTTATCTTACAACTTCTAGTTCTTCTACTTAAGACTGGGGATAGTCATATTCTGATAAATGATTCATGTATTCTGTGATTTACAGAGATAAGATAAAATGTGAGAAAATAAGATAAACTAGATTAGAAAATAGGTCTCCTAATATAGCATCTTAGCCATTGTTATGGTACCATAGCTGCAAGAGAAATCAAGTTAACATTTTAACTTCTAAAAATGAATGCATCTCTTAAAAGCACAGAAGAGAAAACAAGCTCATTCTGCCCTGAAGACTCCATGGAACGAGCTGGAAGCTCCTGCAGTCCTACATCAGATCTCAGCCAGGGCCACACACACTGTCACAAGGTGCTTGCCCTTGACAAGGTCACCAGGCAGAACCAGCCAAGATGGAGCAGTTCTCCAGAAAAGATCTGACTGCTGACTGTGCTGGGCACTGTAGCACCTCGGGCAGGAGATGCTGCCTTAAAGAAAAAAGGTCTCTTTCTTTTACTGTGGTTCTTTCTCTTTGCCTCACTGGACGTGTGCAGTGTGGTAACTCACACATGGACCCATCTCCATGGTGGTGATTTGAAATCACACTCCAGTTAAAGGCCAGGTTAACTGCAGAACAATGGCATATGATAAAAAATATTTCTGTGGAAGCTAGGAAAACAGCTTGGAATCCCATACCTTTTCATCACTTGCTAAAGGGTGCTGTAGTTTCCCTGTGATGGCCGATCATATCTGTATGATATGATCCGGATTTCATGGCTCTCAGTTCCTGATTCTCCAGCACAGTAGACACTCTCTTTGAAATCAGCTCTTCTGCTTATGACTGAGTAAAAATCTTTGGCCTAATGCAGAGAAGCTTCACCTCTTGAGAATTTGACCGTGAACCTTTGTCTGTATCTTCACTGCCATATCTATCCAAAGCCAGGGCTAACTGCACTCTTATTGTAATGTCATGTTTACAGAATAATGATGTTAGAGTGAGAGCTGTTCAATTGAAATTCTGATCACATATTGAGACCTGCAAGAGACAGCTACTCATGCACAAAAAATAGAAATATATGTTATATATGTACTGTCTGGTTTTTTATTCTGAAACAGGAGAGTAATGCTAGGCAGTATATCAGCAGCAGTTATCAGCTTTCACAATTTGTTTGACAAATTACTAATTGCTCTATTTCAAGCAATTTTTTTTCAAAGTAAATGACACAAATAAGTGACTTTTGCTATTTATTTGGAGTCTATTTCCTTATACTCAAGTAGTTTGAGGAACACCCAATGCTGGATGGTTGAGATAGTAATACAGCTTTATTTTGTGTAAAAGATTTCATGCAGACTGTATCCCCAAATGCCTCATGGTTTTGTCATATGGTCTGTTTAAAAACAAAAAAAAACCAAAACAACAAAACACCAAGAAGTGAACCCAATCTGAAAGACCTGGGTCTTGGTTTATGTGCCTGTAGTTTTGAAGAGGGTGGTTCAGGACAGCAGTTTAGGAGTACATTTGGCTATGAGTGATAAACCAGCTCTACATGCAATGGTATCACTTTCTCAGTAATAAAAAAGGAGTTCAGTTTCAAGCAAGGGGAGACAAGATATGCTTTCAGATTTTTTAAAGCAAGTGATTTGCTGAAACATAAGTAAAGAACTGTTCCAGATGGCAGGATCTGCAGAGAGAGATGCTACTGTATTTAACAGCAACAAGTTTAACTGTATGGGCCAACAAGAACCAAATGTTAAATCAAAATGGAGAGCAGAGAGACTGTGGGTGCTGAATGTGCAGTCATGAGCTACAGCTTGAAATCAGTGACTTGATGTTCCCTTGTGATCAGTTTGAGAGTAATGCACCATTGTCATGCTTTTGTGCAAAAGGAAAATGAAAGGTATGACTTTATGAATGCAGCAAGCTGAAATCTGAAAGGGGAGGTGGAATAAAGAGAGAAAGGGAAGGTGGTGGTAAATTCCAAGACCTTAAGATACAGAGTTGCAAGCATAAAAGAGAAGGAAAAAATAATGGCCTTCTGTGTTGTCACACACATAATTTTAAAGTTTATGTTTTCCCAACCCTGGTGACCAGTGAAGCCACTGAATGGAGTGGGGCTCTCAGCCCTTCCCCTCATTGTTGACATGGCTGTTAGCTCATTGTCGTCAGAAGATTTCGGGATTTGAAAGACACGAGTGTGTGTGAAGTAATCAAATGCATACCAATCTAATGGAAGTTGTCTTCTGACTTCTGTGGGTCTCTCAGAATGTTTGTGTAGGAATTTAGGGGGCAAGGCAAAGGCTATTTTCTACATTATAAATTTTCTACAGTTGTCTTAGGCTGGAAGATGAGTGAATTCCCCTGTCCATCTTCCTACATTTGTGTGTGCACATCAGAAGCACAGAAACAAAGTTATCTGTGAGAAAGGACTGGAAGGTAGAGTTACCATTTTAATGCCATCAAATAGAAAATGTGCAGATGAAAATGTTGTGCTATGGCAGTGTTTGCACTATCTCAGATTTTTCCTTCTGTTCATTTATTTTAGTGTCTGGATCTATATGAATTCCTGCTGCTCTCAGAACTGTTTTGTCTTGTATGTCTGAACGGTGCATTCATGCCTAGCCTAGATCAAAACATGAAGTCATTATTATCTCTCAATTTCTTGTATGCTTGGCTTGTTAGTGTGCCAGTGATCTGACCCATAACTGCTAGCACAGGTCTGTAAATTACCATTAAACTACTAGTAGAAATAACTGTAGGTCGTAAGGCTGGTAATAAACTGCATTTTTATGTTATTCAGTAACAGCAGTGTTTTATCGCTCATTTCTTGAGGAAAAATTATGAAATATGGTTCCTGCCAAAGGCAAAATATGCAGTTCACCACTGATGTGTAAGTAGTACACCAGTTTATAAGTCTGTAGGGGAAAAAGGTAGTTGAAAGGATATGAGTAACCTAACGAAAGATCTTAAAAATAAAACCAGATAATTACATCAATAAACAGTCTGAAATGTATGGCCTTTGCACTGATGTGGAGAGCATGCTTCTTCCTTCTTCATCCCCTCTCTGCCTAGGTGCAAGCTTGGTTTGTAAGTTTGTAGGGATTTCTGAAAGAGACTACAAAGAAAATGAAAAGCCTGAGGAGTTTGTAGAGATGGCAGCATTTCTCTCTACTGGTACTGTGAAGAATCCTGACTGATTTCACATCCCCAGCCCTCCCAGGAGTGCTCACCACATTACAGAGTAACAGCTGACAAGAACCAATTAAAAGTGTAAAAAAAAAAAGGCTTTTATACATCCTTCTATGATAAGCAGAACATGATATTCATACATTTTGCCAAAATACGGTCAGATCTGAAAAGGAAATGTTTTAACTTGTTGCCAAGTTAGCGGCATGCCTACAAAAATTGGAGCTGGGAAGCTGCTGTTTGTGGCCAAGTTACCTCTGAGACTGTAGCCTTTATTATGAGTTTGCTGACCACATAACTGCAGTGTCAGTAGTGAGAAACAAAATAATGAATGCATTTTAAGTAAGATGTTATTAATGAAGCATTACTCTGTCTCTTTATTTTTTTAAGCTGTGCTGTAGGAAGTCAGTTCCTGCCCTCCTGCCCCTTCTTCAGCTATTAGTGGGACAAATGCCTGGTGCTCGTGGTGTAACAAGGAACTCCAACAACACATTAATGCTGTCTGCTTTCCCATTGAAAGGACTTGTGTTATCTCCACCATGACCTGCTGAAATTGTAAATGCACTGGATGCCAACATGTGCCCTCCTGGGGGAAAAAATTTGGTGGTTTGAACCAGAACTTTGGTAAATTCCCCGGTATCTGTGACAGAAATGCTGTCAGAAGGGACAATCTGTGGGCTCATTTGTTTCCCTGTATCCATCCATTGAAACAAACCCTTGCTCCTGATGTCACCAAGGAAGAGAGGGAACAGATGCCATTCAGGACACATTTTGCTCCTGAGCAATATGTGCAGGAGGACCAGAAACCAGATTAACTAATGCCCTGTGTCTTCTCCTTGAGTGACAGTGGTGCCTTACAAAGAAATATTATTTCAGCAGACCATGTGATTGGTGGCAGTCTAATGTTTGAGAGCATGTGCTGGTGCTCGGTAATAAGCAGTGATTATATTCACTGCTGTAAAAGGCATTTCTCTGAACTGTTGGATCATTTCAATGCTGAGATATTCAGTGATGCACTAAGCTTCAGTCCAAGTGGATTTTAGAAAGTTTTCTATGAAATTACATTAGAAGAGCTATACTTTGTAAAGTCCTTCTGTATTTCTTGTGCCTTAACTGTGGAGTATGAAATTGGCAACTGTAACTGATCATGTGTTTGGTGTAAAGTTTTGCTTTATGGTCTATCTGAAATGTGGAACAATATGGGAATGTTAAGCCCAGTAGTCATGGAGATTGTTGAAGTCCTTGTGCCCAGTACAGATGTTAATCCCTGGTGCATGATGGATTCACCTGTCTTGGCACAGCATCTCTGCTCTAGTGTGTGGCAGAAGAAAAAACATCAGTGAACTTACAGTCATTACATCATGGCAACTTAAAACTATCATAAGGAGTCAAGCATGTGTTTGGTGACTGAACCTGATCCGCCAGGTTCCCATCTCTTCCTTTCTTGAAAGAAGGTGGATTTCACAGCCCCCACAGGCCAACCTCTCACTGGGAAAAAATTGGCTCAAATTTCATGACAACCACCTCTTTACTGCCCTGTTTGTCAGCTTACCCTGTATAATGTTATAATATGCACAGTAAAATTCAGCCTTTGAAATGTTGACAAACTCTTGTTTCATTTCAGCTGAGATAAAAATAGGAATGTATTCTGAGGTGACCTATTTCTAGCTGCAGCGAAAGACCATTTCAGCCATGTGTTCATCACTAGAGTCTGACCTCATTTTAACCTGGCAGAGCACATTAATAGTGCAACTACACTAATGAATAAAAAAATGAAGAGAAACCCAGCCATTGTGAAACAAATCTATGCCAATACCTTCTGATACAGGTTTCATACAAGAAGCAGTATTTCTCATAATTTTGCTAAAACCTTCTTCCCCATGAGGATAGTCAGGCAAGGAACAGATTGCCCAAAGAGATCATGCCATGTCTCCTTCCTCAGAGGTCTTTAATCCCCAAGGAGATAAAGTCCTAAGTAACTGGGTCTCACCCGAGAAGATTGTGCTCAAAACTTTCTAAGGTCCCTTCCAGCCTGAATTTTCCTGGAATTCTATAAAGTTCTTCAAAGTAAATAAAAAGAGTGTCTGCTTAGGAAGAGATGTGTGTAGCATTCATGAACTGAAAAATTTGTCTCTCACTGAGGTAACAGCTCAAAACTGCAACTTCAGTAAAGCTGTGTATTGATTGCATTCTACCTCAGCTTTGCAAAGCAAGACCTGAGGACTGACTTTTAACCCTGAAAGTAGCTTGCACATTACAGCCTTCCTGATTTGTACTGGTCAGTTGTCAGGGCAGAGGGATTTGTCCTGTAACAACTTCAGAAGGTCAGGTAAGAGAAGTTGCTATGAAACAGATTTTAACAGCTGGATTTAACCTTTTTAGGAGAGCATTTGGAATGGAGGTAGGCTGCTGACTTTTCTGTTTAAAGCAGGGAAAGGGGAAAAACACAATTATAGATTATCCTGAGTTGAAAGGGATCTGCAAGGAACAATAAATTCAACTCCTGGCCCTGGACCAGACAGCACCAGGAGTCACACCATGCATCTGAGAGTGTTGTCCAAACATTTCTTGAACTCTTGCTAGGCTTGGTGCTGTGATCGCTTCCTGGGGAGTCTGTTCCAGTGCCCAGCCACAATCTGAGGGAAGAACCTTTTCCTACCACCCCCTGACATAGCTTGGTGTTTTCTCAGCCCTCCAATTTGTCAAGGTCTCTCTGCAGGGCTTCTCTTCCTTTGGGGGAGTCAACTTGATGTAACCCAATTTACTGTAACTTTTTGTGCCTGACCTGTGAGCCATGTCCTTGTCACCTGCAAACCCCATTTATCAAGCAGCCAGTTGAAATATATTTTGAAGCTAACAGACTCTGCCATTATTAATATTCTTTATTTTTTATAATGCTTCCCTTGCTTTAATTCTATTTTGGTATTTACAATTCCACATTCATGAACCATTTGTTTTTATCCTAAGGAACATGTGACATTTTGTGACCCTTCTTTTCAGGGACATGTTGGGTCAAACACCCCATGTTAATTTTTAATCTGTCCTTGCCAGGTAGTCCCTCTTGTGCCTTTAAATCATTTTTCTTCTTCCAGAAATTGCCCCAAAGCTGAAAGCTTATACTCAAAGCAGCTCCTTTAATGTAAGCAGATGATAAAAGGGAGCAAGGAAGCTTTGAAATCCACAGCATCTACAGGTTGTTGGTGATGGAAACAGACTGATACTTCACACAAAATAAAAGTTGCATAGGTGCGTAAACAGCTTGTGTTTCATAATTGGTGAATAAAATTAGTAAACTGGTAACTTTAGGGAGATGATCATGATGAAAGTATGTATGATTGTGTTCTTTACCATTAGTGGTTTTGTTTAGGAGCAAACTGGCCTTTTGAGGAGCAGTTAGTAACCCTAAATGTCCTTTTAGAGATAAGGAGAGCCACTGTAGCATGCTTTGAGATAGCAGCAAAAGTTCACTGCAAGTCTGCTCACAGTGTGTATCATAGTGAAGAAATGTAGAAAGATAATTTTTCAAACCATGGATCTCAAAATGAGGCCAGCATTACATACCTTGCCTGCATTTGCTGCTGGATGCTTTGCATGAATTAGATGTTAATTAAGTTATTGTTATCTACTTTGGCCTGACATGGAAATGAAGCTTACTGCTTTCTGTAATGTTTCACAAAGCATTTATCCTTCTTTCTGCAGGCAGATCAGCACATATTTCCATTTCCCAATAATGGCACTTTTGGGAAGCTGTGTGAATCCTTAAGGGGCTCTCCTTTCAAACACATTTCATTTAAGTGTGTATCAGCCAAGTGTTTCTCAGAAGTGCTAATAGGTTTGCAATCTGAGGAACAGAGTCCTGGGACCATTGCAGGTCTGTGCTTCCAGCTTTCTCTTCTAATAGGAGAAGGTGTGGGACATGACAGAAGTGAAACTGCACTTGCCTGTCAACAGAATTGGGTGATTAACGTCCAGAGATCTTTCCATGGTAAATATTTTAGAGCAACATTCCAACCATTAAGATAAAAACATTTGTATATGTCTTCATATATTTATACCTATAATGTCTTCCTATATTTATACCTATATATGAATACATATATAAGTGCATACATGCTAATTTGAAGATGCATAAAGTGAGAGAGGAAGTTTACGCTGTCAGAATTTTTTTATGGTACTCTCCATGGCTGTACAGTAGCAGAGGAAGCTCTGAATTTCATTTCCTTTTAACTAAGCATGCTGTGAAATCTTCATTCCTTTTTGTATTGAGATGTTTCTGTGAAAAACTCCAGCTGGGGGACTTCAGCTCCTTCTTCCAAAGACTCTGGTGATGAATGCAGTCAGAAAAGTCAATGAACTATAAAAGGTGCCAGTGTGACTCAGTATATGACTGTTGTATGCCTTGCCTTGGGATCAGAGCAGTGTTTGGGCAGCAAATGGTGCCTGGCCAGAATTCTGGTGCACAGGGTGTTTTTGCACCTTGCCCAGTGTTAGACATGAAATGGGAATGCTTTCTATTTCTCCCCACCACTTGGGAAGATCCAGGGCTCCCTGTACATCCCATAGGGAACTCCCCTGGCTCATATGCAATGCTCCAGCTTGTTTATAGCATTTGAGGAGCAGTAATCATTTGAGGACCTTCACTGGAAACACGGGCATTTCTAACTCTAGGAGAACAAAAGTTAACAGAAGAAGGGAGTGGGAGACACCTTCCTCCTCTCTCCCATCTATGACTCTCGTCTGTTTCTGTGCCTCAGCCTGGGTATAACACCACAGGCATTGCTGAAGCTGTTAAATGGCTCTGCAACAGTGAGCACTATCAGGCAGCCCAGGCAGTAGTGTGGTGGGAGCAGAAAGGACCAGTTCTATAGATGTATTAATTAATCTGAAAACATGGTCTAGTATTTCCTTCACTAAAGTCTCTAACTGTTATGATGGAAGGCAATTTCCATTTGTATGTCCGTGGACTATGAAATAAGGTATATATTTGATTGGAGGCAAAACAAACAAAAAAGCATAGCAATATTGTATAATGTGGATTTAAAATCAGATCTGTTGACAATTTATTGAAATACAAAAAATTATTTGCTTCAATTAAAACCACAAAATGATAATTCATTAATGACAATAGATTTATACTAAATGGGAATTTTGTGTCTACTTTGTATTTTCTCTGGATTTATTTCCTTGTACATCAGGGATTTGGCCAGTTTGTCTGTGTCAAAGATGCCGTTCTAGCAATGATGTCCTGAGCATGACGTATCAGTCTTTTAACTACCAAATATCCCCAAAGGGCATCTCATCTTTTGGTCCTGTTTTTTTTAGGCCCTTCTTCTCCTCCTTGAGGGAGGATTGTATAGAACCCAGTAAAACTTCAAGATTTACAGTTAGGCTGTTCACTGTGTAAAGTCATGAAGTCTGCCCTTGAATTAAGAATTTCTCTATTTTTCAAGCTCATTTGGCAGCTACTTAATTGTTCTTAGTTTGTTCTGTTCTATAGCTCTGTTTCTTAAAACAATTGTGGAGATGAGGGTGACTGGATTCAGCAAATTTCTATGCTTCCAAGTGTTGAGCTGTGTATGGTCTTGGGGGAAGCAGGTGAGCATCTCAGTATCAGTTGCTTTCTGCAGCAACCTAGGATGTTTGAGTAGGCTGGAGGCCACTAGTTAAACCTAAACTTAGTTTCATAACACTGTTTTTTGTAGAAGAAAAAGAGCAAGGCAGTCCTGGAAGCACAAGGGAGCAGAGATTGAGACTATTCTTATTTTGTTGGGAAGTACTGCAGTATCTTTATTTCAGAAAAACCTGTGGAAACAAGTGAATAAGAGTGAATATTTTGTACTTCTGTGGTACCCTTGATCTTTGGTGACACCAATTTTGTGGTTGTTTATCTCTTTAACTCAAGAATATCCTGCAGATATTGACAAATATTTTCACGGAATGATAGAATAATTTCAGTTGGAAGGGACTTGAATGTTCATTTAGTCCAATCACCCTGCAATAAACAGGGACATCCTCAACTAGAAGGCTGCTCAGAGCCCCATTCAACCTGACCTTTAATGTTTTCAGGGATGAGGCTTTCACCACCTCTCTGGGCAACCTCGACTGGTGTCTTAATACCCTTATTGTAAAGAACTTCTTGCTTATATCTAGTTAGGTCCACTCTCCTTTAGTTTAAAACCATTAGCCTTTGTCTTATTGCTACAGGCTTTGCTAAAAAGTTTGTTAATTCTTGTGAGCCCATTTTAACTACTGAAAGGTCACAGTAAGGTCTCCTTGTAGCCTTCCCTTCTCCAGGCTGAACAGCCCCAGCTCTGTCAGCCTTCCTCTGTAGGAGAGGTGCTTCAGTCCTCTGATCATCTTCACAGCCCTCCTCTGGGCTCATTCTAATGGGTCCATGTCTTTCCTGTGCTGAGGATCCACCCCTTTTGTAACCTTGCTCTCCAAACTTGTGGTACCCTGTTTCTGAAGAGCTTGGCAGGAGCAAGTCTGCTGTCAGGAGGTGCTACATGAAGGTGCCAGGCAGGCAGAGCAGTCCCTGCTTCCTGTGATCTCTGCCTGCAGACGCTTCCACTGTGGTCTTTGCCTGGGCAGTGTACTTTGCCTGGTGGAGAGCCTCCTGGTCCTGACTGCTGTTGCAAATTACTCCCTCTTCACTGACAAGCTGTTGGCCACAGGGTTGTCTTGGGGGGTTAGGACTAGCTTTGGCAGATGGAACTTTTTCTTTTTTTCATCTTCCACATTTAGGACAGAAGAAAAATAAGTAGCAAAGATTGCTTGTATTATCATTGACATTGTGTGCTTCCTTTGCTAGAATATTTTCCTGGTTTTTTTCAAGGTGTTGGCTTTCAGAGGCTGCACAGGTCCAATCTAATTTTATTCTTGAGTAGATTTACATCTTTGGTGAGATGGAGCTGCTAAGGCTCAGAATAAGGGGGATACTATGTGAGTAGTAAGAAATCACCACCTTACTATGGTGGGGAAAAAGGAGAAGGAACATGGCTTACCATGGGGTTGAATACCTGCAATGTATGGTCGCGGTTCAATTTTGCTATAGTACTTGAAATTTTGATCCTTAAAGAGGATAATTAAGAAATAGTTATGTGAGGCAAAACCCCCAAGGCCTATGTTGATGGTAATTATCTAATGATATTTAGTTTTCCACTCCCTCCCTGCCTTTCCCTCAGTGTGTAACTAATGGAGTCTCCCTTGTACCTGGTTACTTCTATTTTCCAAACACATCTATAAGCTTGGCATTTTTGGGCTGTTATGAGTCTGTTTAACTGGATTGAAAGAGGCCAACTGATTGAAGAGGACTGGAACACACAAACAGGCCCATCAATAGACCACATTACCACATGAGCATGGCTCTCTCAGGAGCAGTTGAGTCCGAAAATAACTCCCTCAAGGAGAGATTTATTTGCATAACTACTCAGATGACATACCTCTATGATAATATTAACATATTTGATAAGATCTGAAGAAAGACAATATGCTGTAATGATTCACTAGTAGTGCAGCCAGTCAGGGAATCTCCTTGTGGAATGGGAGACTTTTAATGGTAAGGCTGACAAAAAAAAAAGAAACTGGAATAAAACTTGGTGTTAAGGGAAAAAAATAATTTTGGTTCATGCAAAACTGAAGATTTTAATGGGGAAATAAATTCACAGTTTTGCTGACAATGCCACCAGATGGATACCAGCTTCCCCCAAGCTATCCTTCCTTTTTTACTGACTGTGACCACTTCAAGGGATGGCAGAGATGTCAGCATGTTTAGACCACTCCATATTTCACCACCCTGCAAAAGCTGACAGTCAGAGTACCAAACATGGAGATAGATTCAGAATCATATCACTGTTCTTGAACTTTAAAGTGCTACTAAAAATAGCCTGGATCCACAAGAAGAAGTTTGCTGTCTTGCATCTGGCATTTGTGACCAGCCTGTCTGGGAACATGGGCTAGCAGCCGAAACCAGATGCCTGGCACTGAGCACAAACTCAATCATGCAGGTCATAAATGCACCTATTTTTTTTCCCTAGAGGCTTTTTGTCTTTGAATTTTATACATCTATGTATTCTTTTCTGTTCTTAAGGATCATCAGGAAGGCCCCATCAGCAAGGACTGTCAGCATTTTGCTATAGAGATGGGAGATGGAAAAGAAAGTGAGTTTTTAACACTAAAAAGCTTCCTGGTGCCATGCAGGATATCAAGTTTGCACAATTTTGTGGTGTGTAATCCCATTCCAAGACTGAAATCAAACTTTTTTTTTAAAGTCACATCTATGTAGCTATGACTGTAAAGATGTGTTTCACACAAGGTACCGAATAGGCTCTTACTGTTTTTGGGTGGTCCTACACTTGGTGTTCACCACAGCAAACCACCATGATACTAAAGTATGCTGTGCACATCTGTGTGCACCCTTGAGACACACTGGTATGCAGAAGTAATGACTTTACATCTCTAGAGTGTGGACCTCTAAGCAATTTTCGTAATAGCATTTTAACAATTCACTAAGAGCTTCCAATCTTTTTAGCAATAAAATCCACCACTTACTCAGCATGTGGCCATTAATGCAGCAGTCTTGCTTAAAATCACTACTTAGGCAATTATTTTTTCACATGGTTCACAGTCAGTGTCAAAAAGTATAATGTCCACTTTCCAAGTAAATTTAAAAAAATCCTTCTGCCTCTGTTTAATTTTACTAAGTCTAGGGTATTATCATCACATCTGGGCTTTTTATTTTCCCGGTAGTAGCAGTGTTTCAGTTCACTTTCAGGTTTAAATACAGATGGAAATTCACATATTTGCTAGTGTTACTCAGTGAAATCTGCCATAGTGACTGTTTATCATATCCAGCTATCTAGCAGTTAAGAAGCAGAAAAGTTCTCCTCTTAATGGTACCAAGTGTTGCTGGAAGAGCTGATTACCCCTTTACAAAGAATCAAGTATTTTCACCTTATATTTGATATTCTGCAGCCTGAACTGTTAGCAACAAGACATGTCTGATGTTGTTCCATATACTAGTTTGTAATTCTGAGTTGAAAAAAAAAATGGAGGTGGTGCATTTTCACATTTATCTGAGGGGTTCTTCTCCTGAATGAAGAGGGAGAAGTGAGCTCCCTCTCAGCGATGTGGGCTTGGAGCTGAGCAGCTGTTAGTGGTCCATTCAGGTATTTGTTGTTTTGCAAGCAGTTGGAAGATGGGATGGCTGAGGTCAAATTTTGCTCATAACACATAAATCCCTTCTATATTTAGTGTTTAGACAAAACACAAGTTAAATGATGGGGAGCAGACAAGGTTTAGTGAGGCTTCAAAAATAAAATCATGGATTCCTACTGATTTCTTTAAATACTTATCTGTATAACTGGGTACATTTATATGCATTTCCTTGCCATGTTCTAATGCAGAAATAGTGGTGAGATGTTGTCATCCAGCAACGTGGTCCAATATTACCACTCTTAATCGTTTGTGTTTGCAGTTTGTGTGTCTCTCCATCCCTTTTATGGGGGCTTGTGGGGAAGGCTGCCCTGGAAAAGCCAAGAGCTGTTTCTTGCAGCCTTCCACTGTTCCTTTACTGCTCTCCACCATCTCAGGTGTATTCCTTCACTGGGCCCCAGGGGACTGTGACAGCTTCTTTTGAACAGCCTGAGTCAGAAAGATAGCCACTACCTAGGGTGGTCACTGCTAAGATGCAGGGAGCAACCCAGCTGGCAGTAGAAAGTGTTGCAAAAGAAAATGAGCAGTCAAAGATGACAAGGTTGCATGAATAAGTTTGTTAAAGAGGAAATGGAAATATTGGCTTGGAACTCATTTTGTTGAAGAGCCAGCACAACTCATAACAGCAAAGAGAAATGAAAGAACAGAGGACCAAGCCCTAGATTATAACAATTCTCAGTCTGGGACTAGGGTAGATCCTAGAGCCTGTCTTAGCCAACACCTTGCATAAGTGCCTTCAGATCTGCTCCTCCTATATGTTAAAGTAAGAATAAAAATGACACAGCATGATTTTATCATTCTCCCTCCCCTTCCTTCCCCCCAATATTTTCCTGTAAGTGTGCCCACATGTAAGATAATGTTTTTACCTGTCAGATTCTTGTATTCAGCCTGGGATCTGTAAATGGAAGTGAGGTGTTTGGGGTTTGGTGTGTGGGTTTTTTTGGCTGTTTTTTTTTTTCTTGTGTATGTGTTCATTATTGTCAGTAATAAAATTACTTCTGTAGTATTTTGTGCTATAGTTACAAAAGATACAGGAATCCCACTTTTATGGCCACTGGCCATCAGCATTGCTTGTATGCAGGGTTTAGGAGCTTTCACTTATTTCAGGTACCATATGTTTCATCATATGTTTTGCATTGAGTATTGTGAAGTTATCCCCTGGCCAAGCATTCAGACACCTTATTTGCATACAATTTTTTGTTCTTCAGTGAAGCAACCTACAGCTCAGGCCACAGGAAATGGCACTGGGATTGGAGAGCCACTTGGATGGCAATTGCTCCCTTTGCTAATTGAAAGGAAAATTACAAACTCTAGTGCTTCACTGTTCATTACTGTCATCTGCCAGCAGAATGGCTGTTTATCTGTGTATTCTGAGCCCTCTCTCATTCTTCTTTTAAAAATTATATTACTTTTGTTCTCACATCCTCCATTTGGCTAGAATAAAAACTACTCAGCAGTATGTCAGAGCATGCCAGGTCTTTCCCAGATCACTTTTATGGTGATATGTTGATGTAAGAAGAAGTACCAGTCTGCTGTGGGAGCATTTATTAATGTATGCCCTGAGCCACTCTAATCAGACATGCTATGACTTTTTGTACTGTACAAAGTGCTGCAGGACATGAAAAGCAAAGCTTCTCTATAGTCACGCAATGGCTCAGAGCTGTAGAGGCTAAAAATTAGATAAATCCACTGAGGCATTTTACCAAGTCCCCTCAAGTGCATCCATTTTGTCCCTTGCAGCCTTGTTTGCCTCTGTTCTATGTACTCGCATCCAGAATGCGTCACATCTGGAATTTTGCTGCTCCCTTTGGGAGGCCACCAGAGCCCAAGGCATCTCGCTGTTAGAACACTTTGGATGATGCCTTCTGAGAACTGTGCTGCTTGGCTATTGCCTGCTTCTCTGGGGGGAGCACTGCCTGCTCATTTACAGGTGTAACTGCACTACTTGCCAGCCCTACCAGATTAGACTTCCTTCTTTAAAATATGCTTGGGAGGAATTGGTTCAAAATACGAATATTACGCATTGTGTGCTTTATTTTTAAGGCATTTTTCCAATATACTGTAATTGTATTATTTCAAATTTCATTATAAAATTAGTGTTCAGTTGCACTTGCCGTTATCACCCAAACAAACCATGATTCCTTCTTTTTCATCAGTATGTGTAAAGAGTGGGGGATTCTGAAGAACCTCTGCCAAAGTAGCCCTTTTTACAGGTATGACTGCAGGCACATGCTTAAAACCAGGTGTTGGAAAGCTTCTTCTAATGACAAAGGCATGTAAACCAAGGGAGAACAGTTTTCTTCTCTCTTCATCCTCCTTTATTCTTTTGTGGAAATAATTACCACTAAGCTGTAACCCAGCTGTTTTCCCCTTTTGAGATTTTGGTAGAAGAGAAGTGTTTTGTAATGATAAGGCAGAACTATTTTCCTTATTTTGTAACTGGCAGAAGTAATGTGTACGTAAGTGACTTTTCAGAGGGACAACTGAGAAAAGAATCCATTACATTTAGTTCCTATTAGTAGCAATAAGAGGGATAAAAGTTGTTTTAGCCTTTAAAGGTCCTAAATAACACTTGTGGCTTTGCTTTACTGAGAACTTCACACAAATCCATGAATTAAAGACCTGATTGATTCAAAGGGGCAAGGGCTTGAGGGGTAAGGAGATGTATGTAAAACACAAATGTGTTTTAAAGCAAAGAATGTGGGGGTAGGAGATAGAGTTGGGAGTAGAAAAAGGGAAAATCAGGCTCGTGTGTCCTCTGCTTGAAACTTGAGCTTGAGTATCTGCTGAGGAGAGCAGTAGTGGACTAGGAGGCTGATGAGCTAAGCACAGCACAAACACAGAGCAAAAGCTAGTCCTTGGCTCAAGGGGCAGTGCAAGGAAGTGTGGCCACTGATGCTGTTCTCCTCCAGTCAGTCTCTGCAGGAGCATGTCTCTGTTTGTACTTTCTTGTTACCTCTCCATTGCTTCCTTTTGCTTCCTTTTCCTGGGATGTAGGAAACTGAGGAAAGATCTCCAAGACATACCAAACTCCAAAATGAAATCTGCTCAGGAAATTTCAGCAGAAGGTTATCTAAATTGTTCTTTAAAACCTGCAGAATGGAATGGATGTTATTTCTATATCCTTTCTGACTTGGGCAGTTCAGTGGTTCAGAGATTCTAATCCACACAGTCAGGGTTGTTCTTGCCACTCCTGTCCTCCTCATGAGCCAACGTGTCATCTTTATGCTGCTGGTTTGTGATTAACTCAAATGTCACTGATATGCAATATAGTTGGGGTATCAGAGACGCCTGAGCTTATTACTGCACTTGACCAGGAGATTGCTAGGTATTTCAGATTTCACTAATACACTACATTCCCTTTACTTGACTAAATGAAGGAAAAAGACCCCTTTTACTCAGAGGTCAAATAAAGCAAAGTTTTAATGTCATCTTACAGAAGTTGTAGCTGTGAGCTACAATTTTTTGAATTTTAGCTTGAAAATCAGCCAAAATCCACAACAGCATTTAATCAGAAATATGTTAATTTATTCCCAGCCTCATGTGGAGGCAGGAATTTTGTAACCTACGTCTTCATTAAGTGTTTTGTTTTCTGCAGCAGTAAAGTGCTCTGCTACTGTATTGTTAATGCTGCTTTATTTAGGCAATTCAATAGCCTTGATTCACTGAAAAGCAGAAAAGCTCATGCAGCTTTCTCCACCTGTAGCTGAGATTCAGCACCTTCATCTTAATGAGGAAGCCCATGGTGTGGAGATAATGGAAAACTGGAAATTGATGAATGGGGGATTTCCTCTTCTGTGTGGCAAATTACAGAACAAGCGCATCTACCTTACATTAAACAAATGCTTCCTATTGGAAGAAATAATTTTTAGCACGTGGGCATGAATTGTCTGTAATTCTGTGAATTATTTCAGTTCAACTGCTCATGGCACCAGAGGTCAAAGTAAAGTGATTCCCATTCTCTCCGTCCATGTGCTCCGCTGCTGCCAGGCCCTGGGACATGTAATCTGCAACCACATAAGCACTTATTGTATCACCTCTCCCAGCTCTCAGGATGAAACCTAAATGTCTGTGTCTCATATAGCTGGTCTAGTTTGCTGGAAAAACTGTTATTATCAAGGGTTATAAAAGAGTCCTGCTCGGAATAGCTGATGGTTTGGGCTCAGTCCATTGAACCCAAATTAATTGGTCTCAGGACTTCATTGTTTTCTCTCAAGAGTTTAAGATGTAGTTCCCAGCTGCCCCACACAGTCTTGTGTATTTCAAATGCCACAGAAAGGTGCATATCCTCTCATCATTATCTAACTATATTGGTATTTAAATCCCACCTCCAAGAAAACAGCATGAGGAATTGTAATTTTGTGTTAGAATCTGAGCTGCTTAATGACTTTGTTGCTCTCTGAGGGACGCCTCTTAGCTGTCATGAAATTGCTTACTGAGGTGGAGTTAAATTTTCCTTCTGCATAAATGCAGTTTCCACTGTGTGGTAGGTCATGTAGATTAAGAAACATTTTCAGAAAGCTGAAAAGCCACTCAGAACATTTATTCCCTGCAGTTGCTGTAAGAGCTGGCAGAGTTGCCAGCCAGGCTTACCTGTGAGCATCTTAATGAGGGCAGGAGAGCGGTGTCTCAACGTGCGTCACGCAGCACAGGCAGTGACGGAGGCAGCCAGACCTCATCGAGAGACCTGACACTGCTTTTGTATTTGTAAGAAGGATCTGGAAGAAAACAGAGCTGTTCATCATGTTTGCCATTATTTGGTTGCAGTCAATAAGTGTGTGTTTATTAGCCTGGCCCTACTGCTCTGAATAAGACTGATTGTCTCATTAAGGAAAATGAGTCAGTGAGAATATTTTTTAATCATTTGCTGTTTAAGTGGTGTCACTGTTAGCTGTTAGTGGTGAAATGAAAGGACTTATGAGTATGAAAGCACAGTGGAGATGCAGGAAAGAAATAAATTCTCAGAGGTTACTGAAAGGTACAGGCCAGTATTCCTGGTTCTTTATTCTTACCTGTGATACTGATTCTCTCTGTGAAGATGGAAAAAAGCACTCCAACTTCTCTGTGCCCCACTGCAATAGCGAGAGGCAGCTACTGCAGGGATGCTGAGAGCTGCATCACTGCATACAGCATTTGCCATGGTTGTGCCTGAATTGCCCCACAAGTTTTTAAAAAACAACTATTAGTCACTGTGTTTCTTTTTCTAAAGACTAAGAAAAGGGTGGAGCAGTGACTACTTAGATTAACCCTGCAGTGTAGCAACTGCCAGTCATTACAGTACCTGCCAGCCTCCCTCACTTTTTTTCTGCCTTCAGGGGGAAGAAAATTCCTCAGTGTTGTGCTTGTATGAATTTTTGTGTGTGTATGTCTAACCGTGACTTTAGACACAGGTTATTCTCAGAAAAATTACTTTTATGTGTTGTCCTGAAAGTGGGAAAGCCTTGACAATGTTTAATATTTAATGTTTAATATTTAATATTTATTATTTAGATTTTGTACTGTATAAGGACCACCAGAGTTGTTATTTGCAAGCAGTGTTGTGCAGGGACTCATGCCTCCACAGAATCTGACATCTGTCTGAGAAAGAGGCATGGGACACAGGTGTGGGAGGGAGAAGTCCACCTTCATGGATTTCACATCATGGAGAAGCAATTCAAGTAAGAACAAGGAAGTACTTTTGAAGTAAACTTGGTGCAGTAAGTTGTCAAAGCCTTCCTGAAGATTTTTAGAGCATGCATCCTTCTAGTTATTAAACTCTGAATCTTCAATTCCTTTTTATATAGAAAATGCATTTTAATCATATTAATTAAAATAACATTTGATGCTGTGAGAACTCCATCTCTTGGCCTGTAGTGGGAGTATAAATTCCCTTCCTCTGTTGATTCAAAATGAATAAGGGCAGGGAACTGATAAAGCACTTTGATTTCTCAGCTGCAGTGCCTGTTGCTGGCTTCAGCATTCATCTGTTCCTCTCCTAGCTCAGGATTTAGGGCTGGTGATCTTTGAGGCTAGGCCCTTCAGCAGGATTAGGTCCTCTGGCCCACTAGTAGAAATCAACAGCATTTCCATTGCTATTATTTATAACCCTTGTGTAAAACATCTGTAGTGGAGATAAAGTTCAGTGTTGCTGGCAAATCAGCAGGCAAGAGTTTTCACATCTTGCTTCCCTTAAAGAAACACCAATTAAAGCTTTCCAATTGCATAAATATTTATATTCTTTTGTTATTGTTCTATTGCATTTTGTGAAAGAGGGCAATTGGAAAGAAAAATAATAATGAGAAAGAAGAGGTCTCTTTTCCCTTTTGCATGCCTTCTTGCCCATCCCATCCCCAAATGAAAAGGTTGCTTAATAAACAGCAGACACTCAGCAACAGAGAGGATGTCCTGCCATCTTTCACCTGTACTCACACAAATGCACTTGCACAGAATATGGATGCTTCTAGAAACCCATAATTAAAGCTGTAGAAAGGCTTTTATTAGTAAAACATGAAGTTGAAGCGTCTGGGATAGATAACACTAGAGTCATGACTCAAGGGCACCTGGAAGATGGCACCTGAAACAATCTGGATTTTTGAAGGCTGTAAGATGCCAAAGCAATGTTGTTCCTTTTAAGCAAATCCTGTCTAGCCTCAGTGTTAGTTTTAGCTGAGGCAACGTGTGGCCCTGCTCAGCCAGAAGACAACACGTTATAATTCTGTTATATTAAGTGGGAATACATGGCTTGCTATTGAAGAGCATGAACTGTACATGACAGTTGTGTTATGCAAAGGGATTGAAGGGATGACAGACTGAAAAGGCTACAACCTGAAGTTGTAAATTCGTTGTGGGGAAGAGGCTGGGCTGTCTGATTACATCTGCAACATCCAAAGGATTTTCAATCCTTTTCAAATACCAACAGTAGTCAAGGAACCGAGGAATCCTGCAGTGATGCTTTAACCTCCTGCCTCAGTTCTTTTGTTTCAGACTCAATGAAACATTTTAAATTAGTCACTAACAAACAAAGAAAGAGCTACTACCATGAGTCTTACAGATGCACAAACCATGATTGCATGTAACCCTGATGATAAGGAAACAATAATCAACTTCTTTTATAAATAAGAATTGTTTGGTTGCAGGAGAGTGCAGGAAATTACAAGCTTGAAGACAGCTCTGAGCTGTGTCAAATTTGGTGGGCTTGGTGGGTGAGTGATTTTTGTCCCTTGTTCTCATGATGTGAGAAAGAATGAGGAAAAGGTCCACTGGGGGTGGGAAAGTCTGACACCTACAATGCTCAGAGTCCCACATTAATGATAGCTTTTAGATGAGCATGAATAAAAATACCTTTGTCATATACCCCAAATTCACAGAAGCCTCCTGCACCTGTTTAAGCAGTTAGCTCATAAATTCAGCCTGTTTATGCCAGGAGCATGAAACTGGCTCCTGCAGTTGGAGCAGGAATTGCTGCAATGCCCACATGTGTGTGGCTGGCTGCATGGAGGGTTATGTATGCATACAGATAAATTAGAGGGTGTAAAGCACAGAAATGCTTCTAGCAGTGTTCTCACAGCCTCTTTGGGCACTGGAGAGATCCACCAGCTTCCCTGGAGAAACAGCAAGGATCAGCTTTTGTGAGTGCCTCCCAGCCAGAGAGGGTCAGAACAGAGGATGAGGAAATGTGTGCTGCTTTGGGCTGCAGAAGCTTTTAGCTTCAGTGTGGGGTTGCTGTACCTCTGGAGATGAAGTGTGAGGGCTTTCATTACAGCTTTTTGCACAATTACAATTTGTCTAATAGCTGTGTATGCTGCTGTAACAGCAAATCTTTTCTGCTTCCATGTCTTTGCCATTTGCTAAATGTGAACCTCCTTTCCCTTAAACAAAAGATTGGCCTTCATAAACCTACTACAATGATTTGTGTAATGAGTTCGTTTAAATCAAAACTTGTAGTTATCAAGTTACTCTTTATCTTTACACTGCAGTTCAGGTTTTATATTTTAATATACCAAATGAGAAACTGAATGTGAGAAAAAAACTCATCCAGCTTGTTATCTGCAACAGTTTTTGAAAAGAAGATGCCTCATTTAAAAAAACATGTTTTAATACATTTTTTTCAAAACTTGTAGTATAAGAATGAGCTTAGAAAAATCTCATCTGAATTGTAATTCCTACATAGTCACCAATTCTAGTGCTATAGAAAAGCAATTCTTAAATAAGAAGCATGAAGAGAACCAAAATGTTTTGTGCCTCGCTTTTTGCCAATTTACAGAAGTAATGTGGCTTTGTTGTTTCCCTTGCCTCTAGTTATCTCCCAGGCAGAGTTGTGGTCTTTTGATTGAGATTGTAACTATAGCCAAAAATTACCTTTAGAGACTAATATTTTGGTTTGTTGTTTGAACTATTGTAATAAGCAACAAGTAATATTTATGAAAAGGGAATTCCGCTGAGCATGTTCTGTAATTTAGGTTCCTGCCCATGGATATTGTGTAACATAAATTCCCCTTTCTACTTGAGTCTTCCAAACCAGAAGCCACAGCTGACCACAAAACAGCTGTAACACAAGAAAATCACAGCAGTTTAGTATGCTATTTTCTGAACATTTTCTTGTACATTCTTGCAATTAATGTGTATCTGCCCCAGCTTTGAAGGGGAAATGGGTACAGTGAGGTATTTTTTTTGTGAGCTGCCAGCCCTAGAAACCATTGATATATGAGTGTTGTTTGCCAGAAGATATGTTTTTTGCTAGAAAATGTTGTGTTAATTACTGTGTTGGAACTGTGTGATCAGTGTAAATAGGAATTATTATTTTCAAAATGGCATGGGAGCGTTTGTGCCTTTTTCTACTTTCTGTGGTGGATGGACTGGGAGAGAGGGACTGATACAGGTTGGGACAGCTCTGTGACTGCAGGAGGTTTGGATGCTAGAGATTGTTGAAAATTTCTTTTTAGATGTCCTCAAATTGAATATCAACCCAAAATGCTCTTGCTTGCTTGAAGAGAGTCTTACTTGAAGAAGATACCCAGCCTGCAAGGAAATGAAGGGAAAGTGCAGTGAAGGCAGCAAATACTTAAAGCAAGAAATATTTGCAAAATTGGTTTAATTTAAAACTAAGATCAATTTGCTGAAAACGAATTATACCAGCTGAAGAGGAGGGGCATTCCTGCTGTTCTGCAATAAATTGTAAAATATATTTGAACTGGGCTGAATCACTTGAGAATACCCACTCAAGTGTGTGCACATTGAAACTAGGCTCTAACTGCCTGTTGTGGTGGTGTCAAACCTCACTTTGAGAAAGCAGATAATCTAAGTTACTGCAAGTCAGCTTCTGTTCTTCTGGAGACATTTCTGACTTTCTTAGCTGGGGCAGGGCTCTTTAACCTGAATTCTCTTTCTCAGTCTTGGTCCCACTGGAGTCTGGCTGATCCAGAGCAGCTCAGGCTCAGGGACTGCAGGAGGGCACTGCAGCCCCATGGCTCCTCCTGGCTGCAAACGCCTGTTTGCAAAGGTGCTGTAGGCTGTGGTCTCCTGGACTCTTAATCTGTGACCTGCAGCTGAGGTGCTCGTGTTTGTTTGGTGCTTGAACTAAATAAACGGCAACATATTATTGTATCAGAAGTTACAATAATATTTTAGCAAGTGGACAGTATAAAAAAAATGAAACTGTTGTGAGAACAGTTTTTCTTCAGTCAGATATCCCTTCTTTGTATCAAAACATCCGTTTTTCTGATTCTGAAACTAAAATAGACTAGTCCTTGCTCACTATTGATAGCATCTCACCTAGCTCTGTCTCCCAGGTGATTTTGGGTATTAGATGTTTTTTGTAAGGTGTTTTGTAAGCTGGAGTAACTGAGAGCTTTTAAAGGATTAGCAACACACCCAGTCCTCAAAAAGGGAACCCAGAAACAACCCTCCTATCTAGCCTGTTTCTGACAGACATAAAGTAACCACTCTGTTTTATGTGAAAGAAGCAAACAACTATCTTTTCATCAGGAATTGATGACATGACAATTTAGAAAAATAAAACCTCAAAATGGGTTGTTTTCTTCAGCACAGCAAGATGGCATTGTTACAACAACTCTTGAGTTGCTGTGTAGCAAGAAGGTACATATCTGGCACCTGATTTAGATTAACAAATAAATAAACCATTGCAAAGAAATTATCCCAAGGTTTAAAATCTTGTTCTATAACTAACAGCTTCCTTTTAATTAAACAGTAGAGAATTCACAAGTTAGAAATCCAGATAAGTGTGACAGAGGAACCTGAGCAAAAATTTCTTGCCTCTCAAGAGGGAAGGCAACAGAGCTTTCTCTTCCAGAGGAGACAGTGGGAGTGATCTGGTACCCAGCCCCTTGTCTGCAGGATCACACCACAAATATGGTAACAAACTTAAAATCCTGGGTGTTGCAGAAAGTCTCCACAAACAAGTGTGGGGCCATACCTACTATAAATGTATTGATAGTCCTCAGCAGACAGCACTGGTGATGGGGCAGAGCAGCAGCTGGGGTGAGCACCCTGGATAAAGGCTGTCCCTGGCATTTGTGCAGCACATGTCCCTGGCCAGTGCAGTGCTGGCAGGGGCTGTCACTGCTCTCACTGCAGCTGCTGAGCCCCAGGCAGAGCAGACACACCTGTATCCAAACTTTTCCCCTGGGAGAGCTGTAAGGGGGAGCGGCGCAGGCAGAGGTCAGGATGGATGTGGCTGCTCTCTGTGATGCAGGGCAGTGAGATTTAGCCTGATAGCAGAGCTCCTGGTGATGGGTGGTGGATCCAGCCAGGGGCTGGCTTCTTCCTTAGCGGATGCTTGGGTTGTGTTCTGCATTCATTTTTGTCTTTCTAGATTCATACCTAGAAATCCAACCTGAATTATTCTCCTAATTTTTCTGCTCTGAAGCCCATGGGGTCAGGGAGGGGCTGGCGGGGGCAGGAGAAAGCAGAGAAGAGATGGACAGGTGATTTCAGTATCTGCAGAGCACAGAGGAGGGTGGGAGGTGCTGCATGTGCTGCAGACATTGCAGGGACCCCAGAGGAACTGGGGGGCTCCCACTGCTCTGCCCTGCCTTTGGGGAGGGTCTCTGGGGTTAGAACTGAGCTACCCACTCCAGCTTGCAGCGTCAAAGCCAAGGCTGCTCCTCAAATCATGCCAACCATGGAGTATGGCAATGAATGGTGCTGCTTTAAGGTCTAATTTATGCAAACCCCCACATTTAAAAAATAACGACATTGGCAATTCTGTGCCGTGTTAAGCTCTATCTAAAATCAGACTGAAGCAGCAAACATGTTCCTGAATTCTCAGCCCTTTATTGTGGTGATGCATTAGTCCCAGACTAATGCAAGTTACCTGCGGGCAATAATATTGTCAAGCAAATTTGAAAACCAAAGAGATAGAATATAGAAAAGTGGTTGCTGTTATTGCATGCAAAGCTTCAGTCAGCGTTACCCAAGGAAATCTAAAGCAGCCAGTCGTTCTGGGTAGTGCTGAAGGACTCCGTCCCCGCACTGCTCCAGTAGCTATGCAGGTTGGGGATTGGGAAAGCTCCTGTTTTCTGCTTTGTTCTTCTGACCTCTCTTTGGGAAAATGCATCCTCAGTACATTACTTGCTTCACTCTCACATGTATTTCTTCTGCATTGATTTTCTGAATATTTTAACTTACATAAATTCAGTTTTAGAAGCATAAATGATTTCTCTCTTTACTCTTACAGTTCCCATAGTTTCTCTTTTAGGATGACTTTGGGGAGGTTCCAGCATCTTTCAGATTACTGCTATACTTTCTATACTTTTGTGAAGTGTTTTTTATATGTTCTCCCAGCACCTAATCAAACTTTAACTTGCATAATAATATTATAGATGACATTCCTTATTTATATGATTTGCAAAAAAAAAAAAAAAAGTCCATTACCCTCTCACTTTGTGTTTTACTATTATCACAGGGATTATTATAGTCACATGGTTGCCTGACTGGCCTGTATTTCACTTGTTTATGACACCTGAGTCGATTAAAATGACACATTTTTCATTGCAGCTAATTAAATTTATAGCATAATCATTAGCAGTTGTTTCTGATGGTTTTTTCATTATTAATTCAGTTGATTAAAAGTTCTAGTGCTAACTATTTCCAGCAAGAATTACATGGTCTAAGCCTCAGCAGAGGGAAGAAATACTTGAATATAAAATTGTTTTACTATCACTTTGGAGGTTTTAATGTTTGGATGGTGGTTTGAGGGTTAATCATTTCACTCAGTTTATGACTTTGGTTTACATAGTAATTTTCATCACTTAAGGAAAGTAATCATGCCAAATGTCTCAAAATGAATCTATATTTATGCCCATTTGCAATACATTTATTTGTAGCTGTTAGGCAATTAAAATGTTTTTAGGCAGACACTTCAAAATAGAAAACTTGCAAACGCTCTGCTTCCCACCCTCCTTGCAAAGCCATCTTTGAGGCGGGGCACACCTTCCTGCAGGTGTCCACATGTCTGTGTGTATGTCTGTCTGCTGGCTCATCACCTGTGCCAGGCTAGGAGGTTCCAGGGGATCCACTGCAGGTCCAACCAGTTCCTTCAGATTCTTTCAGTCCCTGTGTTTTCATGGCTTAGCACAACTCCAAAACGTGCTCCAAACACAAAGAAGTATGAGGGAACTTCATTTTCCTCTCTCTTCTGGCAGAGCAGTCACAAGATTAGTGATATTATGTAGAAATGTTATATTGGACTGAAGTTACCTTTTTTACTTAGACTGTTTAGGAGACAGGTTACCAGCATGGCTGAGGAGCTGGTAAATCCAGATCACATCCATAGTAGATATTATTTATGTTATTTGTTGAGTGCAAATGATAAGCAGTGGTTCATCAGTCTTTTTAAAGTGAAGTGTAATTTTTGTGAGCAGTAGCACTCTTGAAAAATATTTTTACAACTATGAAATGGTTTGTAGCTTTTTTATGAGGTATCTGCTAGTATGTCCATACAGCTATTCTAATAAAGGTATTTTCCAAAAAAGTCCCTTTTTTGGGATATGACCTGGCCTTAGCTTGGCAACCAACTTGCCACTTTGAGACACCCCCTGGTTCAATAATTCTCAGCTTTGTGTGAACATCTTCCTCCAAGTGCTTAACCACCCCCAGGGTGGAAAAATACAGTAACTGACCAGACCTTTACTGTGGTCCTAAGGACACTATCCCAAAGCAGTACAGGTTATTAACTCAGCAGTTCCCGTCTCATCACGGAAGGGTAATCAGATTTTGTAACACAGCAGTGACAGATGAAAAGTACACAGTGAATCCAGATCCTGTCTCCTGGTTGTAAAGATACACAAGTTCACAAGTGCTGTATGATGTTTGAGGCTACCATGGGAGATTTAACCCTTAATTTAAATTTGGAACAAATTAGTAGTGAGCACTATGTACTTTCTTACACTACCAGTAAGTCCAGAAGCATAAGTAACTGAGAGCAGGAAAGTGCTAGTGCTGGTGCCTATAAATGCTGTCACCTTCTGTGGCAGAGGTATTAGGTTAAATTTAACCATCTTCAATTAGTGTTTTGAGTTTCAAGAGGTAAAAACAGGTGTCCTCTGGTAATGTAACATTATATAGGATCTTTCAGGATTACATTTTAGAGGTAGATGTGAATGTCTGAACAGTTTAGGATTATCTGTATTTTATGCTTCCTGGCTGGCTACCTAGACATGACCTCTAGGAAGGTTCCTGGAAAGCAACTGCTCAGGTGAAATCAGTGCAGGCTGATCAAGCACATCTGTTTCTGGGTGTGGTTAATACTGGGGATTCACTCTCTTCTCCACTCCTTGCCCTTTTTTAAATTAGTCATGCTCTGTTTGAGCTGCGTTTCCCAGGATCTCAGTGGATGGATGTGCAGGTAAGAAAACAGTAATCTTGTCAGTTCAAGAATTGCCTTTCAGATTCTGTAGGTTGTAATTAATATTTTGAAAAAAGATTTTTAACAAACAAAAGATAAATATTAGCAAAGGCTGTCTGCAAATAAGTATGTGAGAAAGGATTGGAGAATGTTCCTGTTAGGAAGCTGAATTTAACATTTAGGAAAGTAATCTCCTCTTTTAAAACCACTTAAGTTGCTAGAATATATATTTTTAAAGCAGCAAAATTAAGTCTATTTAACTTGGAAATGTATAAGTGGTGCTATCAGTTGTATGTACAGTATTATATGGAACATAAAAGATATATATTCTATGCTATGAAATCTATAAATTTTATTATTGTTTTATTTAGTCATTTGAAACAAGAGGGGTATTGCATGTAGCAGGACAAACTATGGAGAGGAGGTGAAAGAAGAAGGAGAAAGGTTATAAACTAAGCTGGTCAAAGCTTACACAACTGTCTTGCAATTCAGACAGGAGCACAGTAGACAGTATTTGAAATTGTGTGCATTTGAGAGTAAGGCTAAACTTTCCTTGGCCAGAAAGCCAGCTGTGGGAAGTGCAGATTGCACATGTCTTAGAGTTTTTTGCCTTTCAAATGAAGATTGGTGGTGGCTCTTGAGTATGGCTGGCTGGATAAATACTGTACTTTTGTGGAAGTATAACACTTCGGGATTTTTTTGTGAAATTAATCACAGGTTTGGGTAGTTCTGAGTTAAAACTCAATTATTATACAAGTGTATGTTGGGTCCTCTGAGGCCTTGGGTTTTCCAGACAGCCTGGATTAGAAAATCACCTTGCAGCTTTATTTATAACAAAGTACCAGAGAGATAATTGAAATGCCTGACAAGCAAGAGAATGGGGGACATACCTCACAGTTAAGTTTCACAGTGTAAGTGCCACTGCTTCTTCTTTCGGATCTAAATTACACTCAGGCCACATAAATCTACTTCAGCCCAGCTATTGCAATATCTTGTTATAAATCCAGTAAGCAGATCTGCTTTTGAATTCGTCCAGTGTGCTTACAAATTAAGCCAGAACTCTTTTTTTGTTTTTTCCCCTCTCCAAACCTACACTAGCATTTGACATAATGGATTATGGTCTCAAGTTTGTGGTCTAAAGATATAAGAGGGTTGTACTTTTCTTTCTCCGTGTAAACATTAGGAGAATGAACTTCCCATTCATGCTTCCCAGCCCTTTGAGTTCATCTTTTGTCTCCAGCAAATCAGAGAGTTGTGCAAATATCAACTGTGACAAATCTGCTGGGTTTGCATCTATGCTAAAAGCCTTGTTTTCCCCCACTGTTCCCTTTTTTTTTCTTGGAGAGGGGGAGGGCATAACCCAGTTGCAGTTTCTGAAATCCTGCATGCAGTGTGGTCTTGAGAGTATTTTTCCTAGGCAATGTTCAGTCCCTGCTAAACTACCCTCACTGCTGACAACAGGTGTCAGCAGCAGATTATCCTCGTAGAGGAAACAGAGCAGGAGGGAATCACAGATTTTTGACAGAGATGACAGTAGGGAAACCAGAAAATACTTTTGCTCCTAATGTGAAATCTGTGAAAGCTAATGCTTCTGGCATCCACATCTCAAGGTTAGTGGTGCTCAAGAAAATAGGGAGAAGAGCAACACAATAATGCCAACTGTCTTACAAATGGATGCTGAATTGTCTGAGAGTCCTCAGTTTGGAGAGGAGGTTGAAAGAGGGTTGGTCATATTTGACGAAGCCATGAAGGCAGTGGATAAAATGAGTGCAGAGTTACTATTAGGATCCAACTCTTTTTTTCATGTGGCTCTGCTGCCTTTATTACTCTGGATTATCTGTTAGTGCTTGCATCCTCAGGAGGATCAGATACAGATGCACTTGTTTTTAAGAAATGTATGTGAAACTTCTCTCTGGACACTTAAACAGGGAAGAAATGGTGTGTTCAGTGAATTCAACTTTAGAAGAAGCCAATAGCTCTCCCACAGAATGTGATACTAAAAGAAAAAAAGCGTTTTCAAGTTTCCTGAAGTCTTTCAAGTGTGTTCACTTTTCAACAAAGTCCTCGTTGTCCTTTTTAAATAAATTCCACAGTCCTAGCAGTGCAGGAGTTTCTTAATCAGTTAACATTGTAATTGTCTTAGGGTAATCTGTTTTCACATGCAAATTCAGTTCAAGATGCTGAACAGGGATTCATGTAGGCTGCCAGAAAATGCATGGGAAACACACTGTAGCTTTTCCAAAACATTTAAGCAGAAGAAATTCTCAGGCAGTGGGGGAAAAACTCTCACTTGGCAGATTTTTGTGCCAGAACAATCTGTATCAAGGGCAACTACCCCCACCCCCAAACCAATATATACAGTGAGAAAATGGTACAAATGTGCTACCAAAGAGTTATATATATAAAAAAATGAAGACAGAAAAGTTGTAGATGGAGTCCTTACATGTCTTCCTTCCTCTCAGGTGTTCTTCATTATTGTGCATGTTGTGAACATTAGATTATGTGGTATAATAGAAGATAGGCATGATATGAATGAAGAATTAAAGCTGGAAAATATAAATTTGGCTAGCTTAGGCTGTACAAACACAATACATTGAATATATTTGTCCTTTAAAAATTATTTTAAGAAATGCAATGTATGTAGTCTGAATGGTCCATATATCCATGATGGACAATGAGGTAATGAAAAATGTTGTGTCTTTCTAGGTAGTTGTAGCAAAAGCAGGTGTGGTGCAGCCTAAAACCTGGGAGCTCTCAACCCTCTGTTCCTATGGGCAAAGTTGCTTCTGCAGGGAGGCAGCCAAAGTGTGTGGCATTTAGGTTCCCTCTACTGGTTCAGCCTAAGGCCGTGCCCATTAGCTTATGTGGTGAAATGGTATTAATGAAAAACCCTGAACTACTTCTTATGTAGTTAGTACATCTGCAAACCACCCCTCACTGAAAGGTCTGTAATGTACACCTACTCCCCAAATCAGCCATTCAGAACATAAGCAGGTGCTTGAAGTTAAATCCATAGTTAAAGGCTCTGCTTAATAGGGGTGGTGAAGGGATGTGCTTCCATGCTTTTCTAAATGAGGATCTTATGATGGCTTTGTCACTGGGCAGTTAAACAGGCAGTGCTCTGTGCTTCACTAACCATTACCTTGTATTTGCCACCATCTGTAATGTCATTGTCTATACAGCCATGAAATGGCACTGTCAGGCATAATGTGAAAGCAATAATAGTCTTCAGTCTCTGTAGATTTTTTTGAAGGCTTCATGAGTGAACTGTAGAAGTAAAGGAAAGACACTGTTTAAAAGTAGAATTAAAACTCCAAAACTAACCTTCTTGCTAGCTTTTCTCATATCTGTGGGCAGGTGATTCTCCCTCCCTCCAGGTTTGTGAACTGGTTTGAGTGCTGGAAGGCATACCTTAAACATGAAGCAGTATGAAACTATCAGCTGTAACATTATTGTGTTACAAAGGGCAGCTGGAGCAAGGATAATGCTTGCTCTATCATGTCCATACCTTTCAACGTGCTCTTTTGCAATCAGTAAAAGGAGTCCTTTAAAGTAAAATAATGAAATTCCTCAAACCTGAGTACCGAATAGATTTAGAATTACTATGTTCACAGTCACCTAGTTCTTGCACTTTTGTCTAGACTTGTGTATTGATCAGTGTTTTAGAGAGCACAGGAGGGGGTAATTTCTGGTCAGACCCTGCACCACTGCTTTGTGTTCTTGCATTTTGTGTTTTACGGTGTGAAAGGGAAGAGAAGTCATCCATGAGCTCCCCTTCATCATCTAGGTCTCAAGTGGAGAGGACCCTGTGGGCTGGGGCAGCGTGGTCTCCCACAATAGCCCCTGGGTTCAGGAGCACAGCAGCATTTAGTCTGAACCCTTTATAGCCTCTGACCTCTGCGCTTCTCTTTGTAATGGTTAGGTGGAAAAGGTACTCTGGACCCTCTTGTCACTTACATAGTTGCTCTTATTCTAGAAGAATTATACTGAATAACATATGGCCATGTTTATGAGCCTCCAGTTCTGAAAATGCCCCGCTCCTTTTTAGAGCTGATCAAGAGTGACATTGCTTCCAAGATGTGCCTCTTTGTGTTCACCTGAAACAAGCACCATTTCTGCCAAAAGGTTCCTACTCAGTTAGGTGTTGGCAGCTCAAAAACAATTGCTAATTCCTTATGGCTCCTGGTATAGCTGTAAAGGTTTTCCCATCGTTCAGCCTACTGTGTATAAGGTACCGTGCATAATTCCATTGGAAAGTCTCTAAAATCCTATATTCCCTACATAGAATCTTTCCAGACATTTGCTTCCTAGTGTGCATTTGGTTCTTAGTCCAAACAGCCTCAATTCTATATCCCACAAATTCAGAGTAGGATTTTGTGGAGACTGCTAAGAACTGTACAATGTGAACAGCATACAATTTGGAGATGGAGAAGCTTATTTTTCTGTTGTTCCTTATGTAACCAGAGCCTGTTCTCCCTGAAGAAGTGCACAGTGCAGAAGGTGTGAGTTTCTCCCTCAGGCTCTCCTATCATGATGCCTGGCCTCACCTTGGTGGTAGTGCCCTGAGGGGAAAATCCATCAGCTGGGAACTGGAAGGTCTCATCTGTTTAACAGCAGTGTTCTGCTTGGTGCTGATACCTCTAAACCTAAAGCAGGACTAATGGGAAGAAAATGGTACAGGTAGACCAGCTGCCAGATGGAAAATTATTTGCTGCAATGCTGCAGTTGCACACAAGGAAGTAATGGCCAGTTACTTCTGGATTGCCTGGTTTTGGATATAAGAAACATATTTGCAATCTCTCTCCTCGATACAATGATATGTTGAGAATAAAAGGCACTTTATGAATTCTATTCTTATGCTAAATTTTATGTGATATTTTGAAATTGCTCACTTGTTTTAAAGAGCTAGAAAACGTTTCAGAATTATTTGAGGAAATTATGCAGGAGGCAAACCAGCATCTACCCAGGAAAATAATAAAGTCATTCAGTTGTAAAGAACTTAAAAACTTTTAAACGCTGCTCCCCTCCCATCTTAGGGAAAAAAAGGGAATGTAGAGCCTGCTCTTCTGTGGAATTGAAGTTCCGAAGTGCTTGGATTTATTGCTGCTTCAGGCTTGTCTGAATCTGAACTAAACCTCATAAAACCAACAGGATTTGATCAACAAGAAATAGGAATCATATGCTTCTAAATCAGAACCTATGACATTTAATCAATGCAGGGACCATAGACATGGAATGTTTGTTGTATGCAATGGAGCAAGGGTTGAACATCCACCCACAAGTGGGAATCTGAGGCTGCATGCTGTGGTCAGTGCTGCAGGGCTCAGTGCAGCTCAGCAGGACACAGTGCCCTGCCCAGTGCCCAGGTTCATGCAAAGCTGACTTCAGGTGAAAATCCTAGAAATCTCAGTGCACATGATGAACCCGGGTATCCCTGTATCCACTTGATGCATGTGTCCTGAGATTTAGCTTCCCTGTGCTGATTCAAGTTCAGAGAACTTTGGTGTAAATTAATGAAATACTAGTGATGTGCCATGGATATGGCAGAATAATTTCTTCTGTTTCAGCACTTTTTGAAAAAGTGCTACCATCTACGTCTAATGATAATGGTGCATATTGGGTGAGGAGCTTGCTCTGCCAGGTACTTCTTAAAAAATTTTGAGCTCCAGAAGAAAAAGTACATAGATTCAAAGCACAGTAACTCAGATTTTAAAAAACCAAATCTTTTTAAAATGGCAGCTACATTTGGAAAAATTTTCAATAGTTGTGCAAGTTTCCCTACAGAATCCAACTGGAAAAAACACTGATAGAAAGTTTTCTCTGAAGTGCATTTGTGAGAAGATAAGGCTTTGATAAAAGAAACTTGCCACTGCTAAGGGGTGACAATAGTAAAAAGAATGACCTAATTTCAGTAGCTCAGAAGAAAAAGCCTTAATGTCAGTGTCCCCAAGAGATGTGATCTTGGAGCTTTGACAGGAATTCTTACAAGTGCGCTCTCTCCAAGAAGTAAAAAACCTGAATGTTTCTGTTACAGGTTTCAATGCTGACAGACTTTTAAAAATGTTCTCTGTGCTCTTGGACTCTGTCACCTACACAGACCA
>VXBR01008453.1:1168397-1203703 GCA_013400215.1 Cisticola juncidis
AAAATTCTTATGCCATTGCATTAGCTCTTTGTACCCACCATGAGAAACCACTCGGTTTTAACCAGGATAGGAGAAAAAGTCAGGTATCCATAAGATTTATTTCCCCCATACTCTCTCATATGAATGGGAAAGGACTGGAGAATAGCATAAACTGACCATCCACCATGAAAATCCTCTAAGCTAATTTGTTAAATTAGTCCTGTTTTTTCTAGGAATTTCATCCCTAGTCTTAACTTTGATTTATCCATGCAAACCTTATAACATTTTGTACGACATGATGCTAATAAACAGCCTGGAACAACTCTATCCAGTGCATATTTTACACTGTATCTGGTTTTGGTGGGATTTTTTTTTTCTTTAAAGCTAAAATTATCGTGTGACAAGTTGGCTGGCAACTTAGGAAATAACTGGGGAGTTAAACAACATTGGCATTGAAGTCTTGCTCTTAAAGTTTTAGATTACTGTGAAAACGATGTAATTTTGTTATTGTGGTTAAAATAAGAGTTCCTTGCCATCCATGCAGTGGTATTGCCATAAAGAAACAGGTATATTTTTTTTGCTCCACTTTTGTCATGTATTATTCATATTATGTTTGAGAAGTAAAATTCATTCTTCAGGGGATGCTTCCCATGTTAATTTTATCTGTTAACTATTATGAAAATCTTATAAATTTCCATTTTTTCATGCTTGTTCATTTAGCAGAGGAGGATTTTTTTTAGTTGTGCCATAGCTACAATCAATCTTTTAATGGGAGATGAAACAAAACCTGCACATAAATAGTTTTAATCAACAGACTGGGAATGAACTCGGGTTACGTGAATGTTAAAAATAGAGAAGGCACAAACTAGAACATTTTTTATCAAGTTTTTCTTAATATTTTATAAAACTTCAACCTTTTCCATTGATTACTTTTTACTAAAAGAGAAGCAAATAGAAGTGATTAAAAGGTTCTGATTGTTGTTCTGTGCAGATTAGTGCCCTACATACGATGTGACATAATTTGATATTTGTAACATCTATTTCTCTTCCTGTTTTGGAGAAAGATAAGAATAACTGTTTGTAAAACCTGGGCAAGAAGCGCTGTCCACATCCTCTAGGCAATCATATCATGCCTTGAAGCATGATTAACCTGTCACATTGTATAAGATTGCAGAGCTGCACATTTTATTGAATAGTGGCAATTGCTTTCTTTACTGCCTGAATGCAGCTTAATATCTCTTACTTAGTGATCTGGAGAACTGCTAAGTCCTGGTGTTGTGATGCTGGAGAGACACAGCTGCGATGTTTTGAACATGAATAGCAGCTCTTGGGTCTTCTATTGGAGTTTGGGGTCAATGTAAAACCTTGGGCAAGACTGATACAAGCTTTGTCTTTTGATGAGTTTTCGTTTGTCATGTTTGTTCCTTACTGGTCAGTACTTCCTAGCTGTTAATTAATAGTTAATAGAGAATAACACTTGAGTCTGGGCTGTGGGGTTGACATGGCTGACTTGTTCTCATCACCCCCTGCTGGTGTCTAGCCCCGTTTCCTTTCCTCGTCTCACTCAAGTTTTGTTTGAGTGCTGTGTGTCCAAATCTGATGAACGATCACAGGTGCCTAGGAAGCTCTGCATCCTTTTGTTCTGGGTGTCCTGATTTCAAAGGATACCTCCAACTATTGTTGGGACTGACACCCCTGTTAGTTGTTAACTTATGGATGGAATGAGTCTGTAGATGAGATGTATGAGCCTGGCTGGACACGCTCAGCCTGCGTTCAAAGCTGGTATCTCCCTGCACAGGACAGCCCAGCCCCATCAGCTCTGTGCCCCAGCTTTGGAGATCCTACTGCTGACTGCAAATTGTGCAAATTGCTTTCTAAGCTCCAGTATGCTCATTTGGGCACAAAAATACTTTTCCAGGAAGAGAGGAGAGTAGATCATGCCCTTCCTACATGGAAACAGAGCACAGGAAGAGAAAAACCACAAGTGCAACTTCAAAGCAGTTTTCTTTTATTGTTTCTTCTGTAGGGAGTGATGGGTGATAAGTAGTAGAGGTCTGTTCATCTGGTTTTATTTTTCTTTTTTTTTTTAAGCATTTGGGGATTTCTGGTCTGATACTATGAATGATAAATTAGCAGGATCATCTGGCAAGTTGTCAGCATACTAACTACTCCCAGTGCAGATATGAGTTGCAGAAAGGGAAGAATACTGGGAAAAGACAGGAAAATGAGAACAAACACCAAGCGTATATTACGTTGTAGAATTAGTCTATGCCTGAAGGTCATTCAGCTCAAGTAATCTTAGAGGTTGCTAGTGAATATAGTGTATGGTCTGTCTTATCCTAATGTGTGTTATAATTATAATTTTGTAGATAGGGCTCATTGCAATCTTAGAGTCACGGTGTCAGAGAAAGAGCCCCCAAATTAGGTTAAATTGAGTGATGGCCATGCTGTAATCACCGCTGAGGTAAAGCTAGGCTGCAGTGTCATGAGTAACATACCACAAATTGCATACCACAATGACCAAATTCTTCTCTAAGCCTGTATAGCGCTGCAAAACGGTAGCTAAAGCATTAGCTAGGTTTTCATTAGTAGTAAACAAATATTTATTCTTAGGTGAATTGTACTGGCAAGACACAGTTTGTGCTTCCAAATGTGTATCTTTTTGGAATATGCTTGGTAGGTAGGCACATCCACTAAGAGAAGAGTTAACAGATGCTATGGATGCTGGATAAATGAATTTATTGTGAAGTCCTTCTTTCCTGTAATTACAGTTAGAAAGGCAATCTCCAGGAAGGTATTGAATTGGGTCAACAGCTAAAAAGGCTTGAGAAGAGACCTTGATGACAGCAAGTGGTACATATACAAGAAATAAATGGCAGCATGGTGCTGGATGTGATAGGCTTTTAAATGTTGTGAGGGGGCCATTAACATGTAAGTAATAATACATTAGAGAAAATATGGTTATCATGAGATGATGAATAATTCTTAGATGCTTTAACAGGCATTAGGCTCAGAGGACTGCTTCTAATCCTGTAGGATTGATTACTCTGTAGTAGCTGTATTCCCTGGAATCATCTTGTACAGTAGCTATTATGAAGTATCTTAGTTATTATTCCTTGTAGAAGCTCTGCAGCTCAGTGCTGTCGTCACTAAGACTGCTGGTAAAAGCCTTTCAGACATTCGCTTGTCCTCCCATTACCCCCTGCTAGGATCTTGAGAATCCTGGTCTGTTAAAAAGTAAACAGAAATCCTGTGTCAGGTATTCACATTCATGGCTGGGGCAGAACAAGGCTGTTGCTTCAGATTCATACTGCACAGTGACTGTGGGACTGGAGTTACTAAAATAGGTTGAATTTTTTGACTGGAGTTAAAAGAGATTGACGAGTAATCTATTTTAAAGGTGAGGAAGAGTCATCTGCCTTGAGGCTGCCTTTCAGAGGAAGATAATAAGATTTTTGTCAGAAGTAGAAATTTGGAGGAGCCAAGGCAGATCAGGTCCCACCAAATAAGTCCCTGGGACTGAGCACTATTTGCTTGCAAGACAAAAAACTTAAGTGCTCTGCATTTACAGGCAGGTTGTTTCCCATGCGATGCGTTGGAGCAAAGGAAGTCTCAGCAGCTCTGTTTATGTGTGTGAGTGTTTTTCTGGACTGATGGTTTAGTACCTGGGCCCACACCACAGCTCCAGCACCTACTCACCTTTACCCTGTTGGGAGCCTGGCCTCTCACCTTCGTTCCCAGGCTCTCTGCAGCCTTGCCTGAAGCCACTGGGTGGTGGGATCCCAGGGCAGCCTTTACCTTCTGTGCCAGTGCCTGCCTCACCCTCACCACACCCTTTTCATTTGGTTACTTCCCAGTGAGATATTTTCTTCTATTTACTGATGATGTGTGTTTGGGGCCCATTAATAAATGTGAATTTTCCATATCAGTAAGAAAGGTCTGTAAGTGATCTTGGAGAATACTATAGATCAGGGAGGAGCATGCTGTGCAGAACAGCTTGGGCCTCTGCTGCACTTTTCCCTGCACTTCCCCCCATGGTTTATTTTTATTTAGGTGCAGCAGTAAAAGGATGATAATAATGTATATTCTAATACCTTTCTGATGCCTCCTGCAGCATCTGAAACTGCAGCTTTTGCAGATGCTACAGTCATTGTGAATGACTTGGAAAGGAGCAGGTTGCTTTCACAGTTTGAATAAGCCCAGTAACACAAATACTGTTCCATGTAAGTTACATTTCATGTTGCTCATGGAAATGTGACTAAGAGCTCCAAGTCAGACACAGTGTAAGCAGCCTGTGTGCAAGGTTTCCTTCATAGCCCTCACAATGTATCTTAATCCAGATTTTTAGAAATTTTCTGTGCAATTTCAGCTTTGGACCTCCTCCCCATTCTGGCTATTACCAGGCATGTAAACATGCATACACGTACAAGGCTCTGGCAGTGTGTCTCCCTTGTGCCACATTTTTATTTCAGCCCAGGCCTCCAAATTGATCTGCCAACATAACTTGGATCTATCTGCAGCACAGTTTATTGCTGCTCATAAACCACTGGTTGATGTTCAAGGCTGCAGTACTGTGGCAGAGGACACAGTGTCGATTAACGTGGAGAGGAAAAGGGTTTTGTTTGCCTAAATTAGCTTAAATGTACACTTATTTCTTAAAGTCATAACAAAATTTTAATCAGGAATGACAAGGCACTGCTCTGGTGGTAAGAGGTGTCCAGGAAAAATGTAATGCTGAAATTTATGCTGATAACAAAATGAACCAGGGTAACCCTCCTTAAACTATGTGCTCATACATTTGTTGTATTATTTATGATCAGTGACTGTAGCACAGGAAATGGAGAAAAGTAATGTTGATCATTTACAGTGATCAAAACAGCACCAAGGAGAGAGAAAGTGCTGCTGAACAATGAGTAAATTCGGTGTGATTTTTGCTTTGTGTTCTGAAATGTTGAGAAATCACTGTTATGTATGCATGCACGGTTCAGTTCTTGTCACTGAAGGACAGAAGAAATCCTGGTAGAACCAGCTGGCTTTCAGCTGTGTGGTGAAAGGAAGTACGGACTGGCTTTGGGCTTTCCCAGTCTTGTTGAGAGACACTGGGTAAAATTCTAGCAGAGAACAAGAACTTGATTTTAATTTGATTTGCTTTGCTCTGGTATACTGAATATTGCCAGTAGTAACAGATTCAGCAAATATGCTTTCTTAGGTCAGTGTGGCCACAGGAGGTTGAGTGCTTTTTAACTTGTCTGTACTTTCATGCAAATGTGTTTAGAGCTTCAAAGGTACTTCTTTAACTCTACAATTTTCTGTTAAGTTTTGAAGTAGTTAAAATATATGCTGTTGTCAAATGAACCAGAGTTTGATAGCAGCCTCTGTTTTAGTGTACTCTTCAATAGTTTGAGGTATCTTTTAAAATAAGCATGCAATTTTCAGATGTTGCTTTGAATGAGAAAGTGCCTCTTATCTAGGTGTTGAATAAAACAAGTGTTCAGAATAATATAATGCATATGTAACTACTTCCTTTGCTCTCAGTGTTAAAATGAACACTTAACATAAGAAAAACAAGACCCTAAACTGTTAAGAGTAGGAAGAAGCTGACAGGTATGGAGTAGTGACAATGAAAATAACAACAAAAACAAAATACAGAACAAAACACAGCACTTTTTCATCATCTGAGCTGTCAGGGAAGAGATGTGACCAGCTGTCTTGCTGTAATAAGATAAGAAGTCGCTTCTCAGAACACTGTCACAGATTCTGCTGCCAGATCTTTGCCAAAAGCAGTTCATACATTCCCCACAAAATGCACAGCCAAAGAAAATTAGCAATCCTCTGAAAAGGGGGTTCCAAGACAAATGCTTGATTTTTGCTAATGCAGCCTTTTTTTAATGGACTGAACATATTGCTCATGTAAAGACCTGTACTTGAGAATACTGCTGAAGTTGTGTAGCTCAAAGTTCAGGTGCTGGAGTCTCTAAAGGAGGCTGAGAAACTGAGAACAGTGAGGCATTTGGTTTTTTTTCCAATCACTGTGCAGAAGAGATTTGCCCTCTGTGATACTAGAAAATCCCAGAGATGCGCCATGGCTTGGGTTTTTTGTGAGTCTGCTCTCAGCTGGTAGGGTTTCTCCTGAGGGAAAAGATAAGTGAAAGGTCCCACAGTGCAGACACACTCACTCTGCTTCAATCTACCAAGCTTTCTGAGGTTTTCAAGTTACTATTGGGGGTTGTGCCACTTGGGAACCGAAGTTACCCGAGTACCGTGCCTCACTGCTTAGAGGCTGCTGTTTCCAGAGTCACCTGCACAGCAAGAGGGATGCTGGCAGCCACACCTGCCACACTCTGCCTGCAGGTGGTTCACAGCTGGAAAAGAGGAGAGGCAGGGGTTTTAGGTGCTAAACCATTATCTTTCTCTAAAACACCACTGCAATGCTAGAGGTCAGATCTAGAGGAGGAGCAGAAGAACAAACAAAAATGCTGTCTGCAAGTGCCCACTGCATGTCTTGTACCCTCACCTCGCTGTAGCCTGAGCTTGAAGGGAGCCTTGCTAGAGTGGCTTCTGGTGTTATTACTCTGTGTGTTACCCTCTGCACAAGAGACTGGGAAGAGTCTGTGGTCTCAGCCTTACCTGCTCCTCTTTAGAGCCCAGCTTAACATATTAAAGCTCTTCTGAAGTGGTGTTTGCACTAAGACATAAGAATACAATCTGCAGTCTGATCTGCTGCAGACTTTTCTGGGAGGAATTTGCAACTCTGTCACACACACAGCTGAGGGCACTGATATCCTAAACTGCTGCAGCAACCCCATGCTATCTACAAATGTTCCTCTTTGCTCAGGGAAGAGCATGAGCTTGGAAACAGCTGCTCAGCATGGTGGGATGGAGACAGGGCAAGGCAGGGCAGCAGCTTTTCTTTTGTAACACAGTGCTATGGTTAGGGCAACCTGCCTCTTTCAGCTGAGATATTCCTTGCAAGAGAAATGCCATTTCATCATTTCTTGGGGGAGCCTGTCAAAGGAGCTGTGGAGAGCAGAGTGCTTTGGGGGCAGAGCTGCACAGAGGGCTTGGCCAGGGACCCTGCAGGAAGCTGCTGCAGTGGTGGCATGGCCCTTGGAGAGCTCCAGGTTTCCTCACTGTTGCTGTCTCCAGAGTGCTCTTGGGAAAGGCTGATTGCCTGAGCAGCTGCACCTCATGCCCTCTTAGGTAACAGCATGTGCAGAAGGTATTCATTTTTATTAGCTAAGATAGTTGCTACTAATTAAAGATTGTAAAAAGCTTTCAAATTAGGTGCAAATTGAATTTTCCTTTTAAAGCCTGTAATGGAGGTGTGTTGCTAATTAAAGACACTTAGCTTGGCTGTGCAAGAACCATTTTATGTGCCTTGTCTGTGCAGGAAGCTGCATCCGTTTCCATTAGCTGTCCCATATGCATGGATGGTTGAGTCAAACTTGATTCATCTGCATTAATACATGAAGCAGGTTCAAACAGGACTGAGGAGACACAACCTGTCCCCAGGACCCAGTTTGCCTGTGGCAAGAACTGGGGTCCATCCTGTCCTTATCCAGAAACAAGTGCTTTTCTTTTTAAGACACTGGAAATTCTCACAGGCAAAAAGCCACCAGTCTTGGGGAGCTGCTGGAATGGTGGTGGCCTGTTCCCCTTCCTGGGGCTGGCTGAAGCAAGGGAGGAGTTGGGATGGTGAAAACCCAGGGCTTGGTCCAGATTTTACCTGTTTAAGTGTTATTTGGGCATTCAATTTTAATTGTGTTGGGGAAGCATCTTTAAAATCCAAGAGAAGATGAGCAAGTAATTCTCCCCTTCATCTCTGATTGCTGTCTGCAGCTTGAAGCAAACACCAGGTTTAATTCCCTGGCCTATGTCTGAGTCAGGGAGGCTCTCCACCTTTGTAGGTTTTCTTTTCTGTAACTCCTCACCCAGCTGTGAATGTGACTGAACTGTTGCCAGCCAGGTAAGAAATAGGTTTGTAAGACAGCTTTTCTCTTCCAAAATACAGTCTTATGCTCACTGCTCATTCAGTTAATTAGAGCAAAAATCAAAGGTTCATGTCAGTTGCAATTAGAAATGTCCCTGGACTAAGTTTTGGACTCCCAGAGCTAATAGTAATAGCAGTTTGTGTTATAAATATAACTTGCTTATGCCTTAGTGATGATGAGACCTAGTTCATAAATGCGATTTAGTGTAATATAGGCACTAAAAGCTTGTAAGAAACAGCATCCTCTAACATGCACAGTCACAAGTTATTTTTAAAAAATTGCAGGCAGATAAAGCTGAAAAGACAGAACATACTTTTCCTACATTTCTGTTTTAAAAGAGAAAAACATCCATGTCACATGTTTCTACAATCTTTGAGATCCTTACTGAGAAAAATAAAAACTTGTAGAAGGGCTGCCACTGGTTTAAGAGGCCAGATTTACCCAAGACAGTGCAAGCAAATGGAGCATAAGACTGATCCCTCAATAGCATGCTTTAAGAGACAGCATCTCAAGTGCAGCTGCTGCTTGCACAGCCCCGTTTGACCTGCTGTGGAGGGCAAAGCAGGCCATGGCGGGGAGCTGGCAGAGGAGCTGTGCCTCTATCCCCACCTGACCTCAGCTGCTGAGGCTGGGTGCTTGAATAAACTGCAGGAAACAGATTTCTCATTTTGCTTTCCACAGGAGGAAATTGTGATAAAGAATTCGCAGATAAAGCAACAGCAGCAAGGATAGGAATGCAAGTATAGGAGGCCAAATGCAGGCCAAATGCAATATTGTCCCAAATTTGTGATGCATGGTCTCTTCCAGCATTCCACTGCTCACCTCTGCCTATATCTGCAGCCACTGACCAGGTGTCTCACCTCAAAGAAGGAGAGACAAGGATACTTTATGCTAGTTTAGTTTTCAGTTCCCAGAGTTCTCAATTCAAAAATACACGCTTTTTTGATATTTCCATTTAGGACAGAGCTATATAGCAGCAAAGCCCTGTTCATGCCTGCATCACTAAAAATTTGTTTTGAGCTCAGCAACTGGGGCATGCCAGAAGTTGCTTTTAGCATCATTCAGATGAAGCAAATGCACCAGGTTACATGAAACATTTTTGAGTGACTGAAACATCATTAGTTTTGAATAACACAAGAGATATGAGGAAGGCTGTGGTAAAGAAAAGTTCACCAGCAATTTAAAATAATACTACTTGTGGATAATTTATTTCTGTACTTCTTTTTGCAGAGCATATAGCAATTGTTGTTTCTCAAAGACTTTCATCAGCCAAAGCATAGCTGTTGGCAATGGCAACCAGTCTAGTTCAGTGGTTTGGCATGAAGGTATTTCTGCCTCCTACTCATCATGGATCCTTTAAACTGTTCTGTTCAGCTAGGTAATACTCAGCATACTGTAAATATCTACTTAATAATTTGTCCGTATTTTCTCAATAAATTGATGCAAAAGTGACCTGAAATTTTCTCTATAGCTAAGATTGACATATGTAGGAACAGTGCTGTGAGGAGTGAACAAACTGTGCACACAATTTCAGTGGTATGAGTTATTACACTTTCATAGAAATGCTCACAAACACTAATGAAATGCAAACTTATCAATGAAAATGATCAGAAAATACTTGGAGCTGTGAATGTAAAAATATATGGAAAACCTGAGATTGTTATCATAAAGAGGAGTGTTTAATAATAAAGGAATTTAAAAAATAGAACATTATGATATTTTATGGAGAAAACCTTCATGGTCCAATGCCTGTTGTAACTCCCATGAACATGAAAACCCTCTCAGAAGTGGAACCAATGAAAGATACTCTATGGTAACTGAGCAGTTTAATTTCTAATAACAGGGAGGAACTGTTGATGTCACAAATTTAGTGTAATTTGTCCTCAAATCTTCCAGATGAAAAGGTGGTGTGAAAAATGAGGGCAAATGTGGGGTGCATACCTGTGTTTGTGCTTTGTGAATGGGCTTTTCACAGATACTGAGTAAAACTGCAAATCTAGATTCCTGCAGTGTTTGAAGTCCCTGGTAAGATTCCCTTAATGATAAGCCAACATAAACTTGGAGGTACCCAGTGTCACTTACCTATTAAGGTGATAGTTCTTTTTTTATTTGTAATTAAGGTATAAAGCATCTGTTGTTCATATTGAAAACAATGTTAACTTTTGCTATTGTCTGAAGTTGAGATAAAACTTCCTGTGAATTTCTCAACAGGTAACCAAATGCTTTTTAAATAATGAACTCTGAGCTGTTTGTCTTTCTGCACAAGAATTTGCCCTCCCCTGTGCCCCAGATATTTATAAGCAGTTGTCTTCCAACTCTGTGCACTACAACCAAGCAGAGCTTTTCCTGATTCACAACCATCTGTGTTGGAACCTTGGCAAGGGCAGCAAGCTCTGAAGCAGAGGCAAGAACAAATCGCCCTGAACTGGGATGGAAGCACGTAACTGATGCTGGTCCTGAACTGGGTGAGCTGTAGCCTGCTGAGGGCAAAGGCATCTTAGGTAGCCTGGTGAGCAACAGAAACACAGCTTCTCTCAGGTTTGCATCTCCAGGTGGACTGCAGGTTTTAGCAGGAGCTGTTCCCATATATCTGGGTCATATATAAGGTCTCTTGTGTGCCTTGTCTGAAGGCAAATAGGTGCTGAATGCTCACTGCAGGAATTCCCACAGCCCAGAATGGAGGGTGAACTCTCTCTGATATATAACCACTTGTTTTTGTAGAGCCATAGAATTGTAGTTGTATCTGATATCTCCCATCCCCACCAAATGTGGGTGTGACAGTGGGTTTGAAAGCTGTGCAAAGAGCGAGTTTCAGAGGGAGCATCAAATATATAGAGCAGGACTGAATAAGCAGGGTTTTTGGAGCCTTCTCTCTCCTGAGCATGTTTAGTTCTGCCCAGAGATCTCTCCAAGTGTGGGACTAGAGAGTGACAAGTTTTAGTTCTTTCAGAGGAACAGGTGTGTGGTGAGGAGCACGATGACAAAGGAGATGAGGAGACTGAGGCACTTGGAGGTCAAGATGCAGCGAGGTAGAAATTGACCTCCTCTAAAGTCCAGGGAGCCAGTAAAGAGGAGCTGCATATTCTGAAGTAAGAGAATCCAAATTCCTCTCTTAGTACATCTGGAAAGCAAAGGCAAAATGCTTGTGACAGTCAGTTGCTAATGACAGGGTAGTGGGAAAGACAGAAATATAAACAAGATGGGAAACAGCTCATACCAGGAAGATGAGCATTAAACCCTCAGGGTGACCTGAAATTCAGAGGCTGACAATGCAGTGACTGAGCGACACAGATCTTTGCATGCAGGTATATTGAAGTTGATATTACATTGAAACACTCTTACTGACTCATGGATTCAGGATAACAATAGAAGTGACCAGACAAATGATACATGGAAGTTGGTGGCTACTCTCTTGTCTGAATAAGGACTATGAGCAGAGAATAAAGATCTGTCATTGGTTTGGGGTTTTTTTTTTTGTTTATTTTGCAGAATTAGGTGCCTGACCTGAAAACCTGTCAGTAGCCTACATATCAGAAGCCTAATTCTGGTAACAGTGTTAAATGTGAGTAGGCAGTCAGACCTCTCTAATTGTGAACTTGATTCCTGAATGTGAAAGGAGGGAAATGGGTGTTGAATTTCTGGTAGAGGCCGATCCAACTCGGCAAGCATGCTGGAGAGCTGCTCAGGTCTGGAATGCAGTCTAGAGGGAGCCCCTTCCAGCAGCTCATTTATGTGCGGGAAGGCACCAGCAAATACCTGCTGGCCCTGCTCGCATTAACAGCCTTGAACACTCTCAGGAGCGCCAGCTTTGAAGTCACCATGCAGTGTGCAGCCCCTTCGTCTTCTGTGTGGCTGTTCAGCCATGAATTATTGATGGTTTTCCCCCTCCCCTCCCGCCCTGCTCCCGCAGAGCTCTTGTGCACTGCTGGGCTGCAGCAGGTGCAGGGGCCAGCGTGGGGCCGGAGCTGCTGATCTCCGGGCTGTCGGGTGTTGTTTCTTTTCATGCATACTTCCGAGCACTAATAGGGGCCACTTGATATTGGTACAAAACTGAAGAGGGCTTGCAGAGAATCTTTTTTTTTTTAAAAATCTTTATCCAGTTATTCAGCCATTATTAATTTTCTTATGAATGTTTTACTGGTGGATGAGAAGCACAGAGCTGTGTCTTGCTGAGTTGACTCCAGGTATAAGGATTCTGCTGCCCTACCACCTTGGTTAAATAACAGATTTATGCAGTCTTGTGTTTCCTGCCTTTGTGCTTCAGACAGCTAATGTTTTGAGACATGTTAGATGAGGACAGTGTCTAATTCCTGTTGATTTTTCACTCGTGTTGCTTTTTNTTTTTTTTTTTTTTTTAACAAAGTTGTGAGCATTAAGTACCAAATCCTGCTCATTCATTTTGACTTATGGTAAAGTAAGTAGCGAAAAAAAGCGTCAACACTACTTATTTCAGAGGATTTCTTTACTTTCTTAGTTAGTCCAATTTACATAGAACATAAAACATTGCTTCTAAAGAAATGCTCTGTATTAAAAATTGTGAAGAGAAGTAGTTCACAGTATACCCTCTGCCTTTAGTTTTTGTTGTGAAAACATGAATACACCCAGAATTCAGCTATGGTTGAGTAAAGAAATTCAGGTGACTCATGCTTGTTCATATTTGAAGTTAGGGGTTTTTTTTTATAGTGTATGTGTGCATATATTTCCCGTTAGCCAAGCATGCTCACATGGGTGAGAATTATGTACATCTATCCTTTGAGGAGCATTTTACTTCAAATAAGCATTCTTGGCTTTTTGCAAGTTACAGGGTTCATGTATTAATAGAAGGACTCACGTTTGGTCTTTCTATCTTAACAAAAAAGTGACATCATGTCAGAGCAAGAAACTGCTCAGTTTGTAGAAAACAAGTGGCAAGAGAGGAGAGGAACTGAATTGCTCTGAAGAGTTACTCAAGCTTACTGAAAAACTCATTACTCAATCTACCTGAAAAATATAATAACTTTTTGGCTTTGGGAGCTGGTCATAAATGAAAAATGTTCCTCAAAGCTAGAGGTACATCTTTATCTGCTCTCTGTTAGCAGTTTAAGAACAAAGTGCCCCAGAAGTCTATAAGCAAGATGTTTAAACATGAAGCATCTATTTATGGTGTTCAGCTAATTAAAGGGACAGACACTAAAAAAAGGGGTTTGCTTCTTTGTTTGTGCCAATCTCCTCTGCTAACAGAAAAAGAATAATAGCAGTAAGGGAGTGTGCAGCAGCACTGAGCTCAGAGCCCAGCCATGGTTTTTCTGCTGCCTGATGTTGACACAGGCAGCCCAAGTCACTTCTCTTTCCTTGTGACTGATGGTGGAGTGGCTGCACCTTTGGTGCTGCAGGAGTGTTTTCTCCACCTACCATTTCCTGTCACAGCAACATTTTCTGCCTCAGGGCTGCCATCCAGGAGGGAGCAGTTATCCACTGCAGCACTGGTGTGAGCTTGGCTTTCAGTTCAGAAGGACTCGTGGTTACCGTGTTCCTCTCCTTCCCCAGGAAAGGTTTCAGATAGAAGGCTCCTGAGCTGCTTATCTAGTTTTCATGGGTGGAAAAATGGACAAGAGTGAAATGTGGCACCATATTTCAATGCAAATAGCACTTACCCCTTAAGAGCTGTGTGTCCTCAAGTCCTTGGACAATTGCACAAATGAAGAAGGGAGGTATTGGAGGGGCTGAGGGGCAGAATCTGCAAGATGGATGGAAGATGGAGGCAGGATGCATAAGGGGTACAACAGGATGCTGAGGAGGGAGGAACATAAAGGCAAAAATACTCTGGAGTAAGTTTTTGAGTTATTTTATTGTTGATTTTTTTTTCTTGATATGTGAGTTGGAAAAAAGAGTTACAGAAACCCAGCCCACTGCTGCAGAACTGCATAGTTTCAGTCTGGGGTAGAATTTGTGGTTAAAAACATATTATTTTTTGTGAGACAAGGAAGCACTACATAAATTTCTTTATGAAAGGTTTGTTCTTATCCACAAGAATCATTATCATACTTTTGTTTCTGTTGGTTTTTTTGATTGACCTATAGCTATATTGCTACAAAAAAACTAGTGCACTGAAACACAAGTTGCTGGAAAGCATGCTAGATATCTTTTAATTCTGTTTCAGAGCTGCTTTTGTTGCTTTGTAGTTGAAGAGAGAAAAAACTTGGAGATAATACCTTAGAAAAAGGAAATTATAGAATAGAGAGACTTTGAATCTGCCTTAATAGTGAATAAATCAACCCTTCAGTGACCTTAACTGGTAGGAAGAAGATTTTATAGCAAAGTGAAACCCCCTTATATTCTTTTGCTAATGATTTACTGTGAAACACTAGGGTCAGAGTTGGCACCAATAAGATTTAACAGCATAGGGGTAAAGTCAGGCATGCTAACCTGTAACACCTTTGTATTTAAAAGTCATATTTTTGAGGATTCTAAGTATTTTTATAAAAGCTGGAATAAGAAAACAATGTAAGCATAATAAAACAATGATTCCCAGTGTATTTAGAAAGCCATTAAATGCATTTCCCATCTGTGTGTAAAATTACTTTCATTCCATCATGGAATAAGGAAGGTAAATAATTTTAATGTGATCTATGATTTATATTGCAATTCTAGGTGCTTAAAACTCATGTTATTTATGTGTTGTTTTTAGTATGTTACTCTGTTCTATGTGACCTGCAACCAAATACCACATCTGTCTTTCAGCTGCCATTCTACAATTAAAAAAATTCAACTCTTGTAGCATATGTATTTAACAATTTCATCTTTTGGCATCAAGTATTAACATTAAAAATGTAGTGACAAAGATGTTCTGGCTAACCACTCATACACAGCTGAGATGTATAGATGTTTAACTTTTTTTTCTTTAATCAAACAATATTCTACAAGCAAAGTGTACTAGTACAGGAGCCATTGCTTGGGAAAGTTGAGTTGAAGTCAAAACCGTGTTGTAGAACCAATTGTTCCTGCATAAGAAAATGTAGTATGTTTGTGGTGTTATTACCTGTGCTAGGTGTTTTCCCTCCACACCATGAAAACAGAGCTAATTGAGCACAAAATCCTTGAGAAAAAGAAATAATGTGTGTCATGCAAAAGATTATTTACTATTTATGTTTTGGAGCAAATGCTTTCTGCAGTTGAAAGGAAGAAAATGCACCCATGTGTGGCTACAGATATTATGTGGCAGTGATATAAAAAAGGGTTAGAGTGGCTGTTTCATATTCTGGAGGCAGCTCACACTCTCCCTCATTTGACATGTTCATATGTTGGAACAGCCCCCAAGCTGCAGTCACAGGATGCAGTATCTGGTCTATTTATTCTGTCCTGCCCTTTTTCAGTGAATTAAACAGCAAGTTGGCTTTACAGGGCCAGAGATGGCCTTTGTGTTGTTTGCTGGCAGGAGAGGCAGGCAAGACTGCCTTGTGTTCTTGCTGGGCAATTCTGTGTTGTGAGCTGTGCCTTCAATTGTGTCTTACACAATCCCGTGGAGAGAAGACAACAATAAAATACCAAAAGTAAGCAATACCTTTCTTTATAGAGAGTTGCTGACTTGTAGTCCACAGGTTGTTCTTCCCCATCCTCCCCTCAAGTTAGGAAAAATACTGATTAGGTGTCAAGAGGTAAAAGCCTTTAAAATCAGCGTCTCTGGCAGGGTTCATTTTTAGCCCTTTCTGCTGAGGAAAAGTGCAGGAATGTTCTGCAGAGCTGGGACACCTATGATTCCCTTTGGAAATTTTTCAACAAGTATTGTAAAATGGGGGATTAAAACAGCAGAGCCCCATTTGTGCATTAACTGCATTAAATGCCATAGTGGAACCGAACAGCAGTATGAGGCTGAGATTTGAAAACAAAGCTGATATAGCATCATTTTTATTAACTGCCACATGTTTACTGCAATGTGTTCTTTGATTTATTATTAGCAGGAATTTGGAAGGAAAACTTTAGGAGTGGGGAGATGGAATTTATATCTGTTTTTATATGAAGAAGGAAAATTATTCTTTTTCTAAGGTGTTATAAATCTTTTTGTCTCTAGCAATATCATTACTGAAAAGTTGAGAGCTAACAGAAATGGAACTACTAAATAAATCATAAAACTGGTGCTGAAGTAAACTTCATCCATGGTGAGGACTGTAATTGAGTTGTGGCAGAACTCATAACTGCTGTTTGATTTGCAACATTTTCTTTGCCAAAGGGAAAGCACCAGTCAATCTTGGCATAATAAATGATGGTTTCAGTGCGTGAAAATGTTAACAAGTCCTGTACTCATGATCATGTTTTTAGAATCATGTGCATTTTTAATGCATGCATTCTACTGAGCAATCTTTGAGGTTTGGGTTTTTCATTCTAGCTGCTGTCAAAGTCAAGGACCAAAGCACTTGGGTGGTTCAGTTAAAGAACCTCTGTGAGTCCTCTGTTATGCAAACTTTCCTATCAGCATAATTTAGCATATTTGAATAAATGAATTGCCAAATGAAGATAACCTTTGTCAGACAATATCCAATCTGTTTTGATTAATGCTCTGATTTTAAATTTTATCTATTATTTTTCATTTTAGTGCTGCTCACTAACACATCAGAGAGTGAAGCAGAGTACTTGAAAAATGTTTCTTTGATAATTACTAACCTCCCAAATGTTATTGCCTACAAAAATTGCCTCCATACTTTGCAGAGTGTTTAGCCGTGGTGTAGGTGGACAGCAGTGGGACGGCTTTTTGTCTGGAACCCTTTCCCAGAACTAGACAGAAAGCCTCACAGTACTGAACTCTTCAACACTGTCTCTTTGTGGGCTAAATGAAGGTGTCTCCAACACTGCTAATCTTGCATGTATTTGTGGTCATAAACCAATTTTTAAATATTTTTTATAGATGTATTTAAAAGGTGTTAAAAAGCAATATGAAGAAAATATATGGGTTTAGAGGTACTAAAAATAATGAAATTTACATTCTTTCACTCTCTGACAAATCTTTTCAAAGCCTCTAATTTTGCTCGGTTCTGAAATTTAAAAAAAAAAAAATCTTTTGTAGTGGTATCTTTTCATCCTGAGTGGAAACTTTTGTGGGTTTTTCTGTGACTTTGTCTTTTTTTCCAAGGTTTTTTTTTTTATTTTTACGTGTAAAAACAATATTAGAAATTGCAAAGTGACACTATCACGAGGAGAGGAAGACAAACCAAATGCAACCTTTTGATGTTGGTGAACAGGGTTTCTTGTCCTTCCTGTAATTTATAAACTTCTCTGCTTTGCATCTTCAACAGCATTTGGGGGCAAGAGGGATGTAGCTTATCTTTATTGTGGTAGAGCTCTTTGCAGTGCAAAGAATTAAATGATGCATGAAATGACCTGTCACACTGTATTATGTGTCACAGTATTGCATACACAGAGGAATATTTGGAAAAAAAAGTAGAAAAAGAATTCCTAAAGCCTTACTTTATTGTTGTTTTGAATAAAAACATTGGGTTTGCTAGCAAGTATATATATTCCTGCGTGATTTGTTTTAGCTAAGCCACAGAAGCCCGTCAAAATAGAAAGAAGAGATATGCTGGATAGTTTTCCTCATCAATTCATTAGGAAAGGTAAGGATGGAGATTTGGTGCCAGTGCTACAGTTTCCCTGCAGGGAACAACAAACCCCAACTTTTGTGTCTTGTGCAGGAAATCACTTATGAACTATTTCCTGCATGGCCCCAAGTATCTTCACTACTATGGGGGAAGTCAGGAACATCCTTAGGAAGCTTTGCAGAAAGAATAGCAAATGGTAGTACACTGCATTTCTTATTCCCCTGTATGCAGAATAAGGTCAGGAATGCAGCAGATAATTTCGCCCCTCCTTCAACTGCAGAGTTTTCTCCCTGTTAAAGATTTGTTAGTGGGGTAGAAAATCTATTTTGCTTTTAAAAAGTGAGGCCCAGAGAAGAACACAGCCCTCCTTGAGTGTTTGAGGTGATTCAATGCTCATCATTATCAGATATTTAAAGACAGCAGTAGCAATGTCAAAACCCTGATTGAGCATCCACCAACTGCATCCCAGCTTCTTATCTGCTTAATATTTATGCATTTAAGTATTTCATTTCAATAAATAATATATTTAATGAAATACTTCAGAGCAGTTAGGTAGCAGTTGCTGCATTTTGTAGCAAAGGGGGAAAGCAATCATGAGGAACAACTTGTCTTTTTACCTTGGCTTAGAATTTTTAAAGTAATTTTTGCCAGACCCAGGGATGGCCTTTTCCACCCTGTTGCATTGAAAGGCTCACTGCTACATGCCAGTGGTGCTGGGAGAGGGTGGCTGGATAGTCCTCTCCTCCCTTGCCTTGCAAGGAAGCATTCGGGGTGGGCAGTGGGCAATTCTGAGATTCCAGCTCCTGAGTAGGATGAAGGAACTTGATGATATTGTCCAATTCCCAGCTTTTGAAAGTGTGAATGTGAGTTCATTTGGGGTTGTGGATTTGGTTTGTAGTGATTTGGGTGCAGTCCTAACCAACTCTTCACTTTATCAATATGTGGGGGGCTACAAGTTCCTGCATGGTAATGGATTAGTGACCCATCTTTGTCTGGCATTTTCTGTCTGGAAGTGCCTTATATTTCATACTCCAAAGGAAGATGTGCTTCCTCTTCAAGGACTGTGTTTATAAATCTTTGGCTAAGCATCACATGGGGAAAGAGGTGCTGTTTTCTCATGCCAGGTCAGATACAGACCACAGTGTAATATTAAGATTCGTATGTGCTACTTTTAAACTGGCTTGAATAACTGTCCTTGAATAATGTTACAAATTGGAGACTCAACCCAATGTTGCTGGAAGATTTAAGATTTCAGAAGCTTTCTCAATTGTTTTAGAATAAAAAAACCCCACAAGGTTCAACATTGTTTTGTCCTGCATGAGAATGATTAATTGATGGCCAGAACTCAAAGTGAAATTCAGGGAGTGGGAGCTAACCCAAAAAAGAAAACTTGGCAAAATCAAAGCTGTTGAAACTGAACTTACTTCTGGAATTTGTCAATTCAAGTGGTTTGTGCAGGGTTATTCTGGATGGCAGCAGAGTCGCAGATTTGCTTCTGAGCATTCCAGAGGTTTGGTGAATGGGCTTCACCCAGTGCCCTGTGAAGGGCTGGCCAGTGAAGGGATGGACAAGGGGCCGGGATGTGGCCGAGGGAGCGGGCACGCACGAGGCCAGGCCATGCACACGTCCAGCCCTGCTGCAGTAGCGCCCGTGGGGCTGTGGTGGCACGTCTGCTCCGCGCCTCATTCGTCACCGTGTGAGCAGTCTGGGGACCTGCACAGTTCCATTCAGTGCCTGATGCAACAGACGAGAAAGTCTCTGCTGTTTCCATGGCAGCTTGTGCGTCGGACCCTGGCTGGAGCGAGGCAGCAGGATGCTGTCAGTCCCCGCAGTCAGTGCCTTCAGGAAACCACATCAAAGGAAAGCATCTACTCCTACACTCCCCCAAATGCTTCTTGTTATTAGTATGTGGGGACTATGGTGCCTGTATTTCCAAAAGTGCAGCTGTAGATTTCTTGTTATAACTCTGCTTCTACATATTTCAACCCATGCTGCTGCTTTGTTTTGATTTGGTCTTCTTTCTGCAGATAGTCATTGCAGAGCACTTCAGGATTATCCGCTCAAGTCTTGTTGAGGATGGCATGGTCAGATGCAGTTAGTACTAGGTGACTGGTGACCTGTGAAAAATGTTCTGGTAGGCTCCATTCTGTCACAAGCTGGCAGATAGAAACAGCCCAAATGGTTCAGCACCAGTGCCTTTTCTTAGCAGCACTGTTAAGAGGACACAGGGACTAACTTCTGCCTTTCTTCTCCCAAAGTGGTGATTCCTTCAATTCAGATCACACACTGAGAAACAGTGTGTAGATCATTCCATCCTACAGGTTTCCTGGCTGAAATAATCTTTGCATTTATGTGTTTTTCTGTGCATAGATTTGCATAGTTCATAAGTTACACAAAAGCCACATCTATTCAATAAATACTGTGTGGCAGAGGCAGTATTTTTTTTCTTTAGTGCGACTTTCTTCACACCTCTGTCACAATTCTGTGGCCGCTTGTTTCCCGCTGGAGTTTTATTTAAAATTCATATTGTCTTTTCACTGGATATTTATGCTACTTTCCTACTATTTTAAAAAGCTTAACACTTCTGCTTATGGAACAAAGTAAGTATTTGGTCTATTTTGGAGCTAGCCTTAGAAGGTATCTAATTAGAGCAGAAGTTCTTTCAATGGTGTAAGATCTCTCAAGCTGATTATGTGCATGTATGTGGCATCTCAGCCATAAATGTAGAAAGCATGGGGGAAAAATGCACCACTTTTCACAAGACATTTCTGTTATGATGCATAGTGGAACAGAGTCCCAAGCATTTGCTACTGTAATTACAGTAGCACAATCAATAAGCAAGAGTTTATTTTTTATTTTTACACAGCTTCCTAACATGCCAAAATAGCTTCCTCTTTTAAGCAATTATAGCTCATGTAGAAATTGAGCTCATCGGGAGTTGTCTGTCAAAATGTTTTTAATGAAAAATTGAGTTTGCATAACACTGACACATTGATGTCTTTTGCTTCTCACTGTTGACACTGATGGGCTAAAAAGCTTGATTTTTGGGGAGGGAGAAAATTGCATTAGTTCAGCTCGTTTGGAGAATCTCTGTTTGCTGAATTAATTTGCTATGCTTTGTTTTTCTGCTGAATATTAAACCCTGTTTTCCAACTGTGCATATAGTGCCTGAGGGGAATAGCTCCAGCTCTCATTTTCCATGACTATGTTTTCTTGTAACGCAGCCCAGGCCTGAGCTGGGGGTGCTGTGCAGAGCTGACACTGTAGGCTGTGTTAGGGGAGGCATGGTCTGATCAAAAAACTGCTGCCTGGTACTTTCCACACTTGTGTTGCACCTCAGCAGCTGAGTAAGTGTCACTGTTTTCCCCTAGGGATTGTTTTGTGTAATCCAGTTGATGTGGTGAAACCTGTCCCTCCATATGATGACTTGTGAGTAGATGCTCACTTTTGTGAAGCTCTAGATGGATTAGCAGCAGCATACAATTAAGTATGACAAATGCCTTGGTGGTTGTTCTTCACTGGTACCCTCCTATTCACAGTAGAGATATATAAATGCAAAAGCAAGTTACTAGTTTCAAGGCAGCATTATTCACTCTGTTTCACCATCCCAATAAACATATGAAAATCACAGTTAACACTCCCTGAAACACACTCAGAATTGAGGGAGATATGTGGTATACTCAGTCTTTATCTGAAATAAGCTCTGAACTTAAAAAGAAGCAGAGAGAACTCCATCAGGAGTTCCACCAGCACAAGTTCCACCAGTGACCTGACTTTGGCTGTCACTGGGCACTGGTCAGGTGGGAAGCAGTTGCCATCTGTGCTCTGCTGCCATTTCTGGGACCGTGAAAGGTTGTCAGAGATGGGGAACATATCTTCAGTGGTTGTGTGGCATCTGTTATCTGAGGCATCCCAAGTCCTTGGACATCTTTGAATTAAGCCTCAGCATCCCTGTGTAGTATTATCTATGCTACAGGAGAGGAAACTTGGACAGAAGCAGATGCTGCTGCTTGCTGAAGGCCACACCGCAGTTCTCCAGTAGTGCTGCTCTGCCACTTTCCAGCGTTGTCTCAGAGGCAAGGTTGTTCCTTCTCCCCTGAGGGTGCCAAAGGAAGCTCCCTGTATAGCCCTTATTTTTCAGCTTTTTCTTCTTGTTTTTTGAGCAGAGTGAAATTGTCTGGACCAGTGAAGCAAGTTTGCTTCAGGCATCTTGTCAAATTAACTTTCCTTGTTTGTGCATGCGTGGGCTGTGTGGCAGGAGTCAGCAGGTGCAGAATGCAGAGGCACACCGGTAGTGTCAGAGGCACTTATGGGAGTAAGAGTTGGCATTGTGAGAAGCAGGCTCTTTAAACTTGTATTTCAGTAAAAAGATCAAATGTGCTTATAATTCTTGCCATCATGCTAACCGATAACAGAGCGATCCTTTGCTCTGTGTACCACCCAGCTCCCCCAGTATGCATGAGAGCTGTCACTGGCATGGTCAGAGAGGATCTTTGCTCTCTCTAGCCCCATACCTTTAATGTTGGCACTGATGAGTGATGCTAGGAGACTCTCCAGCCACAGGTTAGCTGGCGACAGGAGGCCCCAAGGGTAGGGGAGCTGCTGTGAGTAATCATACAGGCACCTGGTACATACTGAAATATTCAGAAATGGGCAGCAGGAGCTTTCCTGCATGGTCTGAGGGAATATGTACATCTGACTCAGATCCTAGAATATGAAAAGGGCACTCTTTTCCTCACTAACTCACAAAATACAATGGCAAAATGGGACCATGAGGGCCTCTGATATCATGTGTCACTCAGCCACAGCTGAGTGCATTGAGGCAGGGAGTTCCATTAGCTGCTGGTGGTGTCTGGGTGTGGGGCTGTGGGAGGTGGGAACTGGTAGCTTTTCTTCCCCATGTGTAACTTGCCCTTCTCTCAGCATGTCACCTTCAAGGCCAACCTCAACCAGGGCTCAGCAAGGCTGTATGTTCCAACTTGCAGCAGAAGGGGTGCCAGCTTTACCTTGGTGCTGGGGGAAAGAAAAGCTACTGCATAGTTTAGAGTTGTTTTCCCTCTTATAAGGTAATGTCTTGTTGGGTGACACTGACCCAAAGTTGCCAGGCTGTGGTTGTTACATTTGTTGTTGTATTATGACTTAGTTATTCTAATGCATCAGCAAATGTGATCTTTTGTTCTGTCTTGCCCCAGAAAAAGGACTTCTCGTCTTCCAGAGATATACATCTTGGCTTTGACAGAAATTCAAGGTCTTCTACTTTGTGCCTTCAGCCTCCTTAGGCCAGCAAAAGTATTGATAGTGGAAAAGAAGGTCTAATGGGTACTAGCAATATATGCATTATATTTCCATCACATTCTGTGTAGCAGAATATGCTGGTAACCTCTCATAAACTACCTGCAGTTGTTTATGTCTCCACTAATGTGTTCCTGAAGCCAGAAGCCCTTTTCAGTGCCTTGAGAGTAGGATAATGAGGAGTAAAAACATTCTGGATAAATGTAGGGAGCAGACTTGTCAGCAACCAGTCATGAGGAAAAGCAGATCTAGTTTGTTAGGCATACATTACAGTGTGTAGCTAACAGTGACAGCAGATAAATGAATTCCTCTGGCTTTCTTGTGGAGATACTTTCACAGAATCCACTTGGAGGGAAGAATAACAATTCCCTTTACAAAATCAGGCTAGATTGAAATAGCAGTGACCCCCATCATCGAAAAACAAACCAAAAAGCATTGCTCATTTCTTACCATGACTTTTGTTGGGCAGAAGTTAGTTCACTGAAGCTTGCTCATTTAGGAGAGATAAATAGGAATGCTTTGTTGCACTTTTTTCTGCCTCCTAGCCTGATGAAATGAGCTGTCCAAGGACTCTCATTCCCTGTCTGCAGAGAGGGAAGCCTAAGGGGTATTTAATGACATGCAGAAGCTGAAGGGAAAGTCATTAACACTCGAGTGTCTAGGTAACTCTTTTAAAAGTTAAGATTAAAAGCTTTGAGGAAAGTGACCTTCACACTTCATGTTCCCTCTTTGCTTTTACCCATGCTTGAAGCTCTAATGATCACTTTTTTCCTGCTTTGTCAGTGTAGCACTTATTTTGTGAAATATTTCTGTAGATCAGCAGGAAATTTGATCCAGGGTGGTAAAATCTGCAAGGATTGAGTAGGTACCAAACAAAGGCTGGTGTAAAGGGTCACATCTTCTCTTTGTAGTGAACTGAACAAAATCTGGAAATATTGCTAGATAGAGGTTTTTAATATTTTAATTAAAACTTGATTATAATTTCAAGGAAGAATAAAATTATCATCAAATGTTTCTTTGAGTATTCCATGCTGTCCTCTTTGAGCAGGGCTGAAATTTGCTGGAAAGCACAAGAAAAGCATGTTGGGAATGGAAAGAGTATGCACAGCCAGAGTCTTGTGATGCTGTGGGCTCTTGGGCAACAGGCTGAAATTTCTGAGCATGCTGTAGGAGGATGAGGTGTATTCATGTCTGGATCAGTTGACAGGACAGGAAAGAATGGAGGTGTGGCTTTGGAGTACAAAGGGAAGGAGCAATGAAACATCCAACAATCTGAAATAAGAAGAGCAGTGTTGCTATGAGTTTTTCATAGCTAGCTGAGGGTTTCATATTAAGCAGAAGGTTTGTACCTTCTCATGCTCTTTTCATGTAAACATCAGCTATGTTCTATAAACATAGAATTTGTTTTCACATTCTATACTGAGACAAAAAAGACTGTGTGACAGTCTCCTTGACCAACGTGGTTTAGAGGTAAGAATACCACTCTCCGATCCATGGTCACCTTGCTACAAGGATATTATAAGAATAATAAACAAAGGGCTCCTGCTCTCCTGCCCTGCTGCTGTTTGAACCCAGACCTCTGTCTCCTGGGTGTCCTTATCTAGCTAGGCTCACAGTGATATAGCAGTAAGTGCCAGTAGTGTAGTCAGGCTAGAAGACAAGAGTAAGAAAGAGCCTTCTGGGAAGGAGCTATCTCTAGGGTAGCTTTGTTTCTTTTTCATTTAAAAATGCAGTAGGTATCTGTAATTGCAACTGAAACTGAAATTAATGGCCCCATTTGAGACATAGTGGCTGTTTGATTGATTGAAACAGGGAATAGTTTAGGTAAAAACAATATATCTTTCTTTTAAGATAATTAAAGTTTTATTTTGCTTGAAATTAACTTTTCTTGTAGTGTTAATGACATAAATCATACTGGTGTTCCTTTAGCTTATAGCGAGAAAAAGAGTAAAAAGTTTCTTTTCCTGCATTGAAGTAATTATTTTAGTTCATTTTTCATTCTGAACTTTTCATTCAAATAGAAAAAGAGAAAACAATAGTTTAACCAAATGTTATTCTTATGATTCCTGAAGCCCTGAAGTGTTCCTGGAGACATGGGATACTAGTAGCACATTTCAGAGTAGTTTCCTCCTAATATGCATGGAAAAATCTTTCTCTGATGTCAGCTACAAGTAGATACAGATGAAGGTAACACAGAGGGTTTTTCATTGTCTTCCAAAAAGAGTTCTTAGTCTGGCTGACCTTCTTAGATGAAGTCCAAGACTCAGAATGGAGTCAGGCTCTTGTCAGTGGTGCCAAGCAATAGGATAAGAGGCAACAGGCAGAAACTGATGCACAGGAAGTTCCACCTGAACATGAGGAAAAGTGTTTTTACTGTGTGAGTGACTGAGCACTGGAACAGGCTGCCCAGAGAGGTTGTAGAGTTTACCTCAGTGGAGATTTTTGAGAACCTGGTTGCAATCCTATGCCATAGGATGACCCTGCCTGAGCAGGGAGGTTGGACCAGATGACCCACAGTGGTTCCTTTTGGCCTGACCCATTCTGAGATCTTGTGACCCTTGTTCCACACTTTGCAGGGGACTGAGCTGCCCTGTAGCTCGATGGGTCTGGTGTTGGAGTGCTGTAGCCTTGTAGGTCTGGGTGGATAACAAGTGATGCTGTCAGGCTCCTCTCAACAAATGACACACTTTTTGTCCACTCTTTAGCAGAGCAATTACCTCTCCAGGTATCAGAGATGAGGAGTTACTTCTCCAGATATTCTCAGACTGGAAAAAACCCCAATGCTTTGGTCAACTTTGCATAAGGCTCTGGCAAAAGGGAAAAGTGGTAATAACTTTCATAGTGATTCATTTGTGGGGAAATAATTGTTAATCTATCACAAATTAACTGTCTAAGTACCCAAAGCTCATGTAATATAATGAAAATGTCAGGATATTTTAATCTTTGTGATTTCATTCCCACTGAGAATTTGTTCAGGATGTGTTAAATAAAGTAATATAAACAAGGTGTGAACAGTTTAGTTAAGTGGCAACCTGAGGTTAAAAACACAACCAAATTCAGTGCCTGAAGTTAGCAGAGAGATTGCCTTACCACCTCGGGAAGACTTGAAATTAAACTTGTTTTGAAATGTAGGTGTTAAATCTGTGAAAAAACCTCAGTTGCGTATGTAAATGAAGTGTCTTTCTAGAGACGAGGAGCATGTTGAGCTCTTTGGCTGCCTTTAGGGGAGAGAGGGGCTGTGCTCCCATCATGTAACCTCTCCACTGCTGTTCTGTTTCGTAGCATCTGTGAGGAGGAAATCTTTAGGTAAAATCAGGGCTGTGCTCCCTGTCTGGCTGCCTTTGGCCACCTGTCAACAACAGTGGGTGGAGCTGTGCTGTTGGCTGCTTGAGCTAACAGAGACAACAGCTTTGGGTTTATTTTTGTTGGGCTTCTGAGACCTTATTAACTTGGAGGGAGTTTCTGGAGATACTGAATTTCTGCATTGTGCTTATGTTCAGCTTTTTGTTCTCCCTGGCGTTGCCTTCAAGTAAATGCAGGGCAAGTAGCCTTAAAAGGAATAAAAATCCCTTTCCATTTCAGAGAAAGCAGGAGGAAGATTAAGCTCCTTCCCCTGGTAATTGGATCCTCTGATTGCCATGGCTTTTGACGATGATCGTGTATCTTTCTGTAATGTGATAGTTTATGTGAGTGCCTGTGAACTAAAAGGTAGCTTGGCTTTGAAAATACAACAAGTTTTCCTCTATAATCATTTCACTTTTGGTTATTTACCTTGTGTACTGACTGTGGGACATGTAGCATTCTAGGCAACAAAACAAGGCAGGGGAAGTCCTCCTTCAGCTATTCCATCTCAGACTCTTCTCAAGCTATAGGAGGTTGGTGACTGTCTGGGACCCTTCAGACAATGAAAGCTCTCCCAAGGTTACAGCATTGTGAATTCAAATGAATGTAGGAGCAGAGGAGAAAATAGACTGGATGTGAAACTCCTTAAACAGGTTCACCCATTCATCTGTGGAGCGAACACCAGCTTTTTGTCACCCCTGGTCAGCAAAAACACAGTTACAGTTGGATTGTCATATCCAACCACTGTCTTCAAAGCTAGTCTATGTTGTCTCATGGTTTCTAATCTCAGGGTTTAAATTTGGGCAGGTAGCAATGTCTCTACCTCTGTCTTTGTGCAGTAATATGCAATATTTTAAAACTAGTCTACCAGCACGGCTCCAAAGCACTCATGGTGTATGTGTCAAAGTCCTCATTTTGCATAAACCACAAAGTCTTTGCTTTGTTTTGACAGATTGAAGATATCGTTACGAGAATGCAAGATGACAAAACAGGTGGAGTTCCCATCCGCACTGTCAAGAGCTTTCTGTCCAAAATCCCCAGCGTGGTCACTGGTAAGAACTGCACTTGGCAGAGAAGAGAGTGTGAGCTCTACTTGCTGGCTCTAAACAAACATACTAAAGCCACAAAAAGAAGGGATATGAAGAAAAAACTCCCCCCTCTGTTTAATTTTTCTATATGTTGTTCTGTTACAGGCTAAAGTATTGAACAAAGATTCCTTAGTTCTGCTTTAGTAAACAAGCATTTCTATTTCTTTGGGGTGAGTTATTAAAAAATGTTACATAGTTTTTGTGGCTCTCAGAATATCACCAAGTCAGAGTCATTCCCTATGACAGAGGTAGGACAGCCTTAGGTAAGAGGTCAGAAAAGAAAGTTGAAATTGTTTCCTCGCTCATACCCAAATATTCTTACTGGACTTGGATCACAGGTAGAGGAGTGGGAAATACCTTTTATGCATGTGTGCTGCTCTGTTACAGCTCTGTGTACAAAAGTGTGGATGGTGCAGAAACGGGGAGTCAGAGTACAAACCCATTATTCCATGCATTTCCCGACACAGTATCTTCCAGTGCAACAAAGACCTCTGCCATTGATACATGATGAGTTTATTCAGGGAGATGTAAATTGTATAGAGGATTTGTATTTTGGTTTCTGGTACCTGTTTTCACTGACTCAATAGTGTTCCTGGGGAAACTATTTATCTGATTTAAAAACTCATTTTATAAGCTCAAGTCTGCAATACCTCTATTGGATGTCTTAAGATCGACTAATTTAAAAGAGGTTTCTCATATTCTGCTTAAAATTCATAGCATTAAAAAGATAGTAGATCTAGTCACCAAGCCACCACATGTTACTCAGTAGGAAATAGGAGACCTCACAGCATTTTTAAACCATGGTTAGCAGCTCTTTGGCATGATGAAAACTGCTCCCTTGCACTCAGTTCTGGAACAGCAGCTGCAGTTGCATCATCTTGAACTGGCTGGTTTTCACAACACAGGGAATTGTGGAAAGATGAAGATAAAATAAGAACAAAACCTCTCTCCAAAACCCATAGAAATTCTCATATTTGGAGGGGAACAAGTTTGGTACCATTTCCTTCAGGTGATTTGAAGACAGCTGCCTTGTGACACATAGACAGTTCCTGAAGCCTCTGAGTTTGAAAATTATGGGAAAATAACAGCCCAGTGGAGAGCCCAAAGTTTTCTCCATTTGTTATTTTTCCTTTCAGATGCATAGATCTGCCTACTTGTAGACCAAAACCAAAACAAACGTGTGCATGTTATCAGTGATTGATTGTGATAGATAGGTGAAGAGGCAGGAGCACCTACATTTGAATGGAAGCTCAGGACACTGCGTTTATTCAGTTTGGGGAAGAAAAAGCTGAAGAGAATGAGAAGCTACACAGAAAAGGTCAGATCCTTTCTCAGGAGTGGATGTTGAAAGTACCAAGGACAACCTACACAAGTTGCAGGGAAAGAAACGCAACTAGATTTACATATAGGAAGAAAGTTGTTTATGGTCAGAGCAGGTGAGCATGAGCCTAGTGTCCTGGAGGAGCTGTGGAACCAATGATTTGCAGGTGTTCAGAAACCCCTGGGCCCTGCTGAACTGAGAAATCTGACCGAACTCTGCATTTGGCCTTGCTTTGCATGAAGGTTGGACTAGAAAACCTCCAGAGAATTCTTCCAACCTGAATTACTCTTACGGTCACTGGCTATTCCGTTTTAGTGCTTGTCTAATTCCACACAGTGTCATGAACACAGGAGAAGAACTTCTATTTTCAAAAACTTTGTACCTCCTCTTGGGAAGTGCTCAATTCTAGACCATGGCATTCTCATACACTTTTTATTTCTACCTGAAAAATGGAACAGCAATGCTGAGATGTGATTTACTTGGCAGGCTCACAGTGACTGTGATTAACAAGAATTTATTTTTGCTTGACATTTCTATTGTAATTGCTTCTCACAGGAGAAATATAAAATCTTAAAGGAAAAGAAATATTACAGGAGTGCCTTGGTGCTCCAAACAGGCAGCTCTGTTTGTAGTACAGTGAAGTGGGTGTTTGATTTAAATTTTGAATACCAGGGAAAGAACTGCTCGTCTCTGTTTTGCTTTCATCTGTCCTGATGCCTTAGGTGTGAATGAGGTATTGGGTGACACAAGAAGAAGCCTCAGGGAGTTATCAATAATGGTCCTCTCTTGACAACAGAAATCTGGGAAAAAGGACAAAAACCTTTTTTTGAATGTATGATGAGTGTGTGCGCGGATGCTGTGCCAAAGACACATTTCAGTCTGCTCTGGAAGCAGACTTGTGATTCCCCTCCTAGTCTTTTGGCTTGGAGTAGGTCAGTCAAAGGAGGACACATCTCACCATTATCTTCTTGGTTAGGTCTTCACTTTTACGGGCAAGCCATAGAGAATGAGAGTAGGATGGGAGCAGTCTGTGTGGCACCGGTGTGCATGTGTCAGACATTGTCCAATGTTCAGTTTAGAGTACGGAATATAGAAAAAAATGCCTGAGGGCAGATTTTGAGTAGTGCTATGATTGGTGCCCAGGATGGGTTGTCAGCCAAGGCATGTAATGGCAGCTGCTGCAATAAATGGAGTTGCATGTTTCTCTTCTAGGGAGAAAAACTTTTCTCAGTAAAGCCTCTGTTTCTGTAGATGAATTTTTAATTCTATTTTCTCAGTCATCAGGCTCTTGTAGGAACATCTCATTATATTAACCAGCAACAAAACTGGCTTTCTCATCTTCTTTTCATATAATTGCATCTTAAAACAAATGCCATTTTTGGTAGGAGGAACAATCACATATACTTTTTTCTCCCACTGGTTCAGACTTGGTCTTACACAACATTGCCAAAACAAGTCAGAAAGGTGTCAGTGCTGCAACAGCAGAGCTTTCCAGTACAAAAAGCTTCCTTCATGCTTCCCAGTTTGCCCCACATTCCCAAATTCATTGCAGATTCTCCTGTTTTGTGTACTCTCTGATCCTGTGTATCATATCTTTGCTACCATAATCCAAGGGAGACACGCAGTCTCAAATCTTTGAACTAGTCTGTCCTACTCCAAAAATGTTTTGATGCAGCTTCATTCCGATCCATACCTCCTGACTTGAAGCATGGCTGTCCCCATAGCTCTATTTTGAATGCTTCCTCCTCCTTGCAGCAGCAGCCCATGGCTGGTCCCTTGCTCCTGCACTGCTCCTGACCCTCACCCCAGCACTCCCTTGTCTTCCTGCTCTGCTCCCGCGCTGCCTCCGTGGCTGTGGGTGGATTGACGAGTTACGTTCTGGCTGTACAGGCTTGGATTGAGTGCTGCCATGCAGGCTTAGTGCACACAGCCCTGCCAGGGCATTTCACTCCTGTCCTGCCAAGTCTGTCTAATATAAGCCCTGGACCTCTCTCAGAGGTGCAGAAAGTGCCAGTTTTACTGAAATGTGCCAGATGGCCTGTCGCTACCTGAGAACCCATGAGCTAAACCAAGTTTAAACTGCTGTGTGTCTCTGTCTGAAGAAGCCAGCATGGGTCTTGGCAAGTGCCCATGGAGTTGTCCCAGAACACATCAGAATGTCACTTACTCAAAGCAAATGCATTTGGCTGGAGAATGGAAATCCCATGGTGTTGTGAAAAAGAGACTTTAGTATTGATAATGTTCCCTGATGGTGTAGTTCAAAACAGACAAGTTCTGCTGGAGAACTTCATACACTCATTGAGAAATTAGCTCCCTCAGGGCTAGTCTGAGAGTGTTTGTTGCCATTTCCCTTCAGAGGAGCTCAAGCACATCTTTCATCCAGATAAAGCAGCCAGAGTCCTAAGGGAGAAATAAGTTCCTCGTGTGCAGAGTTTGGAAGGCCCCTGTTCAGGTGAGCTGTAAAAAAAAGATTGTTGTGGCATGGGGAGCAGACCCAGGACTGGCAATGGTGGCAAGAGCCAGCACCCATCACCCAGAGAGCAGACTGCAAAGCTGAGTGCTTGGCCAGAACGTTTGCTTTCTTAATGCATCTTTTCAGGGGTAGAACTTGCCTTGGTGCCTTATGGAAGCTACTGTCATTGGGACCAAAGCCTCTGTGAGCTGTCTACCAATAGATTGGCTTCCCCAGGCTGTCTGTCCAGCTGCTGGCATCACCTTAACACAGGGCTTTCACTGCTGGAGTCTGATACTGGTTTCCTTCAGCATTTGGGTAGTTTTGTTCTAGATATTTTGTCTTTCCTCTGTAGTTCTTTGAAAAATAGGATACTTGAAATGTGGTGCTGACTGTGTTTCGGGCAGTTAATAGATGTAGATAGTCCCAAATCTAAACCAAGTTCAATCTTCTGCTAAGCATGAATTAGTCTATTCAGTTAAAAGAAGCAAACAAAAAGCCACTAGCAGATAAGTAAAAAAAAAATTCCAAAATTTAAACCAATATCCAAACTAATACTGAGTGTTTACAGATTTGTGAAGGATACAAAGAACATGCTCGTGGGTTAAAATTGACATATGTTTATATGTGCACACTGTATAATTTTTTATGGTTTTCCACATTTCTAAAGAGCAGATGCTGCACAGTAAATTTAACAGTTTAACAATTGCTTGATGGAAACTGATTTGCCAAATACAGGTTGGGCATACAAATCCATTTATTTCTCATAAAAACAATTGTTCTGAGCAAGTTGGATTTAAACTAACTCAAGTGAAGACTGGGTTTCTTCATAACAACTTACATTTCCTTCTTTTATGTATCTCTTCAAATTGCACCCAGTGGAAATGTAATCCCTCCATCGCTCAATAAGAAGGTCTAGTATTTCAAAGCTGCCATGAATCACACAGCATTAGCCATGTCAGCAATTACATGAGTAGCACCTGTCTTGCAATTATTTTTTTTTCCTGTAGCTTTCTCTTAAGTTCTCTACTTGCCTGCCAGGAGACAAATTAACCCAGTTAAGGAGTCAAACTCTTATGCTGTCTCCATCCTCAGCTCCCTCCTCCCTCCCTTTTTCTCCTTAACTTCATCCTACCCTTCAAATGGTGAGAAGGATGAGGGAGGAGAAGATGAAAACTAGCTCTTTGAAGTGTAGCAATTTTGTGCCCGTTTTAAAAATGCAAAGCAACTCCTTGTGAATCACAAGCTTAAAGGATTTGATTTCAGAGGACAAGGGGGATAGCAGATTTATCAAATAGGACGTGAAATAAGAAAGAAATAAGAGAAAGCAATCAGAATTAACATTTAAACAGAGGGTATTCAATATATATTTCTCTGCATATGCACATATGTACACCTAAATGCATGTAAATAGTGTGCGAGCTTTGTTAAGAATAAGCCTAGGAGTGGTAAACGTTGCACGCTAGAAAGAGCGAAGGAGAGATTTGTGCATTTGTAGGCGCTGTGCAGAGCGAGGACTGCTGGTGTTTGTGTGTCACTGCCCCCTGCCGCTGCCAAGCCCCAGTTCAGTTCACATCACGCAGCTCTCACCTTCCCCACCAGGGCTGTGTCTGTGCTGTGCTTTCCCAGCTCAGGGGGATGCGTGTGCTGCGTTTTGTGTCCTGCTCGTTCCATAGCCGTGGTCCTTCTGTGCTGTGTGGCATAAACCCAGCCCAGATACTGGGGTATGTGTGACTTGACAGCTACTCTGGGCTTGGCCACAAAGGATGGTTTTCATAGCTGGTTGTTGATGCTAGTTCCACGTGTGTCATTCATAATTCTCCATCCTCTCCAGGACTGCTCTTCTCCAAAAACACATGCTTTTACACCACATGAAGCTTAAATATCCCATAAAAATGTGTGCTTGCACCATGGGATGAATCCTAAATGATTAAACAAAATTAACCATTGCTTAAAATTACCAAAATTGGACACTTCATAAGTATGTTCTTTCATATGACAGGACTTGAAAGTAGTTGCACCTGAGATGAAAAATACTGGAGGAAATGCACATTACAGCTTGGGGTGCATTAAAATCTGGCTTAGGCCACTGAAACACTTACAAAACCCATCCTGAGGCTTTAGTATTATTTCAGTCAATAAAAAGGTTTCGTAAGTGCTAAAGCCAAGAATATTATGAGAAGTTTAAGTTCTATACATCAGAATTGTGAAGGTCCTTCCTGGTCCTGCTTGTCCTTGCTGTATTTGAACCCCTGCATCTGTCAGGTAAAGCTATGATAAATCAGAAACTTAAATAATTATGCTGCATGGATATTCCTGTGGCCAAGGAAACTATAGTGAATAATCACCCAAATCATCAAATGATCCAGCTTTATATCTTTCTGCAGTGACTTATCTACTTTTTCTGGTTATCAGAGATGACATCAGAAGGGAAAGTAAACCAAAGATCACCTTCCAGCATGTGGGCAAAAATTAGAACACATTACAATTACAAATAAAATTACAATTTTTCTTATTGACAAACATGATTATAAAAATCTGCAACAATGGAAAGCCACAAACGAGATCTACGAGCCTGAAACAATGCAGATCTGTTAAAAATTGCTTAATATTTCTTCCCTACCAAAATTTGCTTTTAGGCCTTTTCAGTCTTTCAGTTGAGACAAAAAGTTGGAATAATTGCATGACAAATTACCTGTTGAATTCCAGTGTTTAGATGAATTGGTAGTTCAGCTACAATAACAAAAAAAATTAGATATTAAGAACGGTCTTGTTGCTGACTGCAGTTTTATTCTGAAACACAGCATTTAGCTGATGGAATATTGTGGCTAATGAATAAAGCATTAAAAAGAAAATTCAACAATATTTCAATGCCTGTAGAAAAACATAGGGATGAATGATTAATGCTTTTCTGCATTAATCTCATCTTCAAAAGCAGCTTTTTTTCAGCTTTATTACAGAAGGTTGTTTCCAGATCTGAATGACACAGCGAAAGAGCAGAGATTAATTATAAGAACTGTGTGTGGCTTTGTTTTTTTGGATGGGAGTGTTGGGCAGACTGCACTCAAGCTGCAGTACTTCACCTCTCCTGTCTTCACTTCATAGCAACCTGGGAGTTGTGTGATGAAGGATCTACCAACACAGTTTTGTTTTCTCACACCTCTTGCTTTGTTTCTGCCCTTCCTCCAGCATTCCTGTGGGCTGCAAAGCATCAGATTCACAGCAGAGCAGCTTTGCTCCTGCTGTGCCCGAGAAGCCACATCCCCCCGAGGAGCATGTGGGGATCTGACCCTCAAAAAGCCAGTTTTAACTTTGTGGTAGTGCAAAAGCAACAATATGTAAAAGCATAGTGATAACCAATAGCAATGTGAAGGCACAAATCTTTGAGTGTAGATCGACAGCCATTACTTTGATACTTCGATACTTTTGCTTTACTTCAATGCCATTCCAACCATTAGAAAAATAACCAACTCATATTATAGGGTGAATACATCTGCCTCTTTATTCCATGCATAGATTCTCTTCATTGTTATCTAGCATTCTTTGGATTTTTAGGTCAATGTAATTATTAGGGTATTATTTATTGGGCAGATTCAAACTTGTATTTTAGTTAAAGCTTATTTTGCAAAAAACCCAATAGTTTCTTCTAGGATTTAAATCTCCTGACTTTAATCAGGGTGTTGTTTTAAAGAAATGCAGAAGTTAGCTTCAATAACTGTAAATCCAGGCTCATAAATAATTTTTACATGTTAGGTTTAATAGGTGAATATTGTATGTTTGATATATCTCAGTTACAACATTGAGGTTACTATTAATGTAACTCTTGGGGGTGAGGTGAAAAGGAACGTTGGCTTTGCTTTTTTGCTTTAAATGTACAAAGAATTGCACAGACCACCAGTTTACTTTTACTGCCATAAATAACCGGAAATCAGCGTTGCTGAAAGCTGTGCTGGGCAGTGAGAAAACATCTCCACAAGAGCCTGTTGGCAAAGGGGGTTGGCAGAGTTGTAGACTGGACAAGCTGTAGGGCCTGGTTCATGTGAATACCCTGAATGGTCAATGAACAGAATACCTTGTTTTATTCTGTCTGTTCCAGCAGAAATACACAGCTCTTTGGTCTCACGTATTTGCACCTGAAAGCGCCATAGATTAAGCTTTAGAACCTTCTATAAGAAAAGGCAAAGAGGACAACAAAAAGCTTTCAGGCTTTCCATGCATACCCGTTGCTATAAATATATACATTTGCATGTTTTCTTTGGCTTTTTTTTTTTT
>VXBR01008453.1:1203750-1253588 GCA_013400215.1 Cisticola juncidis
TGTGTGTGTGTGTGTGTGTATAAATCTCTCAAACTGCATGCTGGCTTCCCATGGAATTGTTTTGAGTATGGTGTGAACTGATGAGCTTGGATATTTTTGATGTATGATTCACTACCACATGCAGAGTAGAAAATTATATTTTGGTCCTGCAGAGCTATAAAACCAAGCAATTAGGTCTTCCTTCAGTTAATTCCAGTTTGGTGACCTGGTGCTTTGCTAGAAGAGAGTCTCAGGATTCAGCTCCATTGCAAGGCCACTTACACTGTAAGAATTTTCTCCAGGTAGATACCTCCACAACATGGCCGGGATTGCAGACTAACTCTCACCTAGGAATGCATAATAAAACTGACAGGGAGCTTTGAGAAGTTGGTTAATGTAATATGATAAGTATACTCATAGGCAAAAAATAGCATAGACTGATGAGAACAGTAACTCATGTTTCTAGTAGTGGAAGGTTTTACGTCCAATTATTGAGGGGTGTTGTGTAGTATTGCATAGAAATTCTGTTATTTTTCAACCTATTTTATTGTGGATAGGATTGTCTTGGTGTTTTGTTTTTGTTTTGTTTTGTTTGAAACTCAATTGTTTGCTGGGTGATGCCAAAATGATTGTCAAAATCACTCCGTGAATAATTTCTGATGAGTTTTCCTTTCATGATATTTTACTTTTGCCCTAACTATTTAGTAAGTTTCTTTCCTATTTCCTGAATAGGTTAAACTGATGGGAAACCACACTTTAACAAATGAGATCTGCCAAATGTCCAGTGTTTTGTGAAATGCTGTCTATGTTTTTTCTCCTTTGAGAGACAGTGACAGGTGTGCTTTCTAAGGAAGCTGTGGTAGCCATAGAAAATGAAAGTTACCATGTTCTGATAAAATTTTGATCACAAGGCTATCATTACTGAAGCTAATGAATTGGACAGTGGCATATTCATCAAGGCTTATTTCTTTTGTCAAGCAAAATACCCCCATAATCTGAAGACTAAATCTTTTAAAATATGATTTATAATTTTGCACAGTAGCATCTCATGTTCGTCATTTATATCATTGCTACATGGACAGTGCATTATAATTTGGGTTTGTGTTTGTTTGATTTTAAGTAGGAAGAGTTGATTTTAGAGCTCCAAAGAGCATTAGGTCTTTGACACTCCAGCCACTTGTTACCCAGTCTGTCTGTACATCCAGGGTTGCCCCATCCTGGATGCTGAATCTGGCACTTGTCTTAGTTAGAATTTTGTCCATGGGTGATTGCCCAGCCCTGTGATTTATTCTCTCTGCAAGACCTCTGTGTGTTCAAGGGAGTCAATAGCTCCTCCCAGAGTATCAGCATCAGCAAACTTACTGTAGCATCAGCAAACTTACTCAGTATGCCTTAGAGTCCTGCATCCAAGTAATTTTTGAAGATGTTGACAAGAATTGGCCCTAAAATGGAGCTCTGGGTAACCCCACTAGTGAGCAGTCACCAGTCTGATGTCACGCCATTCACTATAACCCTTTGTACCTGACCCATGTGCCAGCTGCTCACCCATCACATGATGTGTTTATCCTGCTGAGTGCTGGACATTTTGTCCAGAAGGATCCTGTGAGAAGCAGTATCAAAAGCTTTACTGAAATCCAGAAAGATTACACTAACTGGCTTCCTTTGATCAACTAGTGGGTTACCTTGTTATAAAAGGAAATTATTGCTGCTGACAAGCAACAGATCAAGGAAGGCATCTTTCCTAGTTGGCCCCCTTCGTACCTGTATCATGAAGTTATCATCCAGGTGTTCTGGGGATCTTTTGGATCTGTTTGTGCCAGTTGTGGGGCATTCCCATAGTATATTAGCATGTCTTGGCACCATCTCTGTTAATGACTTCTTGCTCATTTGCTCCCTGCTCAGCCCATTAGGCTGAGGTACCCAAGGCAGAACTGTTACTGTAGCCAGCATCATAGAGAGAGAGCATCCCCCTGACAGCTCAGCAATCCCCATGGCTGGGCACTGGCTCAAAGCAAGTCAGCTGGGAATAGACATGAGGCCTTCGCTCCCACCTCTCTGTGCTGGGGGAAGCCCTCTGGCAGCCTTCCTGAGGCTCTTAGCATCATTATTGTGTCATACTGCTCTACCCTCCCCATTCCTGGCACATTTGTAAGAGTTGTGACATTAATTTGGGGAAGAGAGGGGAGAGATCAGAACAGTATCTAATGCAATGAGGGGAATAAAGATCAGAGAGTACCTCTTGGATCCTCTCTACTGTAGTCAGCCTGCTTCTGGAGCCCTGTGCAAGTTAGATTTGTGCATAACTTCTAATTAGGTATCTGGGTCACGTTTGACATGCTCTTGGTTCGGCATTGATGTTTCTGTGCTCCTACTTAGCTCTAAATTTGCCAGCTGTTTTCTTTAAATAAGTCCACTTTCCACTAAAGGATTGTGTATCTTATGTAATTACACCCACGCTAGTGTGAGGCCAGTCGTAGGGACACAGAGATAGAAATAGCTCAGCGTTTTACACCAGCCTTGGCATTCCTTAATTGAATCATTAAAATTTGGATTCCCATCTCTGCTGTGACAAGTTTCTTTAGCTCTGCTGAACTCTCATTCATAACATGTAGACTTTGTCATTTTATGTGCAGCTCTGGAAACAGCTGTCCTCTGTTCCACTGGGTCCTCTAGGCCTTGTCTGTCAGTCCAGAAATGTCAATATTAAATTCCTTTTCATTCCTTTTTTTCAGCAGTTAAAGGATTTGTTACCAATCTGGATAGACTCAGGGATGAGTTGCATGAATTTTCTTTTAATAGTCTCAGGCCATGAAGTATTTTCTGAAACAGGGATTTGCATTATGTGAGCTAAACTAGTCACAGCACTTTAGGTGTAGATTGTGAGAGCACTGGAAAAGTCATGCTGGGATGTACAGTACCAGATCAGGAAAAAACTTTGCATGTGCAGTGACATGCTGGAGATTTGTCATTCTGAAACTACTGTCATTAAAGCAGTAGTCTCAGAATGACAACCAGGTTTTTTTAAAGCAGGGTTCATTCCATTAGGGTCCATGCTGTTGAAAGAAAGCTTTTTAAAAAGATCTGATTTTGTCAGCACTCACTCCTTTCCTGGGATTCCTGGGTTATTCTGTTGATAGAAAAGGCAATGCCCATTTTAGGGACAGTTTATTTGAGAATTACATCTGCATATTGCAGTAGGTGCCTTACTATCCCATTTTTAAAAATAATTCTCTTTTAAAATTAAGAAACCTTGATGCTCCTCCTTCTAATTCACCCTTTAGTTCCTGCTTGTTCTTTTTGCATGTATGTATTACCTTCCACCATTGGTCTCACCTACTGTGGTTTTTTCAAGCCCACCTCTGAAAGGAGCCTACAAGAAACATGAAGAGGGACTTTTTACAAGAGCACGTTGTGGTAGGACAAGATGGAATGGCTCTAATTAAAACAGAGTAGGCTTAGATTACATATTAGGGAAACAAGTCCTTACTGTGAGGGTGGCAAAGCACTGGAATAGTTTTCTCAGAGAAGCTGTGGATGCCCCAGCCCTGGAGGTGTTCAAGGACAGGCAGGATGAGGCTCTGAGCAACCTGGTCTGGTAAAGGGTATCCCTACCTATGTTAGGAGCTGGAACTAGATCATCTTTAGGGTCCCTTCCCAACTCAAGCCATTCTGTGATTCTATGAAAACAGTCCAAATTTCTCAGGGATTAAAGCCATCATGCTCTAATGTGTGGCAAGACAGCACACAGGAATGAGAGTTGGGGGGTGTGTGAGGAGAGGTTGAAAAGCCATCACACCTTGATTGTGATGGTCATCTGCGATTGCATATTCTTATTTTGGGGTAACAGTAATTGTTTATGGGGTCCTGTAGGTTTGCCCTGCAGAGCAGGAGGGAGTCCTTTGCAGATGGTTCTCAGAGAGAAGGATTAATATGCTGCCGCAGTGAGAGGTAAAACCCGCAGATGCTTTGTGTCATGTCTGCATGGGTCCACAGAGTCACCTTGCTGGCTTTGCTAAATTAAAGGAAGGTAGCATCTGCTCTTCAGATGTGTCACTTGGCAGTACCTGATCAGCTTGACTGAGTCTGTGAGCTTGTTCCTGCCTGTGTCACTCACAGTTCTTCCTGTCTTGTCCTGTTGCACAGCAAACTTTATTTCTGGAGAAGTATTGTGGAATTCCACTGTCCTAATGAAAACCTACATAGACTCGAACAGTGTTATGAATGGCAGCTGCATTTTGTTTTGTTATATAAACTTATCCATTTTTTTATTTTTGAACTTTGTACATTAAGCTTTTGGTGCTGAAGATGGTAATTTCGAGGTATATTTTGGGGGCACAAGATAATATACAGCCTACTCTCTGTAAATAATCAGAGGTGCCATGTAGGACTGTAGTAGTGAAGATAATGTGCAATACCATATTTTGAGTGAGAACTTGGTGAAGGACATTTGGCATCCAGAGGGGTCACACTGTATCTGCTTAGGGAATTTCCTGCAAGTGCTGTGTTCTGAGGCGGGTTCCTACAGAACAGTTGTGAGCAAGACGCTGCAGGATCCCTGCTGGTGTTGGGATACAAGTGTTCTGAAAGGGTAGCTTCTAGCAAAGCTAGAAGTGGGTATCCGTACATGCAGCTGCACTTGAAACTCTTATGGCGAAGACGGTATCTTTGCAAGATCCTGGTAGGTGCTGGGAGGGACAGAAGATAGGACATGTCCTTTTCTGTTGTGTCCCTTTTCTCCTCCTTCTGCCTTTTTTCCTCATACCCTGCAGCTGCTGAAGGGCCCAGTCTCACCTGCTGAGATGTGAGCGTACAGAAGATTTCTCTGAAGTGACGCTCTTGGCTAACATGGGGCAAGTTGGCAGATGGGAAGTGCAAAAGGCAGGCTTTAAGGGGTAATAGTAAGAATGCCCACTTGGTGTCAAACTGATGGCCACTGCAGCCCTCTGGCCTTGGATTCTGTAAGGGATATCTAGGGTAGTATATAAGAAAAAAGGCAATGTTTAGTAATATTGTGGAAGTGTTTTGCTCAGTCTGCAGCTGTCTGGACTAAGACGGACATGGTGGGGGTCATAGTCAGATGTTTTTCCATTCTGCACTGATTTGATTGTGCTTACGTTTTTCAGATATATGGAACAAATGGTTTTACCTCACAGTACAGAAAAAAAAAGGCATTTTAGGAAGTAGTTTGGAATATGATTAAATATTTTCAGCATTTTACATTGATGTACATAAAATCCTGCAAATGTACAATAATGTACTTTTTAGCTTGTGTGTGCCCGACACAAAGGTGCGCTGTCATACACATGGATTTTGGGGTTTGACTGGAAAAATTTTCAGGTTAACATGTAGATATGTAAAGCAGTTCTTCACTCCTTTCCTGACTAATACAGACTAAGATTTGAAATAGATTAACGTTATAGATCCCTTTGAAATGAAGTATTCTGTTGTATTCTAGTCAAGCAACCATCCCAGTTAGTTAGCTGAAGAGACTGGCTGAGAACATGTGTTTGAAGTGCTAGTGCTATGGAAAGCCACTGCTCTGTGCAGAAGGATCCTGCTCTGATTGCCTTCAGCACCTAGGATATCTCACTTTACTGTCTCAGCATGCTTGAAGGTTTCATCTTTCTCTGCAGTTCAAGGAAATTAGTCATCATTCCTTATCCCATCACATTGCACCTTAACAGGCTCAACTTGTTACTACCCTTGTTTGCCACTTGACATCACTCCTGTTTTATCTCTGAGCTGTGCTTAAGTCACATGGGTGACTTTAGCCTTGTTTAGGATCTTGATGAATAGTGGCATTTTGATACAAAGCTTGTTCTGTTTGGCTTTTTGGTTTTTTGGGTTTTTTTTTTTAGATCTTGGATTTATAGCTATAGCTGGAATGTATTAAAAAAAATCCACCAAGTGTGTGGTTTACAGTTAATCAAATATGTGCCCTGCAGAATGTTTTGTCCCTTTAATGTTGCATTACTGAGTATTTCATGAAAGAAATTACCCACTTACCCTTAAGGCATAGTTTTGGTATGTATCATTGGTCATTTTAAAATAAATCTCTGCAGTATTGGAAGACTGATGTGAATTATATAGCTCTTTATTTTACTGTGTATGAACTAAAATGTTCCCACATTGTGGAAGGGTTTGGTTTTTTTTAAATGTATAATTTTACATGTGAAAGCATAACTAAGGAAAAAAATGTGCCCAGGTTTTCCTATAAATCTTAAATTGTTTTACAAAGTTTTGGCTTCTGAATTGTAAGGCAAAAAGTAACAGTCTGATGAATTACAGAATTTATTTTGGGCTTATATGCCAGCTGAAGAAAGAGATGAATGCTTGAAACCAAGCTCAGGCTTCTCCAATATTTGTCTGGCTAGGTGAAACATTTGAAGTGCCCTTGAAATAAACCTGGCATTAAAAAATGGCTTTAACCATTATGCCAATACATCTCGTTGAAAGCTGGTTAGATGTAGGCTCCTGAGGGCTTTTCAGTTTTAAAAATGGAACATAAGGCTCTAAAGTAATTTCTGAAACTTGTGCCCAGTATATTTTTTAAAAATTCAGGAAGGTTATCTATAGGACAACTTTTTGGTGTGTTGGTCGTTTGTATGGGGTTGACGTCCTTTGTAGTCAAGAGATGTAACAAATCTGTCCAGGGTAGTTCTCAAAACCACAAATGGTTACTAGCCTGCCATGGCCCAGTTTTAATCTGAGGGGAATGTCCATGTCTTTGTGTATTCAGTGAGGAAAAGGGATGCAAACAACTAGAGAGAAGAAAAGGAGAAACAGGCAAGGAAGTGCATTTGTTTTACGTTCAGAATTACTGCTTTAGAATACCAAATTACAGACAGTTTACAAATACCCAACAATTTAGTTTCATTAAAGGGAGCTTCTACACCAGCAGAAAAATATGAAAGTAGGTTTAAGACAAAAATATACATTTAATAACAAGATGATAGAATTGAAGAGATCTTAATGGGAAAAAAATCAATTGAATCTAAGCTGGAGACCTACTTATCTCCGTTCCTGATATCCTGATAGCCATTGATTATACATCCTGCTAGAAGGATAAAAGCCCCTATTATTTTTTTCCTACAGATCAACTTTTCTTACATTATTTTAATACTGAGAAAGCAATCAGACCCCATCAACATGTGGCTGTTTTCACTGGCATGAGCTTTGGCAGGGGCTGTTGTGGGTTTGTATGGAGCTCTCAATCTGCACAGGGAGGGACTCACTAGAGGTCAAACTGGTCTATATTTAGAAGTAGTTATATTCTCCACTGACACCAGAACTAACCAAGATGCTGTTACCCAGCCATGACAGCTTGGTGTGGTGATAATTGCTGGGCTAGTGAGGCAGCTCTAGTGCCACGGAAAGGGTAGACAGGGTCACGCCAATGGCACCAACTTCCTGACCCTGTATTAAAAGCCTCAGAAGTGAAAGAGTTGGAAAAGTGATTAGGAGCTAGAGGTGCCTCCCGTGGTACCCACTTCCCCATGCTGGATTGCTGGCCCTCAGGGCAGCCCGGCAGTGCAGACACCCTTTCTTCTGCAGACAGAGATTCAGGTCATCTAGAAGCCTCTATACAGGGGACTCCTGCAGGGTGGGAACTCCACTTGAATCACTCGTGTGCCACAAGGCCCAAATGGTGCTAACTGGCCATCCCTGCCCACAGGGCTTCAGACAGGCCTTGCCAACAACTGTCTAGTTCTTGACCATCTGCGAATGCTTGAAAATTTTACTTGTTGTTGCTGCCCATGGTAAACCAGCTGTACGCTCTTCTGCTCTGCTTCCAGGACTTGGTTGCATATCCTGAAGCAGTTTCTTTACACATTTAATCTGAAGCGGTAGTGAAATAAACATATCCTTTCCATTTTGTGTTTTCTTTTCAAATAATGGAAAAATCCATTCTCCTTTAAAGAATCCTTGAATTTTTTATGTTGTAAAAGACCTTTAAGATTATTGAATCCAGTCATTAACCTAACACTGCCAAGTCCACCATTAAGCCATGTCCCTGAGTGTCCCATCCACATGTCTTTAACCTCTCTGTTGCCTCCAGAGATGGTAACTCAACCTGGGTTGCCTGTTCCATTGCTTTATAACTTTGTAAGTGAAGAAATTTTTCCCAATATCCAATCTTCTAGCCTTATTGCTTGTTACATGGAAGAAGAGGCCAACCCACACCTTGCTACAGCCTCCTTTCAGGTAATTTTTAGAGAGTGATAAGATCACCCCGGACCTCCTCCAGGCTAAACAATCCCTCAGCTTCTTGCTGTGATTGGAGGCCAGAATTCTGTTTCACGTGGGCTGCAGGAGGAGCAGGAGAACAGTTTAACCATGTTGAAATAAGTATTTTAAATTGTGTTCTTTTGATCTGTTTATGGTCTACTCATAAAATGCAGCTACTAGGGAGAGGCTACAAGCTGGCCTTTTTTGCAGTTTTCTGGAGGTTTCTGTGATGTATTTTAGCAGACCGACCCTGGCTGGACACCGTCTCCACCAATGCACCATCATTCCTCCTCCTTAGCTGGACAGGAGAGAGAAAATGTAACAGAAGTCTCACAGGTCAAGATCAGAACAGGGAGAGATCACTCAGCAGTTACTGTCACAGGCAAAACAGACTCAATGAACTGAATGAACTGAATTTATTTCCAATCAAATCAGAGTAGGATAACGAGAAGTAAACCCAAATCTCTTAATAACTTTATCCCAGAGACACCATCACCTCCACTGATGGGCTCAGCCTATGCTAGTGGCAGATCTGTCTTGGAGCCAGCAGGCACTGGCTCTGTGGGGCACAGGGGAGACTTCCAGCAGCTTCTCACAGAAGCCACGTGTGTAACCCTCCCTCTGCCAAAGCCTTGTCATGCAAATCTGATCCATGTGCATAAAGTGCTTGTCTTTTACTGTGAACTGATAGCCTCAGTGAAGCCTCACAAGAACAGACTCCAGACTTGAACTCACAAGACCTGCTAAGACAGGATTTTTAAGACCCAGGTCTAAATCTAGGGAGCATTAAAGTCACAATACCAAAAGCATCTCTGGTAGAAACAGTCAGTCTGCCAGACCAGCATTCTGGGTTTTCATAAATGTAATTTGAAAAAAGATTTTTTATTTTTAGTGGGACATTGAGGGAAAGCTGGAGATGCTGATTGTATCCTCTAGTGTTGGATACTGGGAGGGTGTGATGAAGGATGAGGATAAGTCATTGGCATGAGAGAAGTTTCTTCAAGAAGTAGGTCAATAATTTGTCACGCGGTCCTGCACTTTATAATAAGGCTGTCATCTCCACGTCTGTGACATGACTCTACCTGTTTTCGAATTTAAATGCATAAAAGACCCCCTCATGACTTAGGAAGCAAATACCATTTCTTCCTTTAACCTCTTCTCTCACCAGAGCAGCTCTTGGCAGCAAATGGTTTCAGCCACAGTTTGGCAGCCTTTGCTTGGGTTTTGCAGCAAGTGTGGTCAGAGCCATAAAGGGAAACTCTTACTTGATTGGGTGCTTGGTTTCAAATTTGTGTGACCATGTTGTAGTCTGATCATATTTGGACAAATCAATCTGTGAGTAAGCTGGCAATAGAATGTAAATACTGCTCTTTCAATTTATTCTCCCATGCTGGAAACAATATTCTGAGTTACCTGCCTTGGGACCTACTGTAGTTTGCTCTGAGAAAAGTGTTAGCAAAATTTGCACAGCATTGACAGATTTCAGTCTGTGAAAGTAAAACCAGAAAAGAGCCTTTACAGAGCAGGGATTCTGCACAGGAGAGTAGGACTAAGGGAACTTTATTGGCAGGAATTGGTATTAATATTCAACACTATGAAGTTGCAAGGCATTCTATGTTTTCACAGTGTTAAGTAAACATCAGTTCATTAACCTTTACAGTTCTCCTGAAAGACATTACACTTTCTTCAGCTATCTATTTGTCCTTCAGAAACATTATATGTGGTCTTTCTCAAGCCATACAGAAATGTACGAGAATGGAAGAATATCTCTGAAGTCCAAGTACCTCCAGTAGCAGAAAAGAACTTTGTCATTTTTTATGTTTCACATTCAAATGTATGTATGCACAATTACAGAATTCAGTGGAAAGCATGTTCACATATCTTAGACTAACACTTCACCATTTAGATTTTGTAAGCAAAATTTATTTTTGCGTACCTGTCATTGTTTTCCACATCTATGTTCTTATTCCTTGGGCTTTTTATATGCTTATCTTCTTGCTTGTATATTTTCTCCATCAACTTCTACTACTTTTTTTTCCCTTCTAACTTCTAACTGCACATGCAGCATCAGTTAATGGAGTGTGAACAAGCTGAAAAGTTTATTTTAGAATAAATCACTATTGGACAGAATCTGCTGAGCTTGTGAAATACCATGGTTGTAAAAAGTGACCTGACATGCTTTCAACTGGCTTCATCAGAGTTGTGACAGTGCCATTAGCAGTGCAGTTGGTACATTACCCAAAATGCTGCATACAGCAAGGGCAGGAGAAGGCACAGCCAGCCCTGGAGGTGTGGCATGATTGCAATTGTTTGAAGAAACTTAGCAATTTTTAACCAAGGAATATGAGGTGTGGTCAGAGTTACTCTACACACATTACCATGCAGAGGAGGAGGAAAGACAGCTCTTTTCCAGTATAACTCTGGGTTTCAGACTTGATAATTTTATGTTTCCATAGCAAAATATAATGCCAGTTGGGATGCCTTTGCTATGTCAGAGTAATTTGACCTGTAATTTTTTCATATGGCCTTTGGAAGAGTATTTTGTGCTAAGACTGAAGTAGTATTTGGAACATTATATGCCTAATTACTGTTCTTCCACTTAATCTGGTGTCACTGAGTTACCTTGCTCTTTGTACAGTGGGATTTCTGGTCCCAAGTCCTCCAAACATCCTTTTCATGCTTGTTCTTGCAGAGGGGACCATGCAATGAACAATCCAGCAATTAATCTCTAAGCTGTGTTCCCGAGGAGAGACTATATGAGTACACAGAAACAAAGCCATAGATTCCTGTGTTTTTATTTAATTTTTAGTGCCTGCTTCTATGTGACAAAACATTTTGTTAGACGGAAGTTTTTTGAAGAATTTGTACCCCTCAGTTTACCATGATCTCTTTTCAGATCTGACTTTCTTTACTTGTTTCTATTGCATTGCATTGCAGATGAATTTGCTGTAATAGTTTCAAAATTTTTTTTCTTCAAAACTTTTGTCCCTCTACACACTCTGTACCTTTTGCTGCTTACATTTCCCCTCTCTTGATTCAGTTTAATTCATAAGGTCATAGCTTTAACTCTTTTGGGTGGCTAACCAGTTTTAGATGCTTTATTTTTGTCTAGGAGAACAAAAGAAATTCAGGTTACAGATGTTCAGCCATATAAGTTTTCTTTTTGTGTTCAGACTTTGCCTTTGCCTCCCAGTCTATAGCGGAGTAAAATGCTCAGCATTGTCACTCAGTCCTGCAAATGTTTCCATGTGTACCTGACTTTGTTCTGGGAGCAGGCCAGTGAGCTGTGCTGGGACAGGCGACTGCTTGGCAGCTCTCCCAGGCCAGTGGTACAGTGATCTGCTGTGTCTGCTTTGCTGTCATCTTTCTCGGGGACTTGATGCAAGGTGCTGATGACTTGTTGAGGAAAAAGAGGACATCGCACATCCGAATGTGTTCCTCCTGAGCACGTGGTCCTGGGGTGAAAGTGAAAAATAAGCAGAGGATAAACAAGGCATTTCCCTGCTCTGCCTTTGCATGCTTGTTCTCAGATACAACCTGATGGTGCGACCGGTTGTATTTTACCGTTTTATTGCAATTCTGTGTCTTGATTGCCTGGAAACTTTTCCTCTCGCTTCTTTTCCTTGTGAGTGGCTCCAGTGGACACAGCGTTCCTCTCTGTCCCGTGTACCTCCTGGGACGCGGAAAGGTCAGGACAGTCCCCGCTTCTTTCCGCCTGGCCTTTGAGTTTGTTCTCCTTACCTCCGGAATCAGTCACCTCTGAATACGACGAGCGGCACTTAGAGCAGGGCTGCGCGCTCCATCTGGTTCTCCAGCGGCCTCACCTCCCCCTGCGGCTCCCGGAGACCCGGCAGTGGGCGGGCTTGGTTTGGGGGCAGATCCCTGTGCCCGAGCAGACGCTGGGGAGGGCGCGGCCCCGGCCCGGCGCCGCCTCCCGTTCCGCGGCCAACACCACTACCTCCTGTTTCGTGGGAAGCACCGCCGCCTCCCGTTCCGCGGCCAACACCACTACCTCCTGTTTCGTGGGAAGCACCGCCGCCTCCCGTTCCGCGGCCAACACCACTACCTCCTGTTTCGTGGGAAGCACCGCCGCCTCCCGTTCCGCGGCCAACACCACTACCTCCTGTTTCGTGGGAAGCACCGCCGCCTCCCGTTCCGCGGCCAACACCACTACCTCCTGTTTCGTGGGAAGCACCGCCGCCTCCCGTTCCGCGGCCAACACCACTACCTCCTGTTTCGTGGGAAGCACNCTCACAGCTGGGCCGGCCGCGGGCCGGGCACACGAGGCCCTTGTGGGCACCAGGCAGATGTGTTTGATTCTACTTTATTTTTCTGTTTTAATCTTTGAGGGAAGATTTTTTTTCTAGAGTATTTACATTGTTGTAGTTTCTACAGTCACTCTTGAAACTACTCTCTGAAAGTATTTTAAGAGTTCTCTCCCAGAACTTCTGGTGAATGAAAGTACTTACTACGACCTTACAAAACAGAGTGTTGCTGGCCTGAGAAAAACCTTTTGCTTTACATAGAAAGGATGTTGAGCTTCACTTTTCTGACACTAAAAGCAGCATGCATGTGTTTTGCTGCAATACAAAGATGTTTTATATAAATCTGCCCGGCAAACTGCTGAGAAACACTGTAAGGTCCGAGGTTGTTGCTGCCACACTCACCAGGACATGGCTGAATTCAGAGTACACAGAGTGGCTGATGTGCCCAGGAATAAATTTCTGGAGAGCCAAAACAGACTGGATTTGTCAAGAGTCTGTGGGGACAGTAAAACACTTACCCTGGTGCTCGTGAGGTTTCCAGAAAGGAGTGAAGCTGCTGTGTCTCAGACCAGGCCACTGTTTGATGGCAGTAGGAAAGCAGCAGCATTGTTGGGTTTGTCCCACTGCTGGTGGGTGTTGCATCACAAAGCTCTCTAAAACAAAAGATCTGATCAAGGCTGATCCTCACTGCACAGTGAGTGGCTTTATGAAGGCTGTGCTTTGCACTTGGGTAGCAACCAAACACACAGCTGTGCCCATCTCATTTTCAGAACCTGTTGCTACCAGAAATCATTGCTGCTTTGGGGCAGCCCATCAACTTTTCCAACTCCGAACACATACTCACATTGAAAGGAGTTAAATAAAGTGTTGGTCTTCAAATTCTGTGGGGGAAAAAAAGAAGGAAAATATTTCCTATATTCTCTCTATCTTAAAATGAAAACAAAAATGCTTTCAAAAATTCATAGACAGATAAGGTATGGGGTGTTTTGACATTAGATTCAATTATTTAAACTGAATGGTAGTAGTTCAGTGCAGCTTTCAGCTTTTTAAAGTGCTTCTTACTTTCAGAGGTTATTTGGTAAAATAAACTTGAAGGGTTTACCAGACAGGAAATGTAATTTTAAAATATAAGTATTTAGTAAATTATGATGGTTGTATTTACTGCTTGTATTATGCACAACCTTGTGAAATCAATCAAATATAAGAAAGAACAAATAATTTACCTATTTTGAACTTGTTAATTGTGGCTAACATATTTTTGCTTGTTGGTTGTTTCAGTGTAATCATTAAATTCTTCTGTACATTTAGAATTCCCACTGTTACATATCTCTGCCCAAATTTGACATGAAGGAGCAAGGTGTTGCTGGCAAAATCAACTGCTCCTTGCCAGTAGAAGTCCCTTTAACACATGTCTTAAGGAACCCTGTTTAAAATAAGGCTTCTAGTGTTAGTGCCAATACTGCCTCTTTGTTTTGCATGGCACTAAGTAAATTGTCAGCAATTGCTGTAGAGATGTAATTCATTTGGCTTTACCCTTGACTAAATGAAATTACATGTGCTACTTTAATCCTGCTGGAGAATCGTCCTTGATTGACTTCTGCACCAGTACAGAGCTCCAGTGAGGCCAACTGCACTCCAGGACAGCTGGCCTTATATGTGATTGGAAGACCTAGAAGGAAAAGGGGTGAGAAAGCTGTACACTGTCATTTTATTTTAAGAGCAATGAACTCCTGGGGGGAAGAGAGTTACAGACATAGGGTCATTTAATTTTCCAGCTAATGTGACTGTTACTGCATCACTGCAAACACTATCTGTGGTTCTCAACCTTTCCTGAAGAATGTGAGGGGGGAAAAAAGTAGCAATGTGTCAGGAGGAAGTTGCCTTCTTAGAGAATTTGGTGACGGTAACTACCCTTCTCTGTAACAGAGATCACAGATGATCATGTTGCTGCAGATAAGACACAAGTGTGTGATCCTGGGAGAGATCTGTTGTGGCCAGGGCTCTGTAGGAGATTTAAAAATTGACTTATGCAAACAGAATTACTGCAGAAATTCATAGAATTTCGAGCAGGTGAGTACACATAGATGAGTACTACAATTCCAGATCTCTTAGTAAATAAATATTGTGCCAAAACCATTAAAATGCTGTAGCTTTCAGAGCACTTTGCTGTCTTGCACCACTCAGTGACATTTACACCTTTGCTGAGAAACTGTTATAACGCTGGTGAGGGAAAGGAGGACCTTGATGTGACAGCCTTTGAAATTCAGTTTGTGAATAAGGACGTGGTGTGAAATGACCTGATAGTTGCATGCTGAAATACAACAGTCACCTTCTACGTTTTATCAATTTTCTAGATTTTGGAGAAGGGAATGAGCTGTTAAAAATATTAATATATGATTGAAATGACAGAAACATTGCCTTTGATTTAAAGGCTGTGCACATGAATTGAATAGAAGAAAAAATGTTTCATCCCTAACAAGATCTGACACAGGAATCTTCAAAAGCCTCCATTCCAGCAGTGCTCAGAGTTGCTTCCTTTGCTGTTTTGTTGCCAAATCATTTTGACAACATGAGGAGCAGCGCCTAAACACTACTACATGGCAGAGAGCCAAATTGCTAAGCTGTATGAGCCACTTCAGTAGTCTGGGTAATGCAAAGGCAGAGCACCCTGAAAAGCAGCTGGAAATTTATGATCAATTGTAGGTGTACAGGTGCATCTCAACACATCCGCAGTTCTTAGTGATTTGTAAAAGGTGGTAATTTGAGATGCTACTACAAAATACTGTTACTAGTACTGCTGGGAGGCTGGGAGTGCAAGGTACCACTTTCCTGCCTCTTGTACACCTCTTTAAGGGCTCTCAAGGCAATGTGCTCATCTTCTTGGCATGTTAAAGGAAGTACAGGTTTGAATGGCACAAACCATGGTGCTAATTCTTTTTTTTTTGCAATTTTCTCCCATACCTGTAGTACCAACGATTTGATATGAGTTGTATTTGAGGAGAGAATAAGATTTGGACACAGATCACACAGTATATCTGTAGTTTAGGCCAAATTCTAGCCAAGTGAAGCAACAGCAGTGGGGATTGCACTGGGGTCATGGTATATCCTGGCCTCTGGAGGGTGTGTGCATTTGGGTTTACCAGCATGTTGTTGATGCCAAGCCTGTCTTTAGGTAGCGCAGACATGGTGGCAGCTCAGGTTTTCCAAGTCAGGAAGGAGGGGTGTTTAGCATGAGTAAATCAGTGTGGCTGCCCTGTGGTAAGGCCACAGCCTGGCGTCTCAGTGTGAGCAAAGGCCAGAGAGGGTCAAAGGTGCTGAGTGTCAGGTGTGAGGGCTGGGCTGATGTGACCCAGCTCTGTCGAAGTGCAGTGAGAACAACAATGAGGCTGGCCTAACACCAAACCCTTTATGAGCTGGGCAGGTCAACTGGAAAAGGATCTTTTGCTGGTATCGCTTTTTTTCCAGTTGAGGACCTGGTTTAAGCTGCTCTGGCAGATCTCTTTCACTGGGATTAACTGTGCATCCATTAAGAGGTTTGCTAACTCAGCCTTACTGACACCACTGTAGAGTAATAATTTTAAGTCCAGGGCTCTCAGTGAGTGGCATCCTTCTGCTCCTCAGCAGGGCTGCCTGCTTCTAAGTGTTGGTGATGGGTGGGTATTGCAACGTCTTCAGGTGTGTCTGCTGCTACTTTCAGTCATGCCTTGGAAAGCTACCTGAGCTCTTTTTAGATGGGCAACCTTGTAAAGAAAGAAGTCTGGCTGTGGTATCTCTGAGATCTTAAGATCAAATTTGTCTTCGTTACCTGCATAAATTAGCCCACAGAGCTCTGCACCATCATGTCATTTATTGATTCCTGCCTAGTGAAAATCTCCCTCTACAGGTCTGCATTGTAGAGGGAGAGTGTACTTTGGTAGCCTGACCAATATGATGAGAAGGCACAAGTCCCTCTGAATAGCAGGTCAGAGGAAGGAGGTATGAAAAGAGTTGAAAGTACACAGGAATTTGGATTTTGCAGTTCTAAATTTCCATCTTTCAAATTTTGTATTCCACCTTCCCACCAAGCCTCATTCTTACTTCACGTAGAGTACTATGTTTTCAATTTTTGTATTACAAGAAAAGTAAATTGTAAATTCAAGCTCTCAAGTTTACAATGAACAAAAAGACTCCTTAGAAACTTTGGCTGCTTTGATCAAAAAGGGGTAACTCTCCTGCTGCTGCTGGTTGTTAATAATTCACCAACAAGATATAAAGTGAGTATAACATAAACTGCTATTGCTAGAAGCTCTGAGCTGTTGTTGCTTTGATGATGCTCCTTGCTGACACTGAGTGGTGCAATTACCACATGCTGATGAAGGAGAGCTGCAATTACCACATTTTCTGAGTCAACTGCTGAGATATTTTTTTTAGTTGGCATTGGTATTTATTTATGTACTCATTGTAGGTAAATTTTATAAAGCACTTCCTCAATATTTGTAACAGAATACTAGAGACCTAGATGTTACTTTTTTTTTTTCCCCTACCATAAAAATTGTTGCTTTGTGTTAAATCCCTACTGTGAGTGGTAGTCTGTACTCCCAATTTAGCTGAAAGCACTGTGGGTGTCAGTGGGGGCCTCTGTGTAAGAAAAATTGTAGCACGTAGTGCTAAAGGCCTTGAGAAATTTTGTATTAAATAGTTTTGCCCTTTATCATGGGGGTTGTTAATTTGTTTATTTTTGCAAGCCCAGTGGTAAAAGTGGGGATGATTAACCCTTTTGTCCTGGATTTATGAAGGACTCAAAACTGGTTGGGGAAGGACCCAAGACATTATTTTCATTTAATAGTGTGATTGCCATGATTGACAACGTAAAAGCAGCTTGAGTGTCTGCTCATACACCTGTGCATGTATTTCTATGTCATTTCAACTGTTTGCGGTTTATTTTTTCTCTTGCTTTTCTTATAGAAATATTTAAAGATTGCTCTGAGTTCAGGGGCAAATTGTTTGGAAAATTTGGTGCTAAAATGGGTTCATCTATTTTCAAGGATGAAGTGACAGGAAGGTGGACATACTTTTTACCCTTTCAGCAAAAGACTGTCTAGACTGTGAGTTTGGAGGTGATTGACATCAGAGGCCAGGCATGTGGCTTGTTTGCCCATGGAGTGTGTAGATAAGGTCTAGGAGGGAGCTGAACAGTTCATATTCTTCATGGAAAAAGAACAGGACAAAAAAACCCTATCCCAACCAGACCAAAAAACTCCCCCTGCCGTGTAAAAGTACTTAACAATTTTTTAAACCATCAAAATATATTCAGAGAATGTTAGAGTTACAGTAACACTGAAAGAAAGACATGAAATAACCAAGCAATTTTCTGTATTCTTGTGTAAACAGGTATGTATAATACATTCTCTCATGTTATGATCAGATGGTATTTTTAAATGTTTTTAAGTCCTCACTTGCTTCAGTGATACTGTCAGTGCAGTGTGAGGCTGTGAATGATCTGAGATCCAGGATATCCCACCCCATCAGCTGATGGCATCAGTGGTCAGGGCTCAGCTTAACAAGTCCCATGAGACAGGGCAAACTTTAGTCCTTGGTCACTGATGCCACACCTGGCCACACAAGGTGTCTCGTGTCAAATCCCTGTGGAGCTCCACTCATCAGTGCTTGTGAGCTTTGTGATCTCAGGACACAGTGGAAAAAGCAGATGTCTTTCCAGGCCTAAAAAGAAAAATAAAGATGCACACATCAGGAACAGTCCTGTATTTTTTATTTGCATACATATGCATGTGTGTGTACAGGCATAGGCCTTGTCAGGGACACATTTAGTCCCTTGGATGACAAGCAGACCCCAGTGGTCCTGGCTCCTTTGCTCAGAACCAGAGGTACAGGCTCACTCCAGGCAGCAGATCTTTAGAAACAGCTGGAGGATGGTGCATTGTCCTGTCTGCCTTTGTCATTTCAGCATGTGAAAGATGGGCAAATTTCTCTTTCTACATTTTCTGGAAGAGAGAGAACAACATAGGTTGAGTAGATAAGGTATCAAGTACAGGGGTAGTGACTCACCAACTGCATCTTGCCAATGGCCTCACACCTTGTGAATTTTTAAAATTTATCTTTCAATGTCTTACCACTCATTTGTCATGTTGACAGGCAATGGCCAGCAGGGAACACTAGCTACTATTATGGGGTCACTGAGGCTGAAGAGAAAATGTAGAAAATAGCAGTAAATATAAAACTGCTGGTCTGCCTCTAAAAATGTAGCTGGATAAATGGTCATTGTGAATATGTTTGCATCTAGAAATACAACTATTCTGTTGGTGTTAGGCAACTTCAACTTCAAAGAAGAGCCTAAGGCAAAAACACGTTTCATTATAGATGAGGAGGAAATAGGTGTTCGAAGGATGTTGGCTATTCTTGAACTGAGCATTCTGACTCAGAGGAAATGCAGATGTATAGAGAGGTGCACAGAGAAGATGGAAGCTATTCCTCTACCTGGATTCAGTAACACTTCTTATTATGAAAACATGCCCAACTATTTGTTTTCAGAAGATTTCAAATGCTGTGTTAATGTACAGTGGAAACATGTCAGAGTCAAGGATTTTCCCTGGGTGTCCTCTGAAAGAGCTTGTGAAATGTGAGAAAATACCTTTTTGGGAAGGTGAGTTATATGAGGACCAACCACCAGGCTTAATCTAAAGGAGAGATGAAGATAATATTTTCTGAAAAACTTACAGATAGAGGTATCTGTGTCTTGGTTTGGCAGATGACAATGTTGTAAAAGAATCACTCAAATCTTCACTGTGTCTTAGAAGGATAAATCCAAATTTCCTCTTTTGAAGAAGGGCATGAGTATTTCTAGGTGGGCAAAAGTAGGTTGCAGTGATAGAAACAGCCACGAGCAAATGCAAAGCCAATGTGTAAGGGTAACCCTAAAAACTGAAGGTGTTATGGGAGATGACAGTAAAGAGTTTTCATTATGATTGAATATTAATTAGTAACATGGCTATTAATGATGACAGTAATTAACAGAAGAAGGAAGGACTTGTCATTATCCCAAGGGTGAGTAATCAGTCTTGGCAGGTGATGAATAATGGTTCAGCAAGCTCAGCAGAAAGATAATCTGTCTGCCTCAGGACAACTGGAGAACAGCTATAACTTCTTCCAGGCTCTTGGCAACATTCAGGAATGACTTCATGTTTTTAACAGAGACAAATTAAAATTCTTGATCTCAAGTGCTGCTTATATTCTGGAGTGGCTGATCCCAGGATTTCTGGTTGAGTCAGTGCCTTCAGTTTACTTACCCTTTAAACCTTTCCTGTCCATTTAAACCTTTCTTATGAGGGGTGAGAAAGACTGGAGAACCAGCTTTCAGCATTATTTGGGTTTTTTATTGTTGTTTGATGGAAATTGAATAGATTCCTCAGAAGTGTCCTAGAGCTGGGAACATGATTATTCCATGTAAAATGGAGTGGGACTTCAGGAACTAAGTGTTCCTCTACATCTGGAAAGGGGTCATGCAGAAAGCAGTTCACCTCCTGTGAGCAAAGCGGTGCAGTACTGTAGATGATTGTCAGGTATCAGCTCTTCACACTTGGGAATACAGTGCCTAAGAGATCATTGCAAGCCTGTGACCAGAGACCAAAATCAGGAGAAACAGAGGATTTTTTTTTGTTTGGAGGATGAACTGAAAAAGCAAGAAAGATTATGGTTTCACTTGAACCGAGACAGCTTTTGAGGTTTTGTTTCTAACAATACAGAAGCACTGCAGTTTGAATCTTTTTGAATTAGCTTTCTAATAATAAATGTTGTGCTCTGTCTTGAAAATACTTTTTTTTTTGTAAAAGGTAAAAGGGAACACCCATGTTTATAAAATAGAGTGTTTTATTAACAAACTTGTCAAAACAACATGGCTCTGAACATATTCCCCATATGTTATTCAGCTAACGCTATTCACTTATGAGATACTTTCTCATTTAGCAGATAATTTTGCACAGCTTGTACATATTTTTTTGAATAAATTTATTGTTCAGAAAAAATGATATGACCTCAGGATGCATCTGGCAAGGTAGTTTAAGTAGAAATAAGAAAGTGCTGTCACCATTGCCAGAGGCATTGGTTTGCTTTTCTGCAAGGTACTGAGTGCAGTTTTGGTGAGTTCTGTGCTAAGAAGTTAATTTAAATTTGAGAAGTTGCTGAATGGTAAAGTATAGGGAGAGACCACCTGAAGAGGACACAGAAAGAGGTGGTTTGGTTTAATGAGATGGAGACAGGGAGACAAAGTGTCATCCCTCTATAGAAATGCTCAGGAGAAACTATGAAGGAAGAAGAATCATTGTTTTCCTTCAATGATAATACCTTTATGAAATGTGTATCAATTGCACATTAACAAACTCAGGTTGCAAAGTTACAGGAAGAGTTCAATCTATTAAAAAAAGAAATCTGGAATAACTTTCCAGATAGGATGACGGCAACTGAAAATTCTCCTAGGTGAAGTTGGGAGGTGTGGAAAATGACTGTACTGCTGAGAATACAAGATTGTGAGATTGGTCATTTAGTATCTGGTTTACTGATACCTTCAGGGTAGGTTGAGACAATGCCCAACTGCTGCTTGTTGATCACATCTGTTTGCCCGGTATTTAAATGAAATCAGATGCTTCCCTGATCTTCAGGAGCCCTGCTGATTCTCTGCAGGAGACAGGTATGTTGTTTCACCTGCCTTGGGTGGGGGATGAAGTAGGTCAGGTCCATATTGCTGCCTGCTGCTGAAGCCTGACTGAAGAGGGTTTACTGGTGCTCTTTGTAGTGTTCTGGGTCAAGCTCCACTGTCAGGGGAGTGGGAGCTGCTATCCCCTTGTGTATGGGCTAGAGCTCACATTTCTGATGGGAATTTCACCTGTATGGGAGAGTCAGAGTCGCAGGTAATTACAGACACGTGGGGCACTAGCAGTGCCTGTTATCTCTCTCTGTGGCACATCGTGACTCCTGGCCTTTATTGTATTTAAGGTTTTCTGAGGGCATGGGTATGCTTTGGGCCTGTGGAAAGCAAAATGTTCTTCTGGAACAACCATCATAGTTATGTTGCTCCTTGAAGTCCTGTCCATGTCTGAGCTCAGAAGTGCTCTACACAAATAGGATCCTCTGGTATTTGTTTTCTAAGCCTGAACCAGATTGGGTGGGGCTTTGAGCAGCCTGGTCTAGTGGGTGGCATCCCTGCCCATGGCAGGGGAGTTGGAACTGGATGTATTTAAGTGCCTTCTAGCCCAAGCCAGTCTGTGATTCTGTGAAGTGTTCCTGGGGCTATTAGCCTACTGTATGTGAATGCAAATATGTCTCCAGAAATTGTATGCTGAGAAGGGCTTGGTGTTATGTCTGCATTCAGATGTGGCATTGTTAGGTTGTGATGAATGCTGTTGTAACTTAGTATGGGCTTGCCATATTGCATCCAAGTGTCTTTGCTGATTGCCTTTGACTTTGGAGAACTCCAGTTAGCTGATTTGTACACACCATTATGTTTGATTTTAAGTTTAACCTTCTGAGTGTGTGATTTAACTGAATTTTGCTGCCCTGTCATGATGTATTTTGTAATCAGCCCTTCTACTGAACAGTAACAAGTTTTCTTCTTCTGGATCTCCATGCAAACAGGAGACGTTGTCTCCATGCAGTGGATCAATCCTAGAGAATGTGATGCTCTTTATAAGAGAGCAACTGTCATTATACTTGATGGGCTCTGAAAACCTAATGAACTTCCTGATGGATCTTAAAGGCTCACCCTTGCCAGCCACCATCCAGTTTGTGTGATCACCACCAAGTGACCACTCACAGAGGCTGTGGTTACAGGCACTCTGAATACCACCTCCTTCTCTAGGACATTGCTTGTCTTTGACATAACAAGGCCTTCCTATCTCCTTTTGACTGATGGTTCAGTTCTATACATCTACACAATACAGGTGTGAGGTGCCAGTAAGTGCTCCTTCATCTCCTTGCTAACCAGTGCTTGCAGAAACTTAGCTCTGTATGCTGAGGTGAGAGAGAAGAAAATGGGAGAGAACAGTTACAAGAAACCATTAGACTAATATCTGACTTCAGGTATATCAAGGCTCCTATTGCACAGAAAGCTCCATGGGACTCTAGGTACATTAGTACCTGTCAATACCATGGAGCTGCAGTGTGGCACAAGAAGGAAAAACATTCTGAAACCTCAGTGGAAATAAAAAAGCAAAATGGAATAAAGTTCATATCAGTGTTGTATCTATCTCAATGTTACCTCTCTCTAAAGCACTCAAACTGTGTGGTCTCAGTGTCTAATGCTTTTTTAAATTTTTGTTTGTTTGTTTGTTAAGGTTCTGATATTGTGCAGTGGCTTATGAAGAACCTCAGCATTGAGGATGCAGGTAAGGTGACCACAGCTGGGGAGAAATAGGTGCTCCATCCATATTGTTTCTGCCATTAGACAATAAATACTATATTGCTGCAGTCTAAAATGCCAGGAAAAGAACATGGTTGATTTAAGCATTGGAGGGACGGAGGAGGAAAAGAGTCAACATCTTAATTTAGTCTAATGCCTTATACTGCAACACACTGAAATACCATTGCAGGAGTTTTAGCCTGTCTGTGAAACTGTTGCTACCTACAGAAGACTGATTGATTTTAGGTTTTGTTCCTAGACTTCAAAAAGAAATTGGTGGATGTGTGTGGCTAAGTAGGCAAAGTCAGTGTCACGTTTTCAAGGTGTGAACAAAGGTAGCCACAGCTGACAGGACATAGTGTCTGTGCTGTTCTTGGCCAGGGTCACAGAATCTGGTATATGGGTTTTAATTTATCAAAGAGAGGAAATAGATAAATCAGCTGATAGATAAATAGATAATCAACCATAAAGAGTGACCAGTGCATGGGCACAGTCTAAATAGTTCACTCTTCAGAGAAACCAAAATCATTTCGGCAAGTGAAGACCTATTGAGAAAAGGGGAAGAAAAGATCTGCAGGTCCAGAAGTCTTTTTGTTTTCCGGCAAGGGAAAAAAAATCTAGAATCTCACCTACCAGTTTTTAAGCTGCCTTGCTGTCACCACGTAAAAACAGAGACAGAGGCAGTGTTGAATCACCCAGCAGGGCATCCCTGTACACACATCCCTTCTCATGAGTCCTGTCAGGTCCCAAATCTGAATTTCAGCTGCAGACAACAGCTTTATTATCTATGTGGACATGCACAAGCAGATGATTTTTCAGCTCTGTGAAAGATGATGCAGCTTTTGACAGCTGGCATTGCTTCAAAATCTGTGCAGGTGTGCCTCTGCCTTGAGGAAGATTGCCTGGGCAGCACTAGGATATGTAACTCCCCTTTGCAATGTTTTCTCTAACATAGGGCAATGCTACAGTGCAAGGATGTGTCTTCAGGTATAAATATCCTGCTAGTGAACTGGTATTGCAGGTGCTTGTTGGATTTGGTAGAAGGGAGTGAGGTTCACTGATGGAACAGGCTTCTTGTCAGCTGTCACCTGTGGTGGATAATCTTTGAAAAGAATTTCATGCTCTACAGCTGAACTGGTGTGTGTATTTTGTAAACAAAAAATGATCGAGTTAAACATTTGAGCAGTGCTTCATCTGTATTGTAAGGCAAATTTCTGCATTCCTGCTTTGCAGGGTTTGGTTGGAAGCAGTAGGGATGTGGTGTGGGTACAAAGAGGCATGTGGGTACCAGATTTCATATGAGTCATCCCCAGAGCTGCAGAGAAATGTGTGGTGCATGTCTTGTTGACACTTCCCTGCTGTTTTTTCTCTTCCACAGGGGAAGCAATACACTTGGGAAGTCTTATTGCTGCCCAGGGTTATGTCTTTCCCATCTCAGACCATGTCCTTACCCTGAAAGATGACGGGACCTTCTATCGATTTCAGGTTGGTGAGCACCCTGACTCCCCTGTGGGCCCTTCTTCTGTCCCTGCAGTAATACTGCTGAAATCACCCACTCTACACCTAAGCAGCCATTAGGTCTATGAAGCCAGAGACTGAGGCTCTCTTCATGGAGGCCCTAGGAAATCATGAAGTCCCTTAAAAATTTTTTGCTTTAGAATCCCAAATCATCTTCATCTACCTTGTGACTTACAGTTTTTTTACATAAATGAATGGCTATGTCTTGTGACTATTTTTGATACCTGAATTCACAGCTGTTTTACTCAAATTTGAACTAAACCAGGAGAAAGAAAATGGTTTTCAGGTCCTAACTCTGATACAGAATTAAGTAGCCATTCTCCTGAGCAAAGTGAACCAGGGCAAACTTAGGAGCTGGACATTTAAGCTTTGGCATGGCAGAAAATTCAAATTTTTATCATCTCTTAATTACAGATTGATGTGGGAGAGGGCAAGCTTAAGGCTTTGGCTCTTCTACAAAGGATGTATAACTTTGGTAATCACCTAAACTGGGACATCTCTATCCTTCAGTGTTCCTGTGCCTCCAGATGTGCTGAATTTTTAAAGCACCCTGTGCTTGAGTTCCATGCCTTGTCCAAAATCTGCCACTGTCAACTGGATAGATAACTGAGTGCTTGTGCTGCAACAGCTCCTTCTGAACTGATTGTATAACTTTAGAAGAAGCAGTAAGTCCAAACTTGGAGTCCTACTGCCTCATCCTGCTGGCTGAATTTGTGTTTCTCAGTTACATGATCCCAGCCAGCTCTCTTATCTTTCCTGTCACCTCTTTTCTGATCACCCTTTACATTTTTTTACTCTTTTTTTAGCTTTTATTTGAAAAGCCAGTTCTGCTCTTCGCATCTGATGTTGCAGCTGCTCATGTTCACTGTTAATGTGATGTTGTGTTGTCATATGTGACCAATGCCATGGTGAAAAAAGAAACTCAGGAGATCACAGATATCCTCTTATCTCACCCTTCCTCCTGGTTGCAAGGCATCATTCAGACTCAGATTTTTTCATTACAATTCCCTTTCTTTTCTGAAAGTCCTGATCTTCCTGTCATGTAAGATACAACAGAAGCAGGGGTAATACTGATTGCCCATTTTGCTGTATTTTTCTGTTTTAAAAGAATGGCACTTTAAGAACTTGTCCTGTGCAGTTTTCAGGACTACATTTCAACATAACTTAATTTCTTTTTATTGTTTTAAGCCTATGTAAACCACATCATCAAACTTACTGCTTATTGACTTTTCCTTCCCTTATTTTTTCTTACAATTTTTGCGTATTCTTTGCTCTTTTTCATTTCTCCCAACACACCTCCTTAGCTGTTTTCTGCAAAATTAACCTCCTAGAATCATTCTTCCTTTCCATTACTCTCTTCTTGCTACTTTTTAACTCAGCATCAGTCCCTCCTTTAACAATAGCTCTTTTTCTTCTGAAATTCATAAGATACATATCACTGAGGAGCATTGAACCCTGTATTGTTTGAATCCTCTGTGTGTTCTCACTGTACTTTGGTGGATGGAATAGTCTGTGTGTTAAGGTCCTATGCCCATCTGCAGCATTACATCAGTAAAGCAATGTGTAATCAGTAAAGCATCAGTTTGTGTGATCACCAGTATCTTATTTTTTATTCATGTTAAAACTGCAATACAGTCACACACAGTTCTAGCTTGTAATTAATTGTAGCAATATTCAGGCCTGGACAGAAAACAAAAGCACTAAGTTTAGCAGGACTTCTGCTTTTGGAATGACTCTAAACAGCTGAGCTTTGACCTCTGCCATCTGTTACAACTAAAAAGGAAATTGTTTTGTAGTCTACCAACCGCATTGGTAGCTGCTCCAGAAAAGCAAGGGGTATGTAGATAAGCATGTAGATAAGACCACAATGTTTCTCACATGCTTAAAAAAATAAAAATATTCAGGTTGCCTGTGAATTCCTGGGGAAAGAGAAGGTTCTGGGGATAGTGGACAAGAGGTCCGCATTCAGACAAGCTGGCAACAGTGTCTTAAATTTCATCAGGATACTGGACAACCTTCTCAAGAGGTGCTTGCATTACAGCATCTCTATTTGCCTGCAGTGAGGAATATTAAAGGTTTTTGCAGCATCCTCACTTTTTACTGGAATCTGTAGCAGTGTTTCCCCTGAGGGCAGAATCTGGGTGGTAGATTTTGTGATTCTTCTTTTTGTGATGCTTGTGATGTTTTTCTGCATTTGAACTGGCTTTCATATCTTAAATCACAAAAATGTGTATGTTTTTTCTTAGGCACCATACTTTTGGCCTTCAAACTGCTGGGAACCAGAAAACACAGATTATGGTGAGAGTATGATTGTTTCATTATAGAAAGTTCATTCATGATGCAAACAGTTGTCCTTAAAATAATTACTGTTGGCCATCTACACCCTTCATGTGCAGAGTTTCTTGTCAGATGGCAGCATCAGAGGCAGCTATGTGCCCATCTCAAATACACAAATTGAAACCCTGGGGCATCTCAAGCCCCTGGAGCTGTTGCCATTGAGCTCAGTGGGGCCAGGATTTTGCCATCTGTTGCCTCCATAGCCCTGTTCATTTCAGCAGGATTTGTGGCAAGCAGAATACTGGTTCTTGAGAATCTTAATACCAATATTGGTTTTGTGGGAGACTATCCTCTGATCTGTTGCTGAATCTGTTATGTGGATCAATAAAATTCAATTCATCTGGGCACTATCTGAATGTTCAGCAGTTATCTGACTGATAACTAACAGCAACCCATAGTTAAAAGTCCTCTGATATATTACATCAGAGTTATTTTTTCTTTTTTTAAAGATTGCCAGATGATACAGTAAAAGAAAAGACTAAGCATGGTTTATGAGCTAATAAATTGCAACATGGTGTTTTAAACATGTGAGTGCCTGCAGACAGGGATAATACATAAAGAAAATATGTCAGTGTTGTTATCTTTAGCTGTCTGCATGCAATATTGCTGTCTCTTCCAGAACTGCACTTCTTTCACAGTTAAATTATAAAATTAATTGTTGCATGCTAGTGTGGCTTTGGAAGAGGAAGCGTATCCATGTATGCAGTCATAAAACGGGAGCTTCTGGAAGTCTTTTATCTCATAACCTAAGATTGGTTTAGAACTCCTCCCTGAATAATCAGTTTGAGTTTTTTTCCTTTCCATGCAATAATTACTCATCATTATAGATTCTGGAAATCATTTGCTGGGGTGGAGAAGTAGTCTGCAATGGTGTGTGTCATGTGATAGCTCATCTGCAGAGGAGCTGGCACAGACTTACATGTTTATCCCAGTGAGGGGACTCCTTAGGAGAAAACACGATGCTGTTTTGTATTTGAAAAAAAATTTCTGATTTTACAGTCACCCTATATCACTGTGTGAATTGTGCCTAATATATATTCTGTAAATGCCAGAAAAATAATGTGAGAGGTTCTGTTTTTTTCCTGCAGTATCAGATAAATGTTTGGTTTTGGCAGGCAGATTACTGTGCTGCAATGGCACTGAGTGGAGCAGTACACCCCAAAATAAAGCCCTCTATGAGCTGACCCACAGCTGGACAAGCTTCAACTGCATTAGCTCTGAGCCCTGTAGTGACAGATTTTCATCTGTCCCAGAAACCTCTAACATATGCTTATAATCAGACTTTGCATATCAGAGGCCTGTGCAGATGGAGTCTTCCCAGGAATTAATCCCAAACTAGCAGTAGACCCAAATAAAACTGAAATCCCAGCAGCAGTTCATACTTTTTTTTTATTTGCATGTGTCCACTTACAGGAGAGGAACTAACTTGCTAATGACAGGTCACTGCTTTGCATGAAAAAACAGTGAGACAACTGACTCTCATTTCATTTGGTGTTGTAGGTGCCTTATGGAGGAAACTGCCCTTGAGATGTCTAAATATAAATGAACTGGTCACCTCTGGTTACAATGCATGATACTGGCTCATTATATGAATGTTAAAATTACAGAAACAGTGTAGAATAGAATTGCATGAGTAGCACTGGGACTCTATTAAGTTCAGATCTGACTGTATACCCAGAGTATGCTGTGGACCTTTGTGTTTCAGCCTCTAATGGAAATGGGGTGAGCTTAGCAGATCCAGGTGGGTCTTTCCCAGAAGGCAGCCTGCAACTGGTTTGGTGGTGTGCACTGGTCTCGTCTTGACCCTCAGAATGCCAAACAACATCAGTTTTAGCAGCCTCTGCCTACAGCAAAATGTGTCAAAGCTTCTCTTAACTATTTGACATATGTAAGAGTAAGAGGATGGAGCATATTAAAAAATGCTCAGATCATGCCTTTAAGATCTGGCCCATATTTCTGTTTTCACTTAAATATCCTGATTTATTTTTATTTCTTCTGAGCAGAAAAGAAATGCAGGGATGGTCACTTTGGTATGCATATTCCCAAACTGCTTAGGGGAACAGGTTGCTAATGCTGTGTCTTTTACCAGACCCAGAAGCAACTGTGGCTTTCTTGGCCATCTTGTTAGGTCCTGGCATCTGCTCTCAGCACTTCTAAATGAGATGTCCCAGATGTTTAGGGCCTCTGAGCTAAGTCGTAAGCAATGTCAGCTGGGTGTCCGGCCCTCATTCCTTTACTCGTGTTGCTTTTCGATGAAAACAAAACATCTATGGACTACTTTTTTTCCTTCTTCTTTTTTTCTATTTTTTAAGATCTGGTACTAATAATCTGTCTGTAATTGTTTTCCATTCTGTTTCTCCCTTTAGCCATCTATCTTTGCAAACGGACCATGCAGAACAAAGCTAGGCTGGAGCTGGCGGATTATGAAGCCGTAGGTACACTGCTGCTAGAGTTTAAAACTGGGGGTCAGGGATAGCTTTGCTTGCCGAATGAATGCTGCCTTTTTGTGCTTCAGGCTCAGCCTTTACTATTTTCTTAGATGTCAGAACTGTTTAAAGGTTGATATGAAGACAACATCAGGAACATGATTGATGAATGTCCCTGGCTTTGCAGTGTCCCACATTAAAGCATCTGCTGTATAATGAACCCTTCAAGACTGGGGCAAATTACACAGAAGTTTAGCTGGATATTTTGTTTCCAATTAGGAAATCCTGGTTTATATGGCAGATCTCAGCACAGGAAAATTATGGATTTTCAGTTGTGCCATTAGGCAGTTAAACTGTTGATGACACATGTAGTTTAAAAAGTTCTCAGATATTAGACTTGGAACATTTTCAATATGCCATATGAAAAATATCCCTGAACTTTATTTAGAGCATGTTTTCTGATATGGAGTTGCTATCAATAAAAATATCCCAAACTTTGGTGTCAGACTGCAGGGTGGAAAGGAGTGGGAAGATGGAGGCAGGAGGGGCAGGGCTATGTATTTCTTTGAATACCAGCAGTGTAGCACTCTGAGCAGCTGAACTTTTCTTTCTGTCATATTGACTTTCTTCTGTTTACTTGCTCAACAGTGTAATAGCAGAATTTTATACACGAAGATTTTCACTGGAGTGTTTATTTACAAAGTTGGTTCTAGTGGATTTATGTGGTCATGTTTGTTACAATGAAAATATTTATGTTGCATATATTTGCATATATTTTAGAGTGGGATTTTGTGGTTTTTTCCAAGATTGAAGTTTTTCCTTCTTTCTTACCTTCTACTTTTTGCAACATCTGTGCACATGGAGAGATATGTTCATGGCATTTGGTCCTTTCAGTGCAGAGCATGCAAAAATTGCCACTTAACTAGTCCACCCTGGAAATGCATTCTGACTTCCCAAGAGTTCTAATCTCAAAGAGGTGCAAAGGAAGGAATATAATAACCTGCATGCACTTACATGTCCTTTTGCTGAATTTTGTCTTCTGAATATTGTTGATTTCATTATTAAAACCATTAAAATTGCTCACATCCAACCAATTAACTGCAAGTACTCCAAAGATCTGTCATAAAGCAACAAAAGGCCGTTCAGCGGCGCACATACTCCCACACACATGCAGTGAGGCTATGGCTAAGTACTTTTGCACATTGTTGCCCACTGAGAGTAGCAATGCTCCAGTGATGGTAAATAATTAGATCTTGGCAGTCTCTCATTTTTCTTGTGAATATTGCATTGCACAATTAGAGGTTACTTCTGCATTCAAACTTTGTTCTCTTAATTAGAGACGTTCAGATAAGAATGGTACCAACTCTTCCCAGGCATTATGGGAGCTGAAGCAGATCCAGCAAGGGATCCAAGCTCAGCACAAGTGAGAGAAAGAGGCTTGCAGGGGTGAGAAGCAGCCCTTCTCACATTTTTGGAGATGCAGCACACCAATGCTTCTCCTTAGGTATCAGCAGTGAGCTGGAGCTCCAAGAGTGACTCTCTACAAAGCATCTCAGGGGACATTTCATTTTTAGGTTCTGCTTGCATCATTTACAGACAGTCCCCCAGCCCACATTTATACTGATTAGAGCAGGGGTCTTGATGATATGATTAAGCTTGTATAGTTCCATTCAGGCTTTTTATAATTGGTCAAACATAAGTAAATTCAAATATAGCTTTGGTTGGTGATGTTTCATTGGCTTCAGCATATTCACTCCAGAGGGCACATGTGAACATAATTTAAAACAAAATACAAATAATGAAAAAATACCCACAAAAATTTGTTACAGATAATTACAACTTCTTCTTCTTTGTAGCCACAGTTAAGGAAATCATCACAGTTCAGTACAGCTGTAAATCATTTGTTTAACTGTTTTCCTCCATGTGTACAGACTGAAACTGTTACATGGACTTGGTGGTACTAGGGCCAAGCTTTATGCCTTGTGTTATACAAGAATTTAAAGTAAATTAATAGGAAGATTTCTTTTTGCATTGAAATGCATGTGCCTGAAAAAGGTTTATTGAAATAAAGATGATAAGTATAAGGAGAACAAGAGTAGAACTACAAGTGTTTGTTTTCAGTGTAAAGTTGAAACAGGTAAACCAGCTGTAATGGAGAAGATCGTCCTGTTAATTGTCTTGCAGGCCTCCTTTCTTGGGGAGGGTGTGGATATGTAACCTCAGGGTGCCATTTAAGCCTGAAATTCCAGCCATGTTCTGAGTTTAACGTCGAGCTGTGATGAAGCCACATCCACATCCAAATGTTCAGATCACTACACTCTCTGTAACAGTTCTGGATCAGAGCTTTTACTTCACATGTAGAGTGAAACTGCATCTGGAGCCATTCTTTGCAGTAACTGTGTGCATTGTTCAGACAAACAAGCTATTTCCTTTTGTGAATCATCCTGGCAATCCCCAGCCTTCAGTACTGTGCAGCTGCATAATGCTCTCAGCAGTGACCAGGACTGAGCAAAGCAGGGGACACTCAGGCTTTGCACCTTCACAAAAGCTTGAAGAGAAGAGAACACTGCAGAGAGGAAGGGAAAGTGAGGATGAGAGGGAAACATGCAGCTGGCAGCCATCTGCTATCAGAAATGAAAGTCATCAGCTTCACAAAGCTTCTCAGTGTTATCTTTTGGGAACAAGTCCATAATTTTTTTCATACTAGAGCTCAAGCTGTCTTCATCACACTCCATTACTTATCCCTGGCAGGGCCCTTTGGGTTGCAGCCCAAAAAGATGTGTTACAGCCTTGCTTTGCCTGCAATATAGTTCACCTGAAAACAACACTGACTTCCATGTGTTTAGTTTCTCAGGTTAAAAAAAAAAAAAAAATACCCAGCATGCTAAATGTGCTCTCAAGTGATGTAATTACAGAAATTATTTGTTCTTACTATTTTCATCTTTTGACAGGAAAACCTAGCAAGACTTCAGAGAGCATTTGCAAGAAAATGGGAATTCATCTTCATGCAAGCAGAGGCCCAAGTGAAGTGAGTAATCCTGGGGCACTGAATTGCATGAGTGTTTAGAACTGTGAAGGGAAGGGGATTCTGAACAGATAAAACTTCTATGTCAAAATCTTTAATGTGACTAAGCTCAGAAGGTGTTGGTGAATTTTAATCACTGGCAGACTAGAAACAGTAGAGAGCCAATTCTGAAGATCTGTGCCAGAAACCCAAAGATGGATTTAATTATCTGTACATGGAAATGCTGGTCCAGAGCTCCTAAGCCTGTATTCACCACAGGACCTTGGGTAATTCACAAGCCCACTGTGCTTCTACATTTGTGTAGTATTTTTGTTTTATATGAGTGGAGAGAACAGAATTATGTCATCTGTCTGTGTTACTCTATGCTCGCAGAGTATTTCTGTGTCTAAAAATACTGTCACTTCCATGTGATTATAAGGGTGGTATTAACAATGGGTATTTTTTCTCATCTTCCCTTGTGAAAGCAGTATGAAGTCTCTTCATGTTTTAAGTGTGTTTTCCTTACTGCTGGTAAATGGATATGGTCCAGGGTTTGTGTGCTATTGTCTACAGACTAATACCTAAAACTCCGAGTGTCCATTTTGTGCATATCATTGTCACCTATAAAATGGAAACGTTGGTGAAGATGACTGAACACCAGTACTGAAATGGTTCCATTGGAAGGAATTTGCACTTTCAGCATTAGATGTTAAAAAGTTAAGGAATATAATTTCTTGAAGGAGTGGCTTGAGATATATGTCTCTATCTTTGATTAACCCTTTGGAATTTTGATGAATTCTTTGCTTAATACCATTGCAATTATGAACCATTTAAATAGATGGTAATTTTCTTTTAAATTGCAAGGTAATTAAGGGAGTTTTTTTTCAACCAGAATAACAGTGTTCTGTTTGGAAGAGAAAATTAGAACTTACGATGGCAATTGTACTTTCAGTTACTTAAAGGCTATTGCCAAAATGAAAAAAAAAGTGTAAGTCAAAACAAAAGTCTGCATTCTGTCTAAAACATATAATTATCACCAAAGAAAGAAATGTAAATATCAGACTCATTGTGATCATTGTTAGTTACTAATCTTTTCTCCATTCTGTTTTCTTTGAAGCATAAGCATGAACTGGCCCCTATCAACTTTTTTTGCTGGCTAGTTTCACCTTCTTGGTTCACAGTTTCATGTGATGGTTCAGTCTTCAGGTTTCCAGAAAGGCAGGGATGAAATTCACATTGTAATTCATGGTTAACTAACAGTTTAAGTTAACTAGAAATGGGGGAGGGGGAGAGGGATCAAAAATACTTGAAAACATTCTGCCCGCTTACCAAGTTATGCTTTGTTTTGCATATTTTGGTTTGCACACAGGATTCCCATTGCTATACTCACATTGCTTCAAAAACTCCAGCCACAGAGCATCTAGCTGCTTTGGGTCTTCACAGTTTAAAATGTGAAATACTGAGTTTTCAGTAAGTTTGGAGATAGGAGCTGACAATCTGGGTTGAGCACAAGGTGTCGGTGAAGAGAATTCATGAAGCCTCCAAAGAGTTCCTCCCAATTGTTTGTGTTGTGTGGTGTAAAATTGGAATAGGCTTCACCTTCTCCTTTGGCCAGGTGTGAAGGACTCCCTCAGAAAAGTAGTTTTGAGCTGGGTGTCCTTAGCACAGTACAGCAGCTGCTCTGGCTTTGTGTGGGGACAGAACTTGTGCCAGAGCTTGTTTCTCATCTCAGGGTTGCAAGAGGAAAATCAGCTAGTGATGCCAAACTGGTGGAGAATTTGGTCTTTTTCTAGGAAGGGGTGTTCAGAAACTTCAGTTTTAGTCCCCTGATTCCTATCCTCTTGGTACATTTCTAGCACAGATTTAGCCAAGGGTCACTGTCCCTCAAAATCAAAAACAGATGGGAGGTAACCTAGCAGTCACAGCTGGTGTGGGTTTTTTTTTTTCCTCACTGCTTTGATTTTCCTGGTGGTAGCAATGTGGAAACCCAGCACAGGGACACTGAGCTTTATTCAGTCCTGCTCTGGAGGTGGAGGCCTGCAGGCTGTTCCTCCTTCCATGTGCCTCCTCCAGTCCCTGTGTCTCCTCCAGTCCCTGTGCAGGTAGATCTTGCAAGGTGATGCTGACTTTGTACTTATGTGTAAAGCTGGGTGAGGTATCAGATATCACTTGCTCACTGCTACCAAGAATTGCTTTGAACAACCTCCAGTGGCCTTTGGGCTGTGTGTTTTGAGTGAGTTGATTCACTGGCTGCATCAGGGCTGGAATTACTGAGTTCCTGTTGTGCCAGCCCAGTCGTGTCTCTGGGGTGGGTGCTGGTTTGTAGGGGCCATGCAGCAAGCTCAGCTTTGGTCACCTGTGCTGTCAGCCCTTGCTCTGCCAGAATGGGAGCACACAGGCAGAGCCAGTCTTTGGGCTGGAAGCTCTGAGGAGGAGTGGCCACAAGTGCTGCCCATACTGTTGCTGCTGGGAATGTCTGGGATAGATGCTCCTTTGCAATCTGTATTCATGCCAGTGGTGCTGCTGGAGCATTGGGGTGCAGAGGGGTCTCCTGATGGGGACCTCAGTTCAGCACCAGCCAGGAGCCTCATCTAGAGAGGTCCTGGTGGGTCTCCTGACATAGAAAAAGTTTCCCAGCCTATCAAATCAGAGTATAGGAACAGGGTACCAGGAAAAGTTTTCCTCACCAGATGAAAAACAGCTCTTAAGTTTTTCCACATTAATAGGAAAATCTCTTTTGACCCATGTTGGAGTAAACCTCAGTGTTATTTTGTTTATGGCATGTGCTCTTGTAAGTGTGAGTGTGACATCGTTGTACAAAAAAAGTTGATTTCTGATTTTTTTTTGTCTTGGAGTTAAAAGCCACAGGTAGGAACTGTATCAAAGAAAGCATGACTTGAATGTTGACTCATACTCACTTAGGCTTTTCTTTTCAGAATTGACAGGAAAAAGGATAAAACGGAAAGAAAGATTTTGGACAGCCAGGAAAGAGCATTCTGGGATGTGCACAGGCCTGTGGTAAAATTATTTTTGAATGATGTGACTTTTCAGGATTTGACAGGAAAAGTTTTATTACTAGTAAATATTTTATGTGCAGACATTGTCTTTACATTCACCACGTGGGTTTTCCTCGCAGTTTAAAATGCACTAAGAGTCTACAAGATTATTTGAGACATTCTGGATTTGTGTACCTATCGAACTATTGATTTGGAAATATGTGAAAATATGAACTTTGGAAAATTATTTACTGGGCTTATGAAAGAAAAGCAGCTTACTCAGTTTGTCTCAGATGTCCTAGTAAAAGCTCCCCTCTGTGAGCTATTTCCTTTTGGTGCCAAGGTTAGGAGTAAGTGGATTGAATGCTGACATGGCATCCTTGGATATATGCAGTTTCTTGTTTAGGAAGAGTTATTTATGGGACACAAATGTCAAGAAAGAGTTTTGGACAAGATTTGATAGTATATTTTATAAAGGTAAGGTAGGATGCAGATTCTTAACAGAGGAATAACACGATTACCATCTCTTTCCAGCCAGGCTGTGTGAACACCACAGAAATGGACATTAGAAAGTGTCGCCGTATGAAAAACCCACAAAAAGTGAAAAAGGTCAGTTTGAGTTCCTGGGTTTGGTTTTTGCTTGTTTGCAGTTGGTTTGGTTCACTGTTTTTGGTTTTCTTTTAATGTAAATCATACTTGACACCTGCTGTATATGACACTTACCCAAGAGGAACAAACAGAAGTGTTTTGATAGTATGAGTCTGTTTTGTTCTCCCTGGTGAATTTACTATTACCATTTTTCCAACAAAGCTGTACTGAGTGAGTGATGGGTAGAGCTGAGAAGGGCATTAAGGAACTCTGTGTTGCAAATGTCTGATGGCTCTGCACTCCCACAAAATTAAAAGGAGTTGGCAAAAATACCTAGGTCCCTTTTTAGGAAATTATCTGGGCACTGATGATGAGATGTTTACCTGTCTTAATAATTTCAAAGGCTGGATTGTTAGCAATTTGGGTGTCTTTGACTTCCAGCAAGTTGGAGCTCTTCTATGTGTATGCAGCCATAGAATCAATTCAATTGAAGAAAACCATTAAGATCAGTGAACCTTAATTGAACCAAGTCCTTCACTAAGCCATGTTCTTGTCTTTTAAATAATTTCAAGGATGGTGACTCAACAGCTTCCCTGGGCGGCCTTGTTCCAGTGCTTGATAACCATTCCAGAGAAGAAATTTTTCCTAATATCCAGTTTAAACCTCTCTTGGCACAGCTTCAGGCTGTTTCTTCTTGTCTTATCACTTGTTATGTTTTTGGATGGAGCACCAGATTCCTGAACTTCCATAAGCAGTTAAACTGCAGCAGAGCTATTCACATGTCTATTAGAAGTTTTACTGAAAAGCAAAAGCACTAAATGAAAGGGCAAATGATACTACTTTCAGTGCAGGTGTCTGTCCTGAAAATGAATGGCTACAAGTCAGTCTGCAGGTTTGTGTTTAGAGAAGCTCACATGAACTTGACCCATTGCCTTGACCTGGTTAAGCACTTTCTTCAATATGTAGTTTTACATCAAGAAATTAAATCTAGTGAAAGACAGCAGCATAGAATTAGGTTCTAGTATTTTCTTTTACCACTTGATTCACCCCAGTGACAACTCCCAGTGTTTATCCTGCCAAGTGTTAATGCACACAGCCTTCAGAGCTCCTAAAAATTATCAGCTGCATTTTAACATTTAAAACAAATTACTCTCTTTGCATGCCTACAGGCCTTCCAAGTGCAGGCATCGGCAAGCACGGTCTGATCTGTAAATTTTGCTCCGGGCTGAATGATTATTGACCTGTGTTGGTATAAACAGTAGGAAATTCTGACTTGTTACCTTGCTGCTCTGCATACTGCGCTGTTCCTCACTGCGTAACAGAAAGCTGCTGTAACCCCTTGTGTTTGTTCCTTGTTCCTCGCAGTCAGTGTATGGGGTTACTGAGGAGTCCCAGCCCCAAAGCCCCGTACACCTGCCCTCCCAGCCCGTGCGCAAAACAACAAAAGAGGATTTCCGCAAGCAGGTAAGTGTGGCAACTCTTCTGAGAACTGCCACCAGAGAGAAAACATAGAAAGTTAAAGACATATCAGCAAAACCCATGGTATGTTTCACCTGTCCTTGATCCTCACACACTGTCCTTGATCCTCACTTATGTAAAGCATTAGTAAGTATTCATTGAGCAGTGAGTTGTACGGTGATACTTATTATGATTAACGCTGACCTTTGAATCTGCTGTAATTGTCTGTGGACCAGACAATAAGACAATAATTCCAGTTCACTGAGGATGTCTGAAAAGTGGGCAGTGACAAAGGTCCGTGGAGCTGGGCACAGGCTGGGGAGGAGTGGTGAGGAAAGGCATTGTTCAGTGCATGACTCTTAGACTGTACAGTCAGAGGTTTTAGGAAACTAGGAAGAAGTTATTTAGACAATCATGCCAAGGAATCACCAGCCAACTCACACATCCTTGCCCCGGCACAAAGAGCTCTCTCTCAAAATTGCTTTCTGCAACCAGCAGCCCTCACTGAAAGACAAACAGGAATCACTAGATCAGCATTTTACTAAAGGCAGCTTTAAACAAGTTTCTTAGGCAACCAGTTTTTGGGTGGTCTTGTGAACTAAACCTGGATGCTACATTTCTTGAGCTTCTTTTATCATAGGCTGAAGAACTGGTTCATAGCAGAATGAAAGTGTGCTGTAAAATGTTACTGGTCTTGTGATGCTGGTCAGTAAGGGAAATGGGAGAGCAGAGTGTGTTTGTAAAAAGGAGATCATATTGTACCCTGAGTAGTCTAGCAACCTTGGCCCTATATATGTGTCTTTTCTACTTTCAATTATGTCTTCTAAAGCTTCCCCTAGGGCTTTACGTTTGGCACTGGAGCCTTCTATTGGAAGCAGTTAATAAGCTTCTAATACCTAGGGAAGGGTCCCATTTCCTTCTGAGTTACTTTTAAGCTGTTTGGAAAGAGAAATCAATAGTGTGCTGGGATATTGTCAATGCATGCTGCAGAACTCATAGATTGTTAATGTCCTTGTCATCTCTCTCCTCAGATAACTTTTCTGAACATGCAGATAGAGAGACATTGTTTAAAGATGTCCAAAGTAGCAGAAAGGTGAGTGTCCCCATTCTGATGATTTCCTATTCTTTTCTCATCTCCAGTTTGGCATTTCTAGAAACAGAACAGGCAGCAAAGTGCAAAGGCCCCCTTTCTATGCATCAATCCTTTCCCCTCCTTGACCAGCTGTGCTGCCTGTCTGCTGTCTGGCTGCTGACACTTCTGTACTCACTCTTCAGCCACTGAGCGAAAATAGGTGGAAAATGAGGACCTGTAATACTGCAAAAGAAAAAAAGCATTCACAAAAGAAAAAACCCTTGTGGGATTTGTTTCCCACCCCTTCACTACCCTAGGGTTTTTTTTTTACAAAAGTCATTCCTGTCTCAATTTGAAAATACCCTTTTTTTCCACTTTTGGCTGAATTCTCAGTGCTCATCTCTTGTTAGTCTGGCACAGCTCTGGGGAATGAGCTGTGTTTGCATTTGCTACACATGATGTTCATGTCTCTGTTCATACTGGGGTTGTAGGACCAGTTCTTGCTCTCACTTACATGTATATGAAACCCTTAGAGAAGTACTGGGCTTGCACCTGGACTACTCAAGGCAGTGTTTTAAGGAGTGGATTTCTAAGAAGCAAATCAAGGCACAATATGACTTGCAGAATATTTAGCTTTGGTAGAAAAGTATGAATAGGTGAAGAACAAGCTCAAATTTAATTGAGTATGACAGCTCATTTACTTAGGTACTTGCAGAGTTAGAGGTAACTGAGATGAAGGCAGAGTTAGCCATGCTCTTCAGTGACATCACTTTTAAAGCAAAACTGTTGGAACATGAAGGACGTGATAACGGCTGGCTCCTTCTTGAGAAATAACAGAGGATATTTTATTTAAGCAAAGTAAAACAGGATTACCCCATGGATTATGCTTTGCAGTGCCTGCACCTGTAGTTATCATGCATGTACTAAACTGGGTAAATTAAATGGTGAGAGGCCAAATGGAAGTTCCTATTGGGTCATGAAGTTTAGCAATTAAAATGAAAATGTATCCAATTAAAGAGAAAATATTCAGAGGCTCCCTGAAATCCTGCATGCAATACATTGTTTGATTGAAATGAGCACATTTATATTTATGTTTTGGGCTTTTGGATCTTTTTAATTAAGAACATATACTTGTACTTTAACAAAATATGTCATTGTACTGAATTTATTTACAATGACCTTAATATACTGAGACAGTAATAATTTTCCTGGTTTGAAAGGGCTTTCTTTTTTTTTCTTTTTAATTGCTCTCAAGTTGGAGAAGAAAATGTTGCTATCAAAACCTGTGCAAAATAATAACTAGGAGATAAGCAAATAAAATGAGAACAGTTAAATGAGCACAGAATCACAGAATAAGCTGAGTTGGAGGGTACCCACCAGGATCATCAAGTCCAATCCCTGGCCATGCACAGGAGAGCCCCAAGGGTCACTCCATGTGCCTGAGAAAATCGACCAAACACTTCCTGAACTCTGGCAGTATTAGTGCCATGACTGCTTCCCTGGGGAGGCTGTACAGTGCCCAAAAACCCTCTGAGTGAAGAATCTTATATTTCTAAATAATTATTAATAATTATAAAGAATGGAAATCATGGTTCTGATCTTTATATCTTGTGAGGAGGTGTTTGGTCATGTGATGACTTCAATATTGATTTGAATATTGGCAATATTGATTGAAAGTCCCAGGACTTGGTGTGGAGAATGCTGGCAAGTGCAGCCTGGATGTGGAGCATTGCAGAGCAGGTAGGAGGGAAGTAGAGGAGCTGATGGGTCCAGTGGCTTTGCAGGGGTGGGGACTGGTCAGGAGGAATGAACATGGATGACCTGACTTGCACAATTGCCAAAAAAAACGCCTGTGCAGCCCCATTAAAACACTGATCATAAGCACTAGGAACAAATTTGCTGTGTAAGGAGGTCCTGCTATTATCAAGTCAATTTTCAGGCTGGACCCTGCTCTTGGGACAGTTTAGGTGACAGTGTGGCAAATCAGGATATGGGAGATGACTTCCTGGCACTCTCCCTTCAACCATCAACCCTGACAGTGGCACCATGTGCCAATTTTTCAGTATAGCATAAAGGCACTTTGAGGGAGGATGAGGGAAGTAACAAGGAGCAAATAAGTCAGGAAGCACTAGGGCTAACAAGTTAGAGGAATAAGATATAACTTGTATCAATAGTAATAGATCGATTGTATTTATTTTACATTAATTCACACTATTCTTGGGATAGCCCTTGTCTGTCAGAAGAGGAAGGCTCTCCAGTTTCCATGACAGAAATGCTCACCACTAAAGATTTTCTTCTCCTTCCATGCTACTCCGCTTCCAGGAGTAGATCCATACCAACTGTGGGAACAGGTATCCCTCAGCTCCACTCACTTTGGAAACTTTCTTCCACATCCTTTCTCCCCACTTAGGACCTGTGCACTGTCAGTTTTAGCCATTAAGCTTTGAGAACTGTTGAGCAAAACTATCAATATATTCTATCTATTGTTTTCCCTGACTGCATTGTACAGTGTTACTACAATTTCATTAGACACAGCATCACCAAAATGTCTGGGGCAAAATGAGTATCTTTCTACCAAAAGCAATCTCAGTTCCCTAGATGAAAATCTGTGCTATCCTTTCAGCTTCTCATCAAAGTTCCTGTGAAGGCTCAGCAGGCCCCCTTGATTGAGACAGTTGAATTCTCAAAGCAAGCTCTGCACCCTCGAGTCAACTGTTCCCACCACCTCTTCTACCGGGTATTCAGTTTATCACCCAAAAGGCCAGCTTGCATTCTGACAAAAATGCTTTTCCTTAGCAGTCCCCAGCCTATAGCCTCCTTTAAACAATGAGACAATGATTCTGCTGCTGCCATTATACTGAATCAGCAAAATGTGCTTAGAAATTCCTCCTTGTTTCATTTTAGTTTCCCCCCCCCACTTTCCTTTTTGCTGGTACTTCTACAAGCACCTCTGATGCCTTCTTATTATTTTATTAGGAGCAATTCAGGTTTCACAGCAGATATCTCCTGATTGATCCTTTTTGGCTTTCTTTTCTTTTTTAACCAACCCTCTCTTTCATTGATGTCTAAGGGACTGCTGCTGCTCTGTGAAATTGGACGCTGCTCCCTTCTCCAACCCTTGACCCACAGCAGTCATGAAATGTAATTAATGAAATGAGATGAGACAGCCCCAAGTGCCCTAAGGGGCAATGGGAACCTACTGTGGTTACAAAAGTGTATGATTTTAATGCCTCATGATAAGAGCTAGGACAAACAAAAAGAAATAATTACTATAGAGCAGGTCAGGGAAACTTTCTGCCTTTTATGGCTCTTTGTTTCACAGGGTCTTTTCATTTGCCTGCCTTTTTGGGATGTGGAGGGCCAGAGGTAAAGTTTAGCATGGACAATCACATTGCAGGTACATTGGTTGTTCAGTATAATTAACTTATTTAATTACTTGGCAGATGTAGGCAAAAAAATAAAGTGCCTTGGAGTATTTCTAATATAGACTAGAAAAAAATCTCTTTTGATTTATTTCATATTTGCTGTCTTTCTTCTTAAAAATGCACCCCTAGCCCCAACCCCAGTGGAGTTTCTGAATCATTTATGCAAGCAGACACAGTCCTTTTCCCAGAAAGCTCTTTGAATCTCATCCTATTGAGGATTAGAGGCTATATGCCTTAACTGACTCACCATGAAGCAAGCCACTATAAAGGCCAGGTGTTTTTCCAACATGCATATAATTTACTATAGTCTAAGTTAATTATTACTGTTGAAATATTTTACAGTAGTGCCATTAGACTAAATACTATACCAGCATAACTACAAAATGATCTAAAGACAAAGCTTTCATGATTAGGACTATGATCCTCCAAAGATTTAAGCATATTCTTAGCTGCAACCCGTGACCCTGTTTAGGCGAGTTTCTCATAGTGCATAAATTTATGAGTGAAAAAGTTTGCAAAAATGAAAAGGATGAGAGGCAATAGTAATATGCAGCAAATGAACAGGATGACATACATTTTGCAATCTAGTTGTTGCCTCATCAGGTTTTTGGCATTTCAACAGATACAAGTTTGAGGAAAATACCGCAATGAGCGGGTGGGTGTTTGCAGAGAAATCCTTGCATGCATCCTCCCTGGGAAAAGGGTCTCCTGTGGTTGCTGACAAACTGACTAATCCCTATAAATAAAAAGAAGTACACACGAAAACACCCTTCCCCTCAAAATAACCAAACAAACCCAACAGGATAAAAAGAAAATCTGTACCTCTCTGACATGTGACTGAGCATTCAAACCCTCACTTTCTTCTTTTTTTTTTTTTTTTACCTGCCAGTTTAATCGCCTACACAGAGCAGTATGTGGAATATGACCCCTTTATAACTCCTGCTGAGCCTTCCAATCCCTGGATAAGTGATGATGCAGCACTGTGGGATATTGAAATGAGGTAAAAATAATTGGTAGTTTTAACTAATGTGAGAGTTGTATTACCATTTTGTTTGTATGCTCTTCACAATGCCCTATTTGGAAAGGAAGTTTTATGTCTGTACTACAAGATTCAAGAATATAGCTAAAATTTATCATTGATGTCTGTGAATTATTCAGCCCTTCCACCTCCATATGGCTTGATGCATGGGACTCTGTAAGTCAGGTAATGGATATTCTCATACCTGTTGGGCACATGCAGGTGTAGGAGCCTAAAGCTGTAGAATACTGCTAAGACAAACTTGTTCCACCCATCTCATTTGACCCTTGGGAGTCTGCTCTTCCCCAGCTTCCATGCTCCAGCCCTGCTGCTGTCATGGAATCCCATGAAAGATGCTGCTGGAAAAATGGTATGAGTTATACAGTAGTTCCTCCTGTGCAGAGTGAGTTTGGCACAGGAGCCAGAAGAGTGTAGCTCACGTGTGATGTGTGAGACTTGGCAGGTCAGAATTATAATAGGTGGATAGAGTGGATAGAGTGAGTTTGGGCCTCACCTGCTGGTGAACAAGCTGGCTTGTGTCTGTTATGGTGTCAGATAGATGAAAACAGGGAGGAATGTCTGTAGGATATTAAACACCTTGCACCTTTTTTACCCCTCAGAAAAAAAAAAAAAAAAGGAAAAAAAACACCCCAAAAAACCCAAGCAGAACACTGCAACAGAGATCATGTTTTGCCTGTGTGATGCTGGCACAAAGGTAGTCTGACCTGTGTCTGTGTCTGTGTCTCTTGCCTTCACAAGCTATCCACAATCCTTGTAAAGGGGCTGGGATTGTCCTGCCTGCCCCTATGCCTATCAGCTCCCACAGCAAAATTGAATGGAATTACCATGCCCCATATTACCTTTGCTACTCAGTCACATCCTGTGGCCAAACAACTACAAAGGCTCAGCGGCTTCTCCAGTGTTTAGTTGCTGCCATTTGGCACCAAATGTGAAGTGACAGTTCACTCCAGCAAATCTTTGATAAGAGAATGCCAAATATAATCCTGTGTGTTCTTGAATAATAATTTAGAGATGCTATTGGCCTAAGAGAACTGATTCATAGGGAATCAGTGTTCCAGGAAAAGAAAAAAATTTGCCTCATTTAAAAACCAAGTAGTTTGGGATGGAAAAGTTGTTTACACCTGCTTCTCTGGTAGTCATGGAAATTCATTTTTCCCTAACCTCTGCCCCTCTTCACATAATTTTAGTATTTGTTATTTCTTTTTTAGCTAGTTTCTCTCTTTTTCTCCATCCTCCCTAGTACCAGATACAGCTCTTGCAAAACACTGCCCTGCAGAAACCCTCACCCACAAGGTAATTCAGGCATCCATTATTTCTGCATCTGTTGACATAGCTGCAAATCCCAGAAAAGATGTCTGTGTCCCTGAAGAATACAATTAACCTGATGTCACAGCCTTATAGGAATTTAAAATAAATGCTTGGCTTCTGCTATGATTTCAGAGTTAAGGAAGGTGATTTTCCTGCAAATGAAAAAGAGAAAGCTGTGGTGTGGGGAGATGGAAGAACAAACAGCTCTGTATTTCCATTTTATTCTCTATTGTAAAAAACTAACTGCATCTGCATCTAGTTGCAACTTGCATGAATAATTAAATGATCCCCAAGATCCCCTTGTGTTGCCTGCAAAGCTGTTTCCTCAGTTAGGAGAGCAGAGCCTTGCGCAGGAAAACAAAGAGCCTCTCACTGCTAGTGGCAAGGCTGGCTGCTGAGCACGGGCAGCCCCGTGCCACTGCACTCATCCTCCATGGTAATCAGGACTCAGGAAATGCCATGGAAAACATTCCACTTTAGACAGCGCTTTGGCCTTTTTTCTGCGTGCTAGAACATTGTGTAGCTGCAAGGAAAGCAGGCACAGATCTCTGGATTCAGCAGGAAATTCCCTGAGCTTAGATTGTGCATGGCTCTGCACAAGCCTGGCTCTCGTGTCCCGATGTCCAGGCTGGTTCACGTATTGAGTGGGCTGGATCTGCACCCTCGTCTGCAGCACTGCTGAGGGGCAGTGCAGGAGGAGCCATCCCAAGTGCACTGCTCCTCGAGTGAGGACATGCCTATCAATTTTGCTTAGCCTTTACACCAAGAGAAAATGAAAGCAGGCATTTTATTTACCCCTTTGGCTTATTTGTCTTCAGCACAGATCGCCGCTGTCCCCTAAGGCTCCACGATCAGGAATCGCTGTGGACATGACGAGACACACAGTTTAATGGATACGTACTGTTAACAATGGCTCTGCTGTCACAAATGGGAGCAGCTGAGCTGTGTTTTAAGGGTTGTCTCATAGTGTGACGCCATCACACCAGAAGCTTTCAAACACTTTGTGAGCCCAGATTACGCTCTGATGCAGGCTGTCTCATAGGATCCTTGTGATTCCCAGGCACCACCTCTCCCCAGAGGCATCTCTGCAACATGTCTGGCAATTCAAACAGCAGCTTATGTAAGGGGGACTGTGTTAAGAAATAATTAAGGAGAAAGGTTGCTAGTGATTTTGGGTGCCTCTGCATCTCAGTATCCCAGCTGAGAGACAAAATATAAGTCAGATCATGGAGAGTAGGAGGAAGATGCTTTTTAGTCTTCTGAGACTTTAGGCAAAAATCAGAGGCACTAAAAAAATAAAAGACCACAAACCAGTAATCATTTTAGATACTTTGTCTGCACTGCTTCTTAGTGGAACTGCTTTTCGAATGCAAATGTGGATCTGAAAATTTGAAGCCAAGTTACCAGGCAGCACTGTGTGGGACACAAGGAAATGCTCTGGAGCTCACCAGTGACCCAGGGAACATTGCTGGGAAATTTCTGTTTTGATGAATAAGAAATCCTAGGGTACATTTGAGGAGATGTGCAAGAAGTGCATAATGAATAATCATTTAGGCATGGTATACCGTTCTTCAAATGAAACCTACCAGAAATTGCTCTGAAAATCATATCATTCACATTCTCTCTTGTTTTACTATGTATGTAGCACCTGAATAGTGTTCTTAGATGGTTCAAATGATGTAATTATTTAAAGTTCTCCAGTTGCTTTAATGATGACCCTGGTCTTTATAGGTTTTTTATCTTATTTGCTAACTTGTGCTTCTGAAAAATCTTGAGAAAAAAGTCTCATCTAATAATCTTTCTCCCTTCACTTAGCAGAAACAGCAGCAGCTGCTCGGACAGCAGGCAGAGATGCACTTTCCATCTGTTTTTCCCCTTCTCTCTCCAAACAGCAAAGAACCTAGTCAGCAGCGTGTGAAAAGATGGGGTTTCTCCATGGATGAGGTGCTGAAGGACCCAGTAGGACGAGACCAATTTCTTCGTTTCCTAGAATCAGAATTCAGCTCGGAAAACCTCAGGTGAAACCTTTTCTGACTTGACTAAATGAATGGAACTGATCTTACTCTCTTGCCTAGGTGAAATGCAATGTTTGGTGTGTTTTGAACTGCTAAAACCACCCATTTAATAAAGATGAGGAAGGTGGGATTTGGCCCATAACTCTGCTACAGATGCCTATACTAGACCTACATAAGTAATCTCAGAAACAGAGTGTAGCAGAGCGAGCGTTGTCAGGTGTCTTCTGCATGCAAGGGTTTGCAGACTTGCATGATGTGATGAGGTGCAGCACATCCCTCCTGAGCTCCCTAACAATATATAGGATTTACATGTGTCTTTGTGGCAGGGCTGGTGTGAGGAAAACAGTCTGGTCACCATGTGGCTAAGAACTGTTGCAGTATTGGCAGTCACCAAGTCAGGTTTGCAACAACTACTTTTGATTTTGGCATGTGCTGACTATCTAACAATTCATCTTACCTTAACAGGACTCTGTGGGGATTCTGAGCACCTGACTTCTCAAGTTGTCTAGAAGTCAAAACTTTTGTTATGAAAAATTATGTAGATACCTACATGATTGTAGATCAGGCTGAGAGCCAGTAAACCTCACTTTTTTTACAGGCCGATTAACACTGCAGAGGTGTTTTTGCAGTGTTGTGGTTGTGTCTTAGCACATGGATGGGTAAGGGGACAGGTTCTTCTGGGGTTTTTTGAGTCAGTCATGTTCCAGAAGGCTGAGTGAGCACTTGCAGGGAAGGCCAGAGAAGATTGCAGGTTCACTGCAGAGCTGTGCCTGCTCTCCAGCTGAGGAAATCTGCTGTCAGTGGTCACAGTCAGTCCAGCTTTGGCCTTTGCTCATAATGAGCAGGCTTGATGTTCTCTTTTTACACCAGATAAGAACCTGATTCCACACTTTTTTAGTTCGTGCTTTTTTCTTTCTTTTTCACTTTGAAAAAAAAATACTACTAAAACATGTGAACAGTTGTCACTGTGGTGCAGTCTGCTAACCTGCAAGGTCTGAAAGAGGAATTCCCCAGAAAGTGATTTTTAATGACATTGGAACTTACCATCCTATTTATCAGGTTTCCCTGTCCAAGGAGAAGTACAGAAGGCATGCCAGCAACAAAACAGTGAAAACTCAATGCACTTCATTGTTTTGAAAAACCTGAAAGATAACCTGTAAGAAAAGAAGGGAGTGTTACTAATTACATAAATGAGCTTGAAATTCCATTGCTAAACAGGTACTGAACTTGCATATGCTTACTGCAGTTATGTACAGTGGCACTCATTTGCAATTAAATGGTAGTGATTTAGTGCAAAATTAATATACTGTATTGAAATACTCTTCAAATGAGTGTTCTGAAATAAATCTGGGATTATGCTAATGAAATCCAGCAGGTTTTATGACTAGTGTCTGTCCCCCATGTTCATCCTACTCAAACAAATGGAGGAAGTTTGATTATGAGAAGGCAAACTTGTACCTTCCTTGGTCAGTCGGAGCTGCTCCTTCTGCTGATGCACATTCTCTTTGATTCTGAGATGTAGTGGTAGGAGGTGGCAAATCAGTGGGCTGGCATAGATAGATTAAATCCTGCATCCTTTGTGGAGAACATTGGCATCATTCTTAGTATGGGGACTTTGCTCTCATTCTTATGGTATCATTACAATTATATCCGTTTATGTGGTTATATGATCTCATATTGGTTGGATACATAAGCAAGCCTGCTTAAAGCTTTAAATAACAGGATGCAAAGGCAGAAATATTAATGAAGAACACTGGAACAGAGTGGATTGTTAGCACTGGTGCTAGAGAGAAGAAGAGTTCAGGTGAGGTAGAGAAAGCTCCTTAATTCTCACTAGGAGTATGTAGCATAAAGAAAACCAACTGCTGGATGCTTACACATGCAAGCAAAATCGAAGTTACACTCAGCAGCAGAATTGGAATCTGCCTCACCTAAGCTGACAGCTCAGAAACATATGCTTTCTTCTCATCCATTCTCCCTTTAGAGAGAGAGAAGAGAAGCTGAAGAGGAGTCAGTGAATCACCTGAGAAGGATTTGTTTTAGCTTTAAGTGGAAGCAAAACTAAAGGCACCTAAATTACACTGTAAAGTGCCCCTCTCCTGTTATCATAAACCTGGAGAGACTGATTCAAATGACAGTGTCTGCATGGCAGACAACTACAGTTAAGTGAGACACATCCCACCCTGGGAAAGTGTAAGAAACTTTGTGAGAGCACAGCATTTAGCACCTTGCTAGAAAAGTAACATTCACAGTTAATCTTTTCAGGACTCTCTTCTCAGTAACTTCCCAGAGATCTTGGAACTGTTGCAGCAGGGATATGTTATCAGGGAGTATCAGTAGGAACTTGGGAGTGACCATAGGATTAACGCTGGCCAGAGCCCTATAGGCCACTGGATTGAATTTAGGGCAGATCTGAGAAACTGACTGCTGGTAAACCTAGAAAATTCATGGTTGCACTAGAAAAGATTCTGCGAAGAGTGTGCTTGAGAACACCTTGAAATGAATGTAATTCAGTACTACAGCAAGGGGAGCAAATTCTGCTCTTATACTTTGTGTTGCGAGTCCCAGATCGCAGGGCTGATCGTGGTGGGGTATTTCCATCTCTTCCTAGCTGAGAAAAATTGGTCCCGGTGGGGGTCTTGGGTGAGGCACTGCCAGAGATAGCTGCAGACTAGACTCGGTGACCTCCCAGATCACCTTCCAGCTGTGTTCTGTGTTCTAATAAACTTGCAGGATCATGTCCACCAGTCTCCTGGGCTCGGCTGAGCCCTGTAACTTACTTATTTACTGGCTGTCCATTATTTATGTGGGAGCAGGAAAGCCAGTCAGTTGGGTATATTTCTCGCTGATTTTATTGTAACTCTTTTCCTTGCTCTGCTTTCTTTCTCATCTGTGTTGTTATCTTTCATTTACAATTTGTTTTGACTTTTGTGATTTTTGAAGTATGCAAAATATAGCAGAAAAAAATGCCAAAATTTAAAACAAAACAAATAAGAAAGGATAAGAAAAGAAAGGGCATCAGAGAGTTATTATGTATTTTTTATGACCTGGGAACCTTCTGAGACATCTTGAGATTGCTGAGATGTTCATTTAGCTGGTGGATTGAATTTTTTTCCCCCCCAAGTTCAAAGAGTGTCAGCTGGAAAGAGAAACAGCAAAGGGGGAATATGGGACATAGGAATTTCACCCGAAGGGAAAGGAGGCTGCACACCTGTTTATAGACCTCAGTGGGAAACACATGACTCTTTGTGGGAATGCACTGTGAAGCTGGCAATGCATGGATGTAGGCACCCTGGGCCTTACTGACTAGCGAGCATATGTTGAACATAGAGATCCCTGGAAAGGAGTTTTAAAGTATAAACACTGCAGAAGGAGTTTATATCCTACATGACTCCTAATGGTTGAAACTTGTTGCCAGTTTTTCTTTCCCCAGTCTTCATCAGGAAAGGAGAAGTTCAGGCAGTGAGGAGAGCTCATATAGGCAGTAAACACACCGAGCCGCCCCAAAGCCCCGAGTTCCCTAAAATAAAGAGCGTTTCTCAAGCAGTTCCGAGGCAGTGCCAGCGCCGGAGGGCTCTGCAGGGTGCGGGGCAGTGTCGGGTGATGCGGGGCAGTGCCAGGCTGTGGGGGGCAGTGCCGGGCGTTGCGGGGCAGTGCCGGGTTGTGGGGGGCAGTGCCGGGCTGTGCGGGGCAGTGCGGGGCAGTGCCGGGCATTGCGGGGCAGTGCCGGGCGGTGCCGGGCAGTGCCGGGCATTGCGGGGCAATGCCGGGCGGTGCGGGCAGTGCCGGGCG
>VXBR01008453.1:1255120-1295608 GCA_013400215.1 Cisticola juncidis
CTGAAAGGACCTGTAAGCAGAAGGAGGAACCTGGACGCCGGCGGGCACCCCGTGGAGGGTAGTGAGGAAGGGCGGTGAGGGGGCGGCCTGCGGGACTCTTGCCCAGTCCCCACCTGCACTGCGGTCTCCTTGGCAGGGCCCCCAATGCCCCAGCGTGCAGCTTTGCAGCATCCGCCTGCCCCCCGCTTGCTCACCGAGGACAGATTTTTGTTGGTCTTCACCATGCCAAGCTCCATGCAATGGATTTGACCATTAAACAACACAGAGATGTGAATATTGCCCCTATCTGAACTGCATTTTTATTTTTACCTATTGCTTTCATTCATTTTGGGGCTGAGATGTTCCAAGTTATTTCTTGGTGAATGGAAGATGTGTGAATGTTTAGAGGTGGGGGACCGGAGGGGCATGCGATACTTTGCAAGGAAAGAAGTGTGCTTGGATTCCAACCTCAGATTGTCACTTGATGAATTCGCTGTCAAGCTAGGGGTATTGTGTCCACGCCCAAGATGGGGATATGACACTGCCTTTATCTTGACAGTTGTTTCTCAGTTTCTAGAGTCATCCATATTTTGCCTCTCGATCAGGATTTTTACTTAATTTTTGTTTTACGGTGTACCTCAGAAGCAACCTCTCCCCTGCTACTCACCCTGTCTTTCCCCAGCAGCCTTTTCACTGGGGGACATCTTTGAACAGCTGTGACCAAGCACCTCTGCAGTGCCCTGCAGGGAGACAGAGCACACACACTGAGGTCCAGGAGCTCTCTGTACCTTGGGGGAGCTGTGGAGGATAAATGCCATTGTGGGATATCTTCTGCAAGTGACAGCAGTTTAATTACAAGCTGGATGAGGCTGGAATGGTTTATGCCACTGACAACACTTTAGGACACCATATTATCAGCCTTCTCCAGTCCTTACATGCTGTTTTATAAAGGACAAAGAACCTGTGATCAATGCTGCTTTCCCTCTCTGCAGATAGTCCCTGTGCCAGTCCCTTTCTGTGCGTAAAGGGCACATGTGGAGAGGACACACAAGGACATCTGCCTTCTCCCCTGTCCTGTGCAAGAGATGTCCACTGGACATCTGTCTCCTACAGGAGAGGAGGCAATGCAGGATCTTCACCTGACACCCTGCGAACTTGGGGCTGGCTTGCACTTCAGAAATTGCAGGAGTGATTCAGGGAGTGTATTTGCACTTTATAATTGAGCAGAAATTCCAGCACAGTCATTGCATGTCGGCTCCTTTCCTAAGCAGAAATACCTGCTTCTCTCTTATAAATGCTATAAATCCCATAGGAAGCCCTGCTTATGCATTGGCTTCAGGATGATTCCTTATGGCAGAGAATTTGCCTTAGAGTTGAAGCTGTGGGGCTGGGTACCCTTGTTTGACGTTACTTGATTTTTAGATGCCAGCTGTAGCAAATAGCTTTGAAATTTTTACCAAGACAAAACTCCCCTTTGCCTTGAAGAGGACATCCAGCCTTGGGCATGAATTCACAATTGCTTGCAGGAAAAAGAGCTTGTTCTTGTTACTGTCAGGTTGGTCTGGTTGGTTGGTTTTCAGATTGAGCCAACTGGTTATTAAAATGGATGGTGCTCTTGTTCTGGCAAGCTGTCACTTCACAGCGTTCCCAGTTCTCTCACGAGCGTGCTTTCCCAGCCCGCCTCCCCGGCTCCAGGGGCAGGAGATAAGCCAGAAGAAAAGGTTCTCTCTAGCCAAGTGTTTGTCTGAAGTGTCCCAGCTACTCTGGAATGATTAGCATCTTTTCTCCCTATGCCTCTTCTGCGTTCATATGTTCCCATTACATCTGAAATTGAATGATAAAGTATTTTCAAGTAACGGAAGCCACATATGGCATCAGATTATTGCACTGTGAGTGCCACCCTTTACTCTCTGCACGCATATGATAAGTGAGGGTGTCACTGTTCAAATGACAAGGCAGGATATCAGGTGTACCTAAACTCTCAAAGATGGAAAAGGACCAACCATGCACACTCCTCTACCAACCCCAGATACTCTATTTCAGTTTGTAAAATCAAACGTCAATGTGTTAGAACCACAAGTACGTGACTCTACAGGTACTGATGTAGTGTTTGAGTGTACCCAGTCTGTTTCACTGAGCCTGCCAAGGCAATGAGGAAACCATGTGAAGGGATATCGGCAGGTGGCCTGGGTGAGTCAGGGCTGCGGCATGAGGCCCCCTGATGGTCGGGAAGAAGCAGCAGACAGCAAGGAGGATTTAGCCTGGCCTTGCATGTAGCGTGGATGTAATTTTTTTGCCAAATTGACCGTTTGCCTCTATTGCAGGTAGGATACGAAGCCACATGGGGTAGCAGCCTCATTTGCTTGCAATAACACCTCCGATTCCAGGCTGTTTAGGTAGTGCCTGCAGCCATTAAATAAGCGAGGGTCAGGAACAGCACAGGAGTCACCAGGCTGCTGTCTCCTCCACCTACCCTCACTGCCATCAGGATTTTTGTTTGGGACAGACTCTATCTTCCTCCTTCCACCACGGAGGAATACTTGCCTTAGTGGCAGCACACTGACACCACTGAGTCATTTGGAGTGAGAAATCAGGACTTCAGTTAAAGTTCAACTGGTTTAGAGGGGAGACCACGGGATTTTCCAAATTGTGCAGCTGTTGTGGATGCCCTGAACAAGCAGTGACCCAGACAATCCCTGTCCCATCTGCACAGTCTTCCCAGCAGAGGGAGTGCATAAGAGCAGTGCAGGGCAGGGACAGCCAGGGCAAACCCTGCCCTCCTTGTCACTCTGGACAAGGGGCACCTTTGCCAGAGGATATGAAAGAGCTGGTTATTGCAGCTGCAAAGGTGCCCTCTGTATCTGTTTGCCATGTAGCCCTCAGCACTCCCTGCAGAGCACTCTCGTGCTTGCTCAGCCAGGTTGCAGGGCTCAGGTACTCAGGGCAGATAACCCTCAGGGACACCATTTTGCTGGAAGATAAAGTTTACCAAAACAAAAGGCTACTGGACATGGTGCATCTTCTGAATTAATCATCTGAAAGAGCATACCTCTTTCAGCAATAAATAAAACTAGCACCACCAAGAAAATGTCTTTTCTTTTTCCTAGGGTAAAAGACAAAAGACATATATGTCACTCCTGCAAAAATATTCTGTGGTCTTTGTTTTCACAGATCAAGATATGGATTATGTCCTTAGTCATCAAAGAGATTATCTTCTCAGTGTTTATGAACTTACTTTAGTCTGTAAGCATAGCCTAGTCAAGAAAATATGCCTGTAAAATTCGAGCATGGCATGACAAGAGTTATCTTTTCTCGTGGCATCCATCTGAATGCTGGTCAGTTTGCAAGTTAAAAAAAATTCTCTAAGTAGCATTGCTACAGTTTCACACTGGAAATGATATGAATGCTAAGTTTGTTCTTCATTTTGCATCCCCTGTGGATGACTGATCCTGCAGCAGGAATGACCAGCACAATGCAGCGGGGCTGGGGGAGGCAGAGCCTGCTCCTCTCTTCCAGCTGCATAGCTCTGGAGGTTTCCTGTTTGCATACCTAGTCTGACACTTCTGCAAGGGCAGTTTGAATAAGAATGTATCACCTCTTGAAGTCAGTGTTCTGATCTTGGCTAAAATATATAAGGGGTTGTTATAAAGTACATCGCCCCTTCCCCTTGAAATCATGTTTACATGGAGAGTCTTCTGTGACTTCTGATAGATGCAGGATTAGGTTGTATGTCTGTTTTAGGACTCTGCCTAGGCTTATTCACAAAATCTTACCTAGATTTCTATCATTTTCTCTTTTCTGTCCTTTTAATTTTTGCCCAGTACAGGTTTTGGTTGGCTGTCCAAGATCTCAAGAAACAACCTTTACAGGATGTGACCACCAGAGTGGAAGAAATCTGGCAAGAGTTTTTAGCTCCTGGGGCCCAAAGTGCTATCAATTTGGATTCCCACAGCTATGAGAAAACAAGCCAAAATGTCAAAGACCCAGGGAGATACACATATGAAGATGCACAGGTGAGTTTTTTGTTTTATGGAACTACTGCTAATGAAACTCAGTTTTAATATGGTATTCCACTATCACATTGTCACTGCTCACTTGTAAGAAACAGGAGATGCATAGTTTGAAGTGACTTTGAGGATATCTGTTCAAGCTGAATAAATGCTATTTTCATTGAATCTATCTGTTGTAACAGTCTACGGCTCCTCTGGGAACAAATGTTCCAAAATCTATGAGTCTGCAAGGTGCTGCAAGCTGGAACCATGTCTCAGAGAAAGCACAGATGAAAGGGTTCTATACAGTTCAGCTTGTCTGTCTGTGCTACCTGTCTGGCATATTTACAGAATAGCCAATGTCATATCAAAACCCTGGCTAATACACTTTTTCTATTTTTTATTTATTTATAGCTAATTATATCCCCCTGCCAAACCCCAAATGCAGCAGCTCCCTCCAACACAGCTAGAAATCTGTCCACCAGACAATACCTTAGAGTAATGATAGGACAGTAGGCAATGCAGTGAGCTTAATCCTTCCCTCCTAAGGCTCCAGATTTATCAGGGAAATTTAACAGATAAACAGTACATGGAAAATGCCTTGAGGAAAACAGATAATTTGAGAAAAAATGCTACAACAAGGGTAAAGCTGCATAACCTTCTGGAAAGTGAAAATATAATTTTCTAATTTTTAAAAAAGAAAAAGGAAGAAGGGATCATTTGACAAATATTGCTAGTGACACAATTAAAAGATATCTTCCTCATAATCATTTTTAACACAAGATGTAGTAAAACGAACAGCAATGAAGAGAATTCCTGGGTTTGGGGATTTTTTTTTAAATTGGCATTCAAAGGCAATTCTTCAAAATACTCCACTAACAAAATATTTTCATCTCGGGGGAGATGTTGTGGACCACTTATACAAGGTTAGGCAATGAATTTTTCAAACCAGCATCAAATACCCTATTTTCCTGAATGCAATCTTGCTCCTTGGGGCCAGCATAGAAGGAATGTACACGAAGTTTCAAGGTAGTCCCCTGTGAATATCAGGCAACTTAAATGCCCTTTTTAAAGCTTAAAAATACAGGAGTATGAAGACATTTTGGCTAAGATGTAGTCTTTGCTTAGAATTTCTAGTGAAAAAGAACTTCTTGCATCACCTGAAAAAAATGATGATGGCAAAATGCAGGCTTAAGTAGACAGGTGAATAATGGGGGAATTGATTAAATTGATAAGTAGAAGTACTAAGAATAAGATGAATGATTAGACAATGAGTATTTAATTAGAAGAAGACATGGAGGATTTAGCCTTGAACTGATCAGTTCACAATGTAATTGCCATTCAAAGGGGAGTTGATAAAATCAAGCTGGAGCTCTGGCAGTTAGACTGCCATTTTAGCTCCTTGGGTTAATTTTATTTCAGTGGATTTTTACCCTGACAGATGTCCTCAGTTCATCTGTGGTTCATGGACACAGAAACATGAGGCAAAGGCAGACCTTCAGGGCCAGCTATGGTTATTTTGGAGATTGAATCTATGCCAAGAGAGGATATGAGAGGACATCTATGCCAAGAGAGATCACTATGTGGAAGGTGAACCCAGTTACCTGCTTGTACAGTGGGCTTCTGGTAGCTCTCCAAAGGCCAAGCAAGCTGTTTGTGACTGCTTGACTGGATAGCTGAGAAGGCGTTCTAACAAAAACAGGAGGAAGCAGGACAATGCTGAAGGGTGCAGTGCCCTGGTAGAGTTTTTACTGGCTCATCCTGGAGAAGGAACGTTTTTGTTTGCACATCCACTTCATGGGAGCCAGTGTAGATCTCTGTACGGTGCAGGTGCTGTAAGTCTGTCTCCCAGGTACTGCCATGATGTTTCTCGCAGGTCAGCCCTGCCAACACAGAGGCTCTTGTCCATGATTTTGCAGCAGCTGCCTTATCTCAGCACCCTGGCACCAGGAGTCCATGGGAACTCCAGCACATCCCATATTCCGAGGGACGCAACCAGATACAACTAATCAAAACACCCTCTGGGGGAGGGGAAAATATGAGTGTTGTCCTGTCCTGTGTAGCTTTAGCACAAAGAGGAAAACAACTGAAATGTCCTTGCAAGTAAAGAACTAGAAATAAATTTGTTTACTCAACAGCACATTCTTTGAATGCTGCAGGTCTGAGACACTAAGAGGAGGGAAAAATGTTGGCCGATCTGAGAAAATTAGTTCGATACTCCTGCTGTATAAGGATAGGAGAAGGTGATGTGGCACTTTAGTCATGACTTAAAAGATCAACAAAATGCTAGTTCTGTATAAAAAGCACTGGAAATGGACACATTGCTGTACTTGGGAAGGGCAAGGTGTGGCAGAGCACATCCAGGCCAGCAAATGCTTTATAACAGGAAGTTGAAAGCAAAGCATAATTTGTTATCGGGTGCTTAGCAGTCTACATTGATGTGTTTCTTTGCACAACCTTGGCTCCCAGCCCCAAAGGGCTCTTCCAGATGCTGCTAAACCATCTGGTAGAGGCAACTAGCCTAGATAAAAGCAGGGAGAAAAGGGGCTCTTGGCAAACATGCCTCTCACATAAAACCTCTGTCCCCAGGCTAGTCATGGTCTGAAAGCAAATGGTCCCTGTCTTTAAGAAAACCTCAGCTCCAAATCTCATACCTCACAGCACTCCTAATCCAGACCTGAATTTGGTGTGCTTTTATAATTTCAGACAGACCTCTCTCTGAGATGGATTCCAAGTGTTTCACTATTCCCCATCTCAGCTTAAGATACTTGCCATGCTGTGTGTCCCTCAGTGCTCCTGCACTCCACAGTCCTGCACTGCTGGGCTTGCACAGAGCTGTCCCTCTTGCTGTGGCTCCCACAGGTGCCATCACCACCCCATGCCCGGCTCAAGCTATGCCAGCACATCTCAGCTCTGCACACAGTGTGCTGTGCTGGCTCCGCCTGCACTGCCCTCCCCAGCTGTCCAGTTTGTTGGTGTCCCTGTCCTTGAGCAGCCAGCGCTGCTCCTAGCTCTGTCCTCATCACCAGCTCTGCCAGCTATCTTGGTCAACAGCATCTTCTGTCATTTTAGTGCTGGGCCCCTCCAGAGGGGAGCCTACCAATTTAGCTGATTATTTTCTGCTCTTAAACAACTGTCCTCTGAGTAAAATATTATGATTATCAAACCATTTTCACTGGGGAGCAAAGCAGCTTTTAATACAAGGGGCATCGTCAGGAAAGGTCAGTTCAATTAAACAGTGAAGTACTTAGCAGGATGTAAGCTCCCACAGGAGTTATCAGCATCACTGAACAACCAGTGTGGGGCCCTGCAATATGAAGCAGGCACCACCAGTTCTAGAAAGTAAATAGGTTTGGGTCCATCTGAATGGCCTCTTTTGGCTAATGAAGCTGCTGACAGCCGAAGTAATTCATCTTTACATGGGAACACAGAGCTATGAATGTGACAGTTATGGCCTATCTGTACAACACATTATTAGTTTTTTCACCATTCTCCCCCTACCCCCATCAAGCATCTCTTGCCTCCCCTGAAATGTCTTTCTGCCTTCAGAAAATCTTTAATCTCTTCCTCAGTCTCTTGGTGTTGGGAGCCACTATCACCAGGATGCATTGTATTTCCTCACAGCAATGTTTTTAGGGGCATTTAGCCTGCATTTACTGGTAGGCTTCAGAGCCAGGTGTACCAAGGTAAGGTAAGCCACACAGTTGTCTTTGGAATTCCTTTCCTGGTTTATTTGTTTATTTTTATTCTTTAATAAATAAAATAGTTTTAGATCAACATTCCTTTACCTGGACTAACCAGCTGTTGTTTCTGTGAAGATGATTCAGGGAAATTCAGCTCTAATCCAGGCTCAGTTAGGGATTTTAACTGTTCTTTGCAGATCCTTGGCTAATTCCAGGGCAGATTTAGACCATAATGCTAAATTCCAGGCAGCTCAAACCAGAAATGTACCTGTCCCAGATTTGAAACACAGAATAATTTGAGACAGAAGGCACTTTTAAAGTTCATCTAGTCCAACTCCCCTGAAATGAGCAGGGTGCATCTTCAACTAGATCAGGATTCTCAGATTGACCTCGAATGTTTCCAGAGACGCTGCATCCACCAACCCTCTGGGCAATCTGGGGCAGGGTTTCATTATCTTCATTGTAAAAACTTTCTTCCTTAAATCTAATCTTGAAATTTGAGCCCAGTTCATGCCCTCAGCTGCCCCAGGTGTAGTTCAGTTTGTTCTGGACTGTGATAGAGATACAAGTCCTGCAGGATGCATCAGGGGTTAGTCATCAGTTTGCATTCGGGTTGTATCAGGAAGTTCAAGGTGTTGACAGAACTTTACAGGATTCTATTGAATTCAAAACCAAACTCCCAAGTTTAAGCAAGGATCTCTTGGAAGCGAAACGCCATTTTTCACCAAGAAGGGAAAATAAGAGGTGACCTCCTGACTTTGTGTTTTCAAGCATGCACAGGATGTGAAACGCCTGGTATCTATTCAGTGGGCATACAGCACTCCATTTGCAGGTCTGGAGCAAAATCATAGCATGGAAGGAAAATGTGAAAATAATCATTCATTGTGTGTCTGTATCATCTTGCATGTAAGAACTTGAAGAAACATTATTCCTGTTTTCCTAAAGTTTTGCCCAGTTACACGCGTGCCTGTCAAGGACAATGACTAAGGATGGACAATCAGGGTAACAGCAAAGCAGCTCTGGTTGGCAGTGCAGACAGCCAGCAAGGGGACATGGGACAGACCAAGGTGCTCTGCCCCAGAGCAGGGACCAAGTTCCATCTGAACCAGTGCTGCTCAGAGAGCTTGAGCCTGCGCTGTGGGGAACTGAAAGCACTGCTGCACTGCATCAGTATTTATACATGAATGGTGTGCCTAGGGCTCCTGGAGGCTTTTGACAGCCTGCACCTTCCTGTGGAGGTTAGGGATTGCACAAGGACTTGACCTTTATTCCTTTCTCCTTCTTTGGCTCTGATTCTGTGGGACTGGAGGAGAAGATCCTTACACTACACTCTGTTTCTCTTCCTCCTCTTTGGGTTATGGTGACTATAGAAAACACGGAGTCTAACTGTTGTGTGTTGTTACACTTAGAAGCAAAAGTGCAAGCTCCTGCCCTTTTGGATTTCACAAAACAGTCTACAACCAAACAGAATTTAAAATCAAGAGCCCACAAATACAGCCAGAAGAGTAATTAAGTGTCTGGAGCAAAAATAGAGAAGTGATTGTGGAGGCTCATTCTGGTGTGCCTGATGCTGTGCAAAACAGGAAACAAAAGACTTGAAGCAGAGGTTTACATAGGAGCAGATACTTTGTGTTATTACTTTCTGTTTTGGTTTGTTGGGAGTTTTTTTCAAAACGTACATATGCATTGCACGTCAGAAAGTTCTTATTTTATCTTCTGCCTTCCATCTTAATTTGTGGTTTAGAAGTCATGTTATATGAAAAACACCTACCATCCAGCCTTTGTCTCCACTTTCTGTGTCTGAAGGCATCAGGGATCAACCTACTGTCTAATCTAATGTCCTTCTGCCACACATGAGCAGAAAAAGGGGCCAAGAAAAAGTCATGAGTGACCTCTCTCCTTGCAGACACAATGACAGAAGGCAACAGATCTCTTGAAATGAAAGATCATGAGAATGGGGTAACAAGAACAGTCAGCATATTCCCACAGGACAATAGTCTGCCTGTTATTCAGCGTGCTGATCCTGCCAAGCTGTCTAAAACTACATACATAAGTATTAACAATGCCTCAGTGCCAGACATTTCCTACCTCCAAAAAGTACCTTGAGATGGATTACATGGGAAAGTCTCTAGCTTGCTCAGATATTGAATTCAGCACTCAGATGCTGGGACCCTTGTGTTAGTAGTGTGCACTGTGCTTCTTGAAAGAAAGAAACAACTGCATGTCAGATCCAGAGCAAGAGAATTTCCTCTTCATGTCAAGGTTAGGAAACTGCTGATACTGTTTCTTTTCTCCCAAACAGGGAGCCAAAGTGCTTCCAAGTGCATTTCATCTAATCAAGAAGCCAGAACTCCAGGAGTCCACTTCTCCTGGACTGTGGGGTTGTGGTCTCTTCCTTCCCATGCGCTGCAGGAACACTGTGGTATTTAATTTTTTTAAGGGGTTGTTACGTTTTTAAGTGTTCACACTCCTAATTAAAAATGTAAGAAAAAGTCCCTGGGAAGATCTATCAGCAATGCATTTCATACCTCCGCTAAGCGCACAGCAGGTATGAATGTGGGCTGTCGGGATGGGGTTTGTTGGCAAACAGTTAAAATATTTCAATATACATTTGGACTCTGAGATATTGAGCTCAACCTCTTAACGGCAGCCCAAGACGACATAGTAGCAGATATCTTACAGTAAAAATGTTGATGAGGCATGAAAAATTGTTTGTTTATCCAGTACGTGTTCTCTAGGTAGGCATCCAAGCAGGGTTGGTGTTCCCTCTCTCAGCATAGCCACCTTTACTCAGAAGCTGTTTGCCTGTTTCTGTAGAGCTGTATCCTGGTCAATCTCCATCTCCTGTGGAACACAGAATACCCCACTGAAACAGAATTTTCTTCTGCTGTGTGAGGGGTTCTGCATGTTCCTCTCCTTGGTACAGTTCAGCTTTTCAGCAGGATTTTTCATGGAGAAAACAAGGAGGAATCTGCTGACAGCCTGCAGATGTCAGGGTGTTGACCAAAAGGTTAAGTAGTTATACCTCATAGCTGTACCACAGCAGGCACAGGAAGGAAAAACCTCATCTTCATTGCTGTGACTCCTACATATTGTATTGTTTGGAAAAGAAATGCCAGTCTCCTGAATGCTACAGAAGGTTGTCCCCTCCTCCCAGGCAAAACCTTTTCACTTGGGCTTTTTGCCAGCAGCCAGGATTTGGTCCATATTGAGAGAATCAGCCTCTTAGCCATGATCATTGTTCTCAAAACCTAAAGCTGCTCATATGGCGTTACACTCCCAGCAGCCCACTCTTGTCTCCCAGGATAGCCCTTGCTATATTTAGGACTAAATCCTCCTGCAGTACCAGGCTGACCCCTTAACTGCACAGCACTCAACAACCCTTTGCCTCTAGTCCTCTGCACTGCGTCTGCCATGGACCCTCGATAGCTCTGCCCTCACATTTGTGTTTGAAGATATGAAGCAAACCAGTTGTCTCATCAATTTACAGAGAAGCCACAGCTAAATTTATGTGTTACTTTTATCAATGTGCTTTTCCATGAAAGATTTACATTGTGTTTCCAACTACGTATCTACAGGGCTAAACAAAGGATTTCTATGTATTACTCAAAATGAGCTCTCATTGCTTACAGTTATCCCTCTTGCTAAGGCTCTTTTTACATTCCTGTGCCTTCAGCCCAGTGTAATTTCTTTTGTGGGCTGAAAAAAAAATTATGCTTTTTAGTTTAGCAGGGAGGTTAATCTATATTACAGGATAATAATTCATCTTTTTTTCCCTTGGTAGTAAAAGCAACTTGGTTGAGTGTGAAGAAAATGCTAAAACTTGGTGTAAATTACCATGTTCCTTGAATACTTGAGACTGGCAAAAAAGATACTGCTCGGATTTTCCAGAGCTATTCACTCTTAGGCCAAGACCCTTATGTGACATTTAGCAACCTGAAGCATTTCTTTTCCAGCTATAAATCCAGGAAAGCCTCGCAGTACCGCAGCAGCTGGAGCACCCAGTTCCCCCCGGCCCTGCTAGATGGCAGCACTGCCGGGTACCAGAGAGGCTCCGGGAAGGAGCTCACCCTGGTTAATGCAGGCAGGCAGCTCAAACAGGCACTACAGCATTTTTGAGAAGAGTGAAATCCTAAATGCAGAGAGCAGAATAAGCAGATCCAGAAGGCTCTTAGTGGGGATTTGGAAACATTGAAGGGTATTGGAATAAAGCATACTTGTTTCCCTGCTTTCTCACCCCCACTGGTGTTTTCCCATCAAGTTCAATCAGGGTAAATGTTAAGGTCTCTTCTGCAGCTTCTTCACTGTTTGCCTCAACTCAACTACTTCAGCTTCCAGAGCTGATGCAGCAATTTTTACTGCTTTTTCTGAAGTTCATTTTAGCACCATAATTTAGGTTGAATGCAGTTGATCATAATTGCTCCTAAAAAGTGTTGCGTTCAGTTTTGGCACGAGTAACTGCTTAAAGAAGACTAGGTGTCCTTTCCTTTCTTTGGCTTTTTGGGAGATCCTGGTGATGGTATGGTAGGGGGTCCTGCTGGTCAAATAGGATTCTTGAGGATGAGCTGGGAAAAGTACAGCAGAGTTAACAGGACACCTCTCTAACAACCTGTGGATAGCAGGTTTTGCTGACTGCAGTGTGTGTGTGTGCTGGCACAGGGGTTAACGTCAGCTCCTCTGCCACAAATGCCTGTGCACAGCAGAGGTGCCGACAGACAGGCACTAGGCTGCTGCCAAGTCTAATTGGAAGGTGCAGCAGTCACACACCATGTGCTTGCAGAAGCTTTCTCCTTCCCACGTCCTCTTTGTGCTATACAGACAGCTCTTCCAAAAACAAACTCCAGGCAGGTTCTCAGCTGGCATCTCTTCCCATCCTTCCAGCAAAGGCCACAAGGCCTTCACTCAGGGAGCACTCTCTTGTGTCTGAATCTGCAGTAAATTCCTCCGCAGTGCCAAGCATACAGGTAGCACAAATATTAACATTCATTGCAGTATGCCATTATTTATTTAGTTGTTTAATCTACTGCATTACACTGCTTGTAGTCTTTTCCTTTAATGGATTTGTCTGACTTGCTGCAAATCTCCTTTGCAGCTGGCCAGAGGTTTGGCTGCATGCTTGCAATGCAAAAGGAGTCTCCAAATCAGCTCTCACTAGTTTATACCTGGTGTTAGTGACAGGGTGAAGGAGCACTCCAAAACAATCCACAAGATGTTAGTGGGATAGCTACAGCAAGGAGATTTCTGAACAGTTTATGAAAGAAAAAGTGGACCCTTGCAGCTCAAGTGCATCTCAACAGCTATCTAGCCTTAGTTTAAAGCCCTCAAAATGAGCTAAAAATCATTAAGGTGGAAAATACCTCCAAGATCATAAGGTCTTTATAGAAATTTACAACCTTTTACCAAACACCACCATGTCAATTAAATCACAGCACTAAGTGCCACCTTCATTCATTTCTTAAACACTTCCAGGGCTGGTGACTCCACTCTTTCCCTGAGCAGCCCATTCCATTGCTTAACCACTCTTTCAGTGAAAAAAATATTGTCCAATCTGAACCTCTGCTGGTATAGCTTGAGGCCATTTCTTCTCATCCTGTCTCTGGCTGCCTCAGAGAAGAGGCTGACCCCCATCTGGCTACACCCTCCTTTCAGAGAGTTGTAGAGTGGTGTCTCCTCTGAGCCTTCTTTTCTTCAGGCTGAGCAACCCCAGATCTCATAGCTGCTCCTCATATGAGTGACTTTCTAGACCCATCACCATTTTCATTGCCCTTCTCTGGACCCGCTCCAACACCTCAATATTTTTCTTGTTCTGATGGGCCCAAAACTGAACGCAGCATTCGAGGTGTGGCCTCACCAGTGCGAGTACAGGGGGGACAATCCCTGCCCTGGTCCTGCTGGCCACACCATTGCTGGTACAGCCAGGATGTCACTGGCCTTCTTGGCCACCTGGGTACAGCTGGCTCCTGTTCAGCTGCTGTCAGCCAGCACCCCCAAGTCCTGTTCTGCTGAGCAGCTTTCCAACCACTCTTCCCAAGCCTATAACACTGCATGGATTGGTTGTACAGGACCTGGCACTTCACTCGGTTGAACCTCTTCCCACTGGCCTGGTCCATGATCCAGCCTGTCCAGATCCCTCTGCAGAGCCTTCCTGCCCTCCAGCAGATCAACACTCCCACCCAGCTTAGTGTCATCTGTGCATTGGCTGATGGTGCACTCGATCCCCTCATCCAAATCATCACTAAAGATGTTAAACAGGGCTGACCCCAATACTGAGCCCCGGGGTCACCACTGGTGACTGGCTGCCAGGATGTAACTCCCACTCTCTCAGCCCAGCCATTTTTAACGTTTTTAACCCAGCAAAGAGTGACCTCTCCAAACCAAGGGCTGCCAGCTTCTCCAGGAGAAGGCCATGGGAGACAGTATTGAAGGCTTTGCTGAAGTCCAGGTAGACTTAATCCACAGCCTTTCCCTCATCCACCAAGCAGGTCCCCTGGTCATAAAAGGAGATCAGGTTGATCAGGCAGGCCATGCTTTTGCTATATTCATGCTGGCTGGGCCTGATCACTTGGTTGCTCTGTACATGCTGTGTAATGGTAGTCAAGATGATCTGTTCCATAAATGTGCTGAATGGGAAACCTGTGCTTGAAGTGAGCAAAGAATTCGCCGTTTCTCCTTATTCTTCATCATCATCTGAAGTTTGCAGCTGCGTTTAGGCACAAACAGGGAAAAATTTCTATCAGCAAGTTCAAATTTAAGGGCTTTCTAGAATCTAGCTGGTCTTCAGAGTTCATGAGAATATTGTGCTTGGCCTTCACCACTCCTAGAAAATCTCAAGCCTGTCACAGAATATCAAGATGGGTAAAATACTGGTGGAATTAGGAATGGATGCTTAACCACTGATTCTTGTCTTGTCTCATACACACAAATCAGAGAAAACAACCAAGGTTTTCTGCTAAAAAGAAACATTCTTAACAGAAAACATAATTCCTGGGATCTACCACTTGTGCGAGTCAGATGTTATTATTTTTTTATCATTCAGATTTTTTCCCACATTTTTCTTGAGTGTTCCCAAGGTTCTGCTTATCTGGCAGCCTCAGGGTCACTGTGCTTTGACTGTGAGGGGGAAGAGAGACCTGAGATCACATTGCAGCACATCGATTTGGAGCAGGTGCAGCTTTGAGATGGTTTCTGCTATCTCAGCCACCTCCCACATTCCCGTCTGGATTGCAAACTTTATTTTTTCCTCCCCCTTTCCCCTCTTGTCAGGAATAATTTACAAAGCCTGTCCTTCATCTCTTTCCAGAGGTAAAGCTTGTGGAAGGAAAATAGCCAAGAGATGCTGAACCTTATCAGGGTTTATTTCCCTGCATTTAAGCTGTCAATTGTCAGGGGTGGGATTTCCTATTGGTTTCATATAATTGTAAAAGAGAGGAGTTTTTTGTGATTTATCTCATTGGTTCTTTTTTTTCTATAAGGGACAACATTTCCCCCATTTAAATGTACTGTTCTTTATATCATGTAATGGTTGTGGCGAATGGAATGGTTATGTTGTCTGAAGTGTAACTCTCATGACAGAAGACCAGGTACAGAGAGTATGCTCAGTGAAGCTGGACAGCCCCCAGGATCACTGCATATTTTTCCCCACTATGGAGGAGATGTGATTCAGGTGCATAAAACACAAAAGAGGGTCTGCCTTTTTCTCATTACGAGATGCAAGCAGATCCCATTGCATTTGTTGCCTTGGTTCAAGAATTGGGAAACAACAGTCATGGGGACTTTTGATAGCAAACCTGCTCTGCTTGCATGAGTCCTTTAAGGGATTTGTTTGCTTCCTGGAGATGAAATCCACTGCAATTACAAAAGCAGGTTCTTGTGTCACTCTCCATGTTAGACTGACATTTCCCAATGTGCATCCATTGTCACAGGGGAGTATCAGTACAGCCAGGACTCATCAGCATTATGCTATGTGAGGGACTGAGTGACTGGTCAGCTCAAAAAGCCAGCTTGCCAGGGCTCCCTCACACGTGTCAAGTCAGTCCCTGTCTCCACTTGCAGCTGCCACTGCAGTGGCCTGAGATGGCAGCCTGGTGCTTAGAAAGAGCTGGCAAGGCTGCAGGGGAAACCATGGGACACATGATGCCTGTCAGCTGCTGGACAAATATTGAAAGAATTTTTTTTTCCTGCCATTTATGTGGTTTTATAAGCTACCTTGTCTAATGGTTTACTAGATCACTTGGGCAGTTTTGTTAGATGATTATTTTAAATCCTTGGCTTTGCAGTGTAACTCCCCAAAGGACTGCTGTCTTAGGCTGGAGCAGGGAGCTGTGAGACTGAGCCACATTTGGGAAGTGGTTCACAGCAATGGCTGGGAGAGGCTACACCACGTAGATGAAATGCTTCTCCTGCTCTTGTGCAGATAGGGCACAGGAACTTCCCATGGCACTCGTAAAGAAGTGTTGCAGTGATAATTCTGGACAGACTGCTTACAGTGCAAGAGACTGGAATGTCCAGAGCTGCAGCTGCATTGTTAAAAGTTACACAGATAGTGCATTTGCTTTTTCTATTTCGAGAACTAGCAGTAGTGAGCTCATTACCTTGCAATAAACAACTTAACAAAATGGAGAATTATCTCAGTATAAGGATGGAAAAGCCCAAGTTTCTTACCAGCACTGTCATGTAATGTCAGGGAGATTGTGCGTGTTTATAAAGTGCATTGCATTGGGAGATTTCAGTCTTTAATATGGGTGTCCTTTCTTTCCACCATGTGATAAAAGGGTGGAAAAAACTCCAGCTACTCAGTAAAATAAGAAGTGAGAGACCAGTGGGTTGCAATGATCCAAAGTGAGCTAAAAATCCATGAGAGAAGGACAAGACAATTTGCACAAGTTGCACAGAGCAACTAAAGCCCACACCTCTGCCTGTTGCTCACACTTCCATGGAAGAATATGATCAGTTGTTAGATCTCCAGTACCTTCAATGAATTTATAAAATGAGGAGCTGCTAAACACTAGCTGTAGGTTCTTCCTAGGAAGTTGCAGATTCTAGAATGCATAAGAGAAAATAGCTTCGTGGCAAAGAACAGAGTAGGCTGCAGATCAAAACAAATGTTCCAGCAACTGGCTTTTCCCATCCTGCAGCTAGATTTGGTGTAAAAGTGGGCTGGACACACACTGCAGCCACAATTTTAGCAATCTTCATGGTGCAGTCTCAGTAGGGATTTTCACTGTAGCAATGCAAGTTGTCCTGTATTGTTGCAAATTGGAAGGCAGTTTTTGTTGATCTGAGCAACTGGTTCAGATTTCCAGTAGGTGGTTCAGGAATGCAGTGTTGTAAAATAGATTACTAGTGTATCATTAATGCCTTCAGTCTAGAGATTGTTGAAAGCAAGCCCTTTGAATTCTTACAGTTCAAATGTACATTTGGCTTCTGAAGCTATTCATGTCCCTCCTTTTCCTATGCCCAATCTTCTTTCTTCATTAGCATTCAAAGCCTAGGAATAGTTATTCCCTGTTTGAATATATCTGTGGTGAACAGCTGAAAGGTAGCAGTTTCTGTTTAGTGATTCCAAGATGTGAAAAGCAGAGAAAATATTTCATACCAATTAGCTAACTGCAGTGGCAACAAGGCTGTGGCTGTGCAATAGTCCTATTTCAGGAAAGGGCTTCAGTTAAGAAGGCAGCTTGTGGTTTATTTCATCTCAGGATCGAAGCAATTTTTTCTCCTTCTGACCACCAGATACTGAGTTTATACTGTTTTAAAGTCATGAAGTCAACACGAAGTTGTCTTGACATGAGAAAGGATGGAAGTTGTTGCTGGCATGCATGTGGGTCGTATGGCCAGCCTTGTGTGTTCTCCTTTGCCTCTGTCTGTGTGGTAATGAAAACTGGAAGTTATTTTCCAAAAATGTTGTCATCATGTTTCAGACCAGACCCAGTTGTCTGATCACTGGTGAAGAAACCCAAAGACAGTAAAAAAATTAATCACATCTAGCAAAATGTTAATATACATACCCCTGTCACCCATAATGTTGCCTCAGCCACAGCACCTTCCTGCCCACTTCAGCACCTGTCCCACCTGCACCCTGCATGTACTGGCTGCTGCAAAGAGGACTACTAAGAGCATGAAGGCTCTGGAGTCCTTTTACTATTGATGGGCTACAAGGTGTCCACTTACTCATCAGTCTTCTCATGGTCCTGGAAAAACACCAGTTACGTGGGTTTGTTTCCCAGGTAGTTACAAAGAACTCATGAGAAGGACATGGAGTCTCCTTGGAAACCTTAAGAGGCAGCAGTACAAGCAAACTGGCTGAAGTGTAGCTGGGTTTAAATCAAGGGAGTCCTGAGTTTATGCCAGTTGAAGTATTTAAGAGAGAACTGATGTTGAAAATCCTTATTCATGCGCAAGAATAGAAATCTTTTGATGATCATATCCGTGATGTGCATTATTTTCCCTCATCTTAGGGCATACTTGGCTCATTCTGTCTTGCATAAACAGAACAAATGTCCCAGAGCTGGATATCAAATCTCATGGCAATGATGTACATAAGGAGTATGAAACTGTGCCCTACTATGTGTTTTTTTCTGAAGCAAGAAGGGTGACAGTGGCTGAATAGCTTTGTATGAATGATTCTATTGCAAAATCTTGTTCTGTCCTTTGGATAGAAAGTGCTGCACAAATGAGGATCTGTCAAGACTAAAAGCAAGTATGGAAATTAACCAGTAAAAATTGTTCCACACCAGAATGTAGCTCAAAGAATACATTTATGCTGTGTCAAAGGAAAACCAGTGGCCCTCATAGAACTACACCAAATAGTGTAAGAAAGCTGAATTAAGCAGTTCTTCTGTGTAAAGACAGGTTATTGCTAATTACCCATGATAGTGAAGATAAGGGAATTCTGCTTAGCTTGTTAACACACCAAAATAAGCTATGCGACTTCTGTCTGGTTTGGTTCTTCTAAAGCTTCATGTACAATGGCTTTAGGGCAAGAGAATATTTCACGTTGTATAATTCGCTATAGATAAAACTGCTCATTAACTCTGCAAAAGTGCTTCCTTTGGCAAAGTCTAAGAGAAAGGTTCAAAGTGCCTGTTTTTCTCTTGAGCTCCTTTAGTGTGTTCTCAGTCATTGTCTGGTCAAAGTATTTTGATTTTATTTTCTCAGTGTTTGGGATAATATCTTTTGTAAATCCAGGGATAACCAGGAGAAAAGCTGACTGTGTTAAGGGATTCTCAGCAGGAAAGTAAAGCTTAGCAAGGAAATTAGAAGAGGGTATGTATTAAGTTCTGCTGCCATGAAACACCACTTGGTAAATTTGAAGATAAACATAGTAAGTGCTCTCAGAGCAAACTGGTAACAGTAGTTTGCCTTAAGAGAATACCCTAGAGAGAGACATTCATCTAATGTAACTTTTTTCATATAATGTATCCATTTACATCAGAACTAGTCATATAACTTCCCTGCATAGTCACCACAGATACGGGTTTTTGCAGGACATTAACATGTTGGCTTACTTGACTGCATGTCTGAAGTGGAGAGGAAATGTATGCAAGTATCAGTTCCCCTCCATGAACAGGAAGGTTGTGCTGGGTGATTGTTCAAGTACCTGTAACCAGTAAAATTAAACCTAATCTATGAGACAATTTCTGGTGTTTATTTCTTCTTTCCAGGATAGGCACTTTCTTATAATCTGGGGACTTCAGGGAGTTGCAATCTTTGCAGAATAATCCTGATGAGTGAATAATGTGCCAGCCTTTGGGGTGAGGGCCATCTCTTCATTTTGTGTTCATACAGGCCCAGGCACAACAGGGTCCTGCCCCAGGATGGACCTCATGTACACTACCACAGCACAGATAATCAATAATAGCAGACTTAATTAGAACTCTGATCTGTCTCTCTTCCTTCCAATTCTCTGTGCTTTAAGTCCCTGTGATGTCTAAATGAGGTTTGATAACAATTCTCTGTCTCTCATTTCCCGCTGTCCCACAGGAGCACATTTACAAGCTGATGAAGAGTGACAGCTACGCGCGCTTTCTGCGTTCAAATGCCTACCAGGACTTACTGCTGGCAAAGAAGAAGGTATCTGTTGGAAAGGACATGCTTGCATCTCTTAGCACCTCTTGATTCTCACCTGCTGCTTGCTGCTAGTGTGAAAGTGAAAATACTGTTCCCTTTTTTTTTCTTTAAGAAGGGAATGAGCACTTTTGTCTTCTTCACTGAGGGCATGGCATCTGTGTGCACAGCCTGAGCATGAATTTGGGGAACACATGGTGACCCAAGGTAAAAGTAGCATGGAAAGGTGTTTGTCTAGCACAACTGTCTCCCAAACTCAGTGTAGGCAATACAAATTGTATTACCTCTTTCTCATGGAAAAGGCAGTATGTGATCTGAGAAGCAGAACCCATCAATCTGTTCATTACCGGTGCAAAATTCACCTATTAAGGTTTTCACCTCCCTAGTGTCACCATGTGATATTCCCTTTGGATGCCTTATCTGTAGATGCTCCTGCAGCAATTCCCATACTACTTTCCCGTGCTTTTGCCTCCCCAGAGATGCTTCCTTTTCCTGACACAGGAAGTAATTGCAATGCATGTAGTAATTAAGAATTCCAGCCACATTGTCTCACAGGAAATCTGGGTTTGAACTCTTCTTAGCCTTTTTGGTATCTGCATGAGCTCTGCCAGCACCATGATTCAGGAGCCTCCAGATCAGGGTAGCAAAGGAGTGGTTATGTAGAACTACAACTTCTGTACTCAAGTCCCCTCTTTCTAAGGGGTCTAGGAGATAAGCTACTGATTTCTGCATTTGTGGCTGTGCTCAAATGCTTCCTGCAACTCCTGATTAATTCCCATAGCTCTATGTGTGTGTCTGTGCATGTGCATGCCATGTACCTGTGTGTATGTTCCACTTGCGTTTGGCTCCCAGGACTGTACCCAAAGGGACTCCTGACTCCTGCAGCCTGAGTGTGTGGTTTCCCATCACCATCTTCCCTGCTGTTTTTCTGCTGCATTCTCTGTGTGCTGCCAAATTACATTGCATCGGCACAATAGAATGAAATCCCAGTGGTACTTTTGTCCTGATTGTCATTGTGTGCCCTAAAAGCATGCATATGGTGACAAAAGGAGACAAGCCCCTGTCTGCTGTGCCTGAGACTACTGGCAGGTGGATTAGGTAGTGGAGGGCAGCAGTGAACCTTCTGTTTCAAAATGTCTGGTTTGAGACAGCATAAACCAGTGCTGCTTACATTTAGAAGGGTTAGACTGGACTGACTTAGTTCAGAGGCTGGGGAATAAAGGAGATGTGAGACAAAGTCTTCTGATGGTATAAACCATAAAAGCCTCTGCCATCTTCCTAGCCCCAGCAGCTTATGGCCCCCCTACCCCCAGTCTCTGTTGAACACAAGGGTTCATGTGCTTGAAAGCCAGGAGAGCTTTCTCCTCTCAGCCAAACCCATTTGAACCAAAGGTTTATTTTTTTGCGATCCTTGTTTGCTGTCAGATCAAGCCCTGGATGTGTCAGCATGACATCCTCATTCCCCCGCAAACTGCCGCAGGAGCAGGTTTTGGTGTCATGTTAACACAGTCATGAAAGCAAGAATCAAGTTTCTTTTAGAAAGAGCTGTGGCTGCACGAGTAAACATATGAAGGCACAGAAAAGGTAGGAGTAGATCTGTGCAGATGTGCTGTTCATCAGCTTCCCATTATGCAGGAGGGGAGCTGGTGTTAGTCCAGAGTCTGTAAAGCTTTTTGCAACCACATTACATTGTTGGGCAAATGAATGTTGTGGAAACAGTGTGGGTACAGAGCTGATGATAGAAAGAACATGACATTTCTGTATGCTGAGCTACACGGTCCTATCTTTAGGACATTTGGTGCAGCTTTGAGAGGCAGCCTTTTAAAATTCCTCTAGCTGGAAAGCAAGGGAAGGAAAAGAGGAACCCAGTGACATATCAGAGCCTGCATGGATGGAGGATTTGGTTTAGAGCTTGTAAACAAAGTCCTGGATTTACTGATGTGAATAGAAATTTGCTGCAGTTCTTTAAGTTGTGATGAATACATGTCTCTGAGGCCTGTCTTTCCCCAAAGTCATTATCCTCACATGGCTTGTATACCACACTGATATGACATAGCTTACTTTCATTACTGAAAATAAGTTCTGTCAGAAGCACAGCATTGTGGACGTGGGGTAAAAGAGTTGCTTGCACTAAACAAATGAACTGTGGCTTCAGATTCCAACATTAATGTTTTGTGGATAAGTTTGTGTCATTTGGGATCTTTTGCCCTCCAGCATTGGGTTACAGTGAACTGAGAGGGCAGGAGAAAGGGAAAGGTAGACTGTGTGGCTAGAGCACAGAACCAGGAACCATGAAGTCTGTATGCTTTCCCTGGTTACCCCACTGAATATCTTGTGTGAGTTTCGGGAAAAAGTTCAACCTTGCCTGCCCTATATCCTCCTCTTTTTCAAAGGGCAATAACAATAGTGACCTGCTCAGCAGAGAGATGCCGAAGCTTGATTAGTGCTTCAGAACATACTTCACATTTCTGGTATTTGTAAGATACTGTAGGTTTGAAGAGTTACTTTCTTCCGCACCATACAATAACCACAGATGTGGGAGCTTTCCCTCTCTGCTCTGGGAGTACAGTAATGGAGGGGAAGGAGGGAGAAGAAATTATGGGTTGGGATTGAGATACAATGACAGAATTATGAGGGGAACATATTGTTCACACCACTAACTGATGCAAGACAGCAGACATAGGCTGTGTACGGACCAGACATACATACTTTGTTAATCCATTTTAGATGTTTTTTCCTCCGTTCTTCCCAGTGTCATTATTGCAAGTAACCACAGCATTATTGGCCTCAATCCTGCAGATTCATGGTGCTCAGCAGGGAACATGAGGTTGGCCTCCAGCAAGGGTGTGATTGGAAGCAGTGAGCTGCAGAGGGGAAAAACTGGGTGTAGCCTTCTGCCTTGAACAGAAGGCCTTCTCTCTGCCAGGCTGGAGGAGAGATGAGAGCACAGCCCTGTCCTCAGGAGGAATGGCCATATGCCCAGCCCAACTGGAGCTCTGGGCCTCCATTCCCGCTCCCCCTGCTCCCCCTGCAGCAGGTAGAAATCACGGATCTGCTGAAAGCATCTGGCTCGGCAGTGAAGGGCTGGATGTGCAGAGATCCCCGAGCAACTCACTGCATTTTATTTGTGTATCTATGCAACACATCCCACTGGTGCTACACAGAGTCAAGCACTGACCTGCTCCTGCTTCTGCTGATTTGCACCGTGCTGCAGGGTTTTTACAGCAGGTACTGTGGCACTGTCCTCCAGCCCTTCTCCACAGCAGCCAAAATTGTGGCTGGATGTCCTTAGACAGCAGTGATCCACCGGTCAGGACAAGCGCTGTGACAAACCTCCTCAGTTAAGGCAAGGAGACATTTTGGCAGAGTGACTTGGCTGCAGAGCAAGGATTTGTTCCCTGGGGAAAGAGCAGCATAGATTAGTTAGTGCACCATGGAAGGGGATGCAAATGCACAGGAACTTTTGTTAATGGTGAAGAAGCAGCCAGTCACGTGCTGTGATAGTTATTTTTGCAGAGAAGGGAGCGAAAGGAACAGAAAAGACCTCGAGGTACTTTCCATTACTCACTATAAAGGTGAAACAATGACAATGGTTGGCATCTCTGCGTTAGCTGAAGTGGCAGCTGAACTGTCACGGCGCTGGTGTTCATGTCAGCCTGGCATGGGGTGGCTCCCTGCCATCCAGCCCTGCCCACAGGCAGGGAAGCATCCTGGAAAGGCAGCCACAGCTGTAGTGCAGACAGCCTGTGAAGCCACAGGAGTGAGCCTTGCAGCACTGAGGGAAGAGCAGGTTGGTATTTTCTTGGTTAAGATCATTGTTTTGCTCTCCAGCTGGTTCAGGGAAGTGTGAATTCACCATGGTCCTATTCAAATGAACACACAATATATGCAAAATACTCTGGCCACTTGGTAGCACAGTACATGCCCTTTGCTTTCTTACTTTGGACAGGTAGATGTGACTACCTGAGAAGCCCAGGATCTGCTCCTGCCTTTTCTGAACCCAGGGTTAGGCATATTATTATCCCTTATTTTTATCTGATGCCATTCCCTCTGGAACACGTTATTTTCACCAAGTTAAAGTTCAAAATAAACCCCACTTCACACCCCAAAGTCTCATACCAAAAAAAAAGGATTCAATAGCCAACAAAATAAATCCAGGGAGGGAGGGAGGCAGAGAATTTTGTAGACCTTATGTTCAGAAGACCAAGTTTTCTATATGTAATTCCCTACTCCTTTTCAGATCCCTGGCAGAAAGTGTCAGCAAGGGGATACTTAGGAGTTTCAGGCCATGAGGAACAGGCTCCATTTCCAGCACACAGCTTTTGAAGCATTGCTTTTAACCAGACACCCTGTGCCAGCTGCTCTGTATTGTCCAGGAAGGTTTCTATTGCAGATTATGCCCTCTTCTCAGTCCCATCACAGCACACATGGCCAGTTTGATTCAGTGGCAGGACTTGTCTTGAATGTTGTAAAGATGCTGAGCAATTTTCTCATAATTACTTTTAATAGTCAGTGTCAGCTGGTTTTTGTAAGTTTTCTTCTACTTAATTTCCTTGCAAGCAGAATCTACACAAAAGAACCTAAAGCTTGGATGGCTGGGTAAATGATTAATCATGAAAAAAAAGGACAATTCAGATAAGCCAGTCAATAATTTGTGAATGGCTTCTATGTGGTGAGCTCTGTTTTTCTGTATCTGCCTGGACTGAGAGGTTTTCATCTGCAGCAGGGATGGTTGTTTCATATTTTATCCAAATGCACATGTCCTTCGCCATTAGCTAGTGAAGTCTGTTGGTGTATTTACTGGCAAAGACTGCGTTTTTTTTACCTGGGAGGACTGCATGACCTGAGGTGCACACATGTTTGTCTGCCTTTTCCCCTTTGCACACGCAGTGTATGTTTGTGCACAGGTTGCTGTAGCAGGCAATAGCTCCGGGGTCCACACCGCAGGTCTGTTCCCTGGCCTGGGATAGCCGTGATTTAGTCTTTCTTTTTTTTTTTTTTTTTCACTTTGTTATTTTTTAATTTCCTTCATCTGGTGTGCAAGGCAGCCTCCCCAGCTCAGCCTGGTGCTGCAGAGCTGCGGGCAGGCGTTCCCTGCACGGCAGGCTGCCAGCCACACGGGCGAGCAGACAGGAAGAGCCAGGGAGCTGTACAGCCAGCACCCACACCCACGGACATTCAAACTGCTCTAGCCAGCTCATCACTCTGCAGCCAGCCTGCCTCAGCTGCTTTTTATTTCACTAGAAAATGTCATGCTTTGACTCAGAGCTGGATGCTATGGGGATGAGCTTTCCACGCTTCCAGCTGGTCCCAGCCTGCCACCGCCATGCCAAATGTGCAGAGTGACTGCAAACTGAGCTTTGCAAGGCGCTTCTGTGAGACGCTGTCAGTGCTCTATGTGGCTGCTTCCACACACGTCTTCAGCTGTGGTAGGCAGCAAACAGCCTTGTGTGGGGCTCCCTGTGCCAGAAAAGCTCTCAGCACCTCAACAAGGTGCTTATCATCTTTGAAGACCACCATCCTGCCTTTCTGCTGGGTGGGAAGATGCATCACCTTGCTGGTAGAAAAAACAAAGATTCTAAATTTTGACAGTGAGGGCAGGGGCACAGTGTGGCCTGTACAGCAGCTCACTATCCTTTGACCCCATTGCAGACCAGAGCTCCAGTTCAAAATGCAGCTGGGTTAGGCACTGATTTTCCAGCCTGCAGGAATGTCATGCTGAAGACTTCGAGTGCCTTGCTCCTCTAAGGAGCCTTGCAGAACACTCAGTCTTTTGTTCAGGTATTTCTTCTCCTGAAATTGTGTCTTTAACTTGGCTGCTGGTGGGCCTTGCCACTCCTGCAGGAGACCAGCACAGAGGTCCGGTGCCCAGCTGGGCACTGCTGTCCTCAGTCCTGCTCAGTGGGATATATCCAGCCAAAGTGGCAGGAATTCAGCTTCTCTCTGTCACCACTGCTGCCTCAGGGTGTAGGGATACCACTGAGCCTGCTTCCAAGAGGGAATCTCTGATGTTCTGAGCACTTGCATGACTCTAATACTCAGCCAAAGCGTGAGGCTGATGTTTCTTTACCCCTTCCTCTCCTCTCACTGCAAGGAGAGGCAACTAACCCTTGGATTAGTGCATGTTAAATACTCCTTTGGGGACCACTGGACTGGGTACATCCCTGCCTTCCTGCCAGCCCTGAAGGCTGCTTTATTGTGTGGTACTTGCTTGGAGGCCTTTGGCTCCATCCTCTGTGTGGGCTAAAAGGACGTGACTCTAGCTTTCACTTTTGATAGCTGTTTGAGACCTCAGAGCTGATCCTTTGGCTTCCTCAAATGGTTATGAGTGTGGACATTGCTTGTTTCTTTCTTCTGGATAAAGAATATTGCTTGTCTTAAAAGGGACTTATGTTTTAGTCTTATATGTGATGATACAGCCGGGATGATCTGCCCCATCTCTCCATGGGATGTTTAAAACCTTGTAGACATCAGAGAGCTGTGAAAGCTGTGATAAACATGCAGAAGAATCAAAAGGCTTTGCCTAGACTCAACTACACATCCAATTTATCTGGTATGGTTTTGGCTTCTTTATGTCTTCTCTATCTGGTTTTTGCTCTGGTCCATTGTTTTGGGTGTTGTTACTGCAGCTGAACCTGTGGCAGATGATACGTCAGGTAGGTGCCTCTCTAGATAGTGCTTGTTTCCAGTGCACTGTGATCATTACTGTGTTTGTCCCTTACATGTAACTCCTTATTCCTTTCATGACAGTTTTACTTCCTTCTTACCACTCCCATTTTGCTGGCTCACCACATTAAAATAAGCAACTCCTGGAAATCAGCAGTGTCCACAGCTTTGGGGGCTCACACAGACTGCAGTGAGCTTTCTTTTGTAGCATTGAGTTTCTTCTCTTCCCTATAACATTTTTTTTTCTCTTACATATTCCAGAAAACATGCCAATAAATTATTTAGTTCTTCTTTGTTAGTGGCAATTAGATCTCCCTTGTGCCAAATGAACGAAGCGCTGCAGTGAGCAACATTCTCAGGGATATGTTAATAAAGCCATCATGCACATGTTTTCTCACAGTGCAACTGAATGTCTTCTTGTATATGGATAGTCCTGTACTCCAAGGCACAAAAATATCAGTGTCCCAAACTGGTCTGTATCTTTCCATTATCTTGCAAAGACTTGCATATGCTGTCTTGTATTTTGAGGTAGCCAAACTTACTGGAAATATGCCTCTGCTCTTTGGATAAATAGAAGAGTGTAGGTTCACTGGCAGTGAGTACAGTGGTGGTTTTCTTGCAGTGCTATATTTACTTAGATATTGCTTTTTATTATTGTGAAAGCTACTGAGTTTTTTTCATCTCTCTATGCAAGTAGATGGGAGCTTTCCATAGATGTTTGGCAGATGTTAACCAGAACCAGACATCCCAACTTGAACAGTAACAGAAGGAAAATTCAGTGAACAAGAAATCAATACCAACAGCTGTAAGACACAGCAATGCACAGGCATATATAAACCATTCAAAAAACTCAAAGGGGAAAAGTGACATTCTCTGAGAGTAAAAGTAGTGATGTCTCTCATTCTTTAAGGCATTTTGATTTCTTATGTTTGCTGTTGCAAACATTGATTTCTGCTTTTTACATTATTTTATGATTTTTTCTTCTTGCTGCTTCCTTATATTTTGCTGCTGTTTAAAAAGACTGCATTTAAGCTGAAGGGGTTTTTTCTGTATTTTTATCTCCCTACTTCGTTCCCTGTTAAGCCAGAGAATGAGCAAGGTCGTAGAACTTCTCTAGAAAAGTTCACTCGCAGTGTGGTAAGTTCCTTTTCTTTTCCTTCCTCCCTTTCCTCAGAACTTCATTTTCAGCTGGGGGAAACGTGGGTGCTTTTTATTTCATCCTTTATTTTTGCAGCTAGCATCTTTGCAGCTTCTCAGCTTCTCTCTTAATACTGTAGCTCATCTAACTTAGCTCTAAGGAAGGGGCTGGGAGTGAGGGGAGAAATGGCATAATGCTCATTCTGGCTTATCATCATTGCAGATGCAAATTGATTTTTGTCTAGATTTAAACACAAAGTTGCCTTTTTGCTACATTCCCACTACAGTATTCGTTGTGGCTTTTCCTTGCACAGTGAAGCAGAAGAGCATGGTTCTCATAGCTCCATTGCAACAGTATCGGTACGGTTCCATAGTGCATGGATAGCGATCCCGTGGCATTCTTATCCACCCACAGCACTGCAGCCGCTTCCTGCGTTGCCCCCATGTCAGTGCTTGTGTGAACAGTGCTGTGCGATACCCTCTGCCTCGTTCATGACACCGACACCGGAAAGGGAGCGCGGTCACAGCAAGAAACATGACACTGCTAAACCCTTTAGACAGGGGGCAGCGGGCAGATCTCCTCCCTCTTCGTCCTTCGTCAGTCTCCACCCTCCAGCTGGTCTGTCCAGAGCTTGGGCAAGACCTGCCTGCCCCACTAGCGTTCAGCACCTGCCTGTGCAGCAATTTTTCTACAGAACCGGAACAGCAGGGAGAGGGGGCAGGACCAGAGGCAAATACTGCAAGTGGAATGGAGTAGCAGGAATACTGGGCAGCACGGGCTGTGTTTTGAGCTGGATCAAAAGCAGCATGACCAACAGGTTGTGAAAGGGGATTCTGCCCCTCTGCTCTGCTCTCATCAGACCCCACCTGTTGCATCCAGCTCTGGAGTCCTCAGGACAGGAAAGACATCGACCAAATCCAGAGGAGGACCACAAAGTTGATTAGAGAAATAGATTACCTCTTCTACAAGGAAAGGTTGAGAAAATTTGGTTTATTCAGTCTGGAAAAGTCAAGGCTTTGGGGTTACCTAATTGTGGCCATCCAGTACTTTAAAGGAGCCTACAAGAAAGATGAGAGGGATGTTGTACAAGAGCACATTGTGACAGGACAAGGCCGAACGAATTCAAACTAAAACAGAGTAGGTTTAGATTGGATGTTATGAAAAAATCTTTACTGTGAGAGTGGTGAGGCACTGGAACAGGCTACCCAAAGAACCTGCAGATGCTCCATCCCAGGATGTGTTCAAGGACAGGGTGGATGGAATTCTGAGCAACCTGATCTAATGAAAGGTGTCCCTGCCTGTGACAGGGAGGTGGAAGTAGATAATCTTTAAGGTTCCCACCTAAAGCATTCTGTAGTCTATGACATTCCTGTATGTGTGTGTATATATATGTATATTTATATGTACACTACATGCATAGCCTATAAATATAGCACCTTTGTATATCCTGAGAGAAACAGGAAGCTGTGCAGGTAAGTGTGAGCTGCTGTAGAGCAAATAAGCCGAGAGCGGTTCTTCCTGACGCCGCTGCGCTACTGCGCAAGCAAACCCAGCAGTAACATACAAGGCTTTGTAGTACATCCACTGGCAGACTTCCTGGGGAATGTATTTATATAGCTAATGCATATGCACACATTTAAATATGTTGATACAAAATATATCACCATGCCCATCTGCATATTTACTACTTTCTAAGAGTCTGCCAGGGAGAGAGAGGAGTAGGAAAGATTTTTAAATTTTTTTTTAAACAAACGATGAAGAAATATTTACACTGAGTGGTAAATTCTGCTCCTAGATTTGCCAAGTATGTGGAAGAGTAACTCTCACTTTACTAGACTGGCTGGGTTTATAGTTGCACAGCCAAGGATGGATTTTTCTATTGCATTTGATTTGAAGGGTAACTTGACAAGCTAAATTTGGGATGCTATGATTAGAATGCAAGTAGCAGTAAAGAAAATTGTAGTAGATTGGTTGGCACTTTAGTTCATTTTTGTCTTACTGGCTAGCATGCTGTAAATATTTTTTTTTCATTTCTCTTAATACAGGTATAAAATCTCATCTTCTGATGGCATGGTAGTTACCAGAACTAGGAAGAGTCTGAATTTCTTATATTTTGCATTATGTCATTATACTTTATACTTTGCAGTTTGTCATTGCCATCAGATGAGAAATAGTCACTACATTGACATGTCATAATGTCCTCAGAAGACAGTATTACTAAAGTGAGAACTTTATAGTATGCTCCGGGGACTGAATTAAGACAAAGTTAATTCTGTATGCTCTGGTTCTCCAAAATGCACTGCAGCTCCCTGATTGTGTAGGAGTGGAGCAATTCAGCAGTCCCTACTTCCAGAGCTCCACTGTCCTTTAGTGAAACTCATTACAGGATCACATACTCAAGGTCTCCCTGCACAGGCATGATGAAGTTAAGTGTATACTTAAGGTTTGGCTGGAACAAACCCCCAGTTTGTCTCTTGAAGGAGGAGCACTGAGCCTATTTTGCAAGGAGATTAATATGAGGCTACATTTCCAATGATGGCAATAAGAGAAATCTCAAAACCAGTAAGGGCTAAAAGTTTATTTGCTTTAAAGAACCATAATTGAAGTGAAATAGTCTCACAGGTTGACTGAATTAGTAATTGCCTATGGATATGGGCCATCTCCAGACTGCTTCTCTGTCTGGCACTGGGAAGGCCAGTAGACCCCCTGGGAAAATTTTAATATGTGGCTATAGCCTGTGACCCAGAATTTTGGGAAATCACAGAATAGTTACAGTTGGAAGGGACCTCTGGAGATCACCCAGTCCAATTCTCCTGCTAAGGCAGGATCACCTAGAGCAAGTTACACAGGAATGTGTCCAGGTGGATTTGGACTGTTTCCAGAGGGAGACTCCACAGCCTCCCTGGGCAGCCTATTCCAGTGCTCTGCCACCCTCAATGTAAAAAAGTTTATGGGACATAAGTCTACCTAGTCAATCTCTAACCCAGCCCTCTATGTCCAAGGGGAAGTCTTCCTTTCTCCAGTCCTCCTCTCTTAGCTCCAAAGTGTGGGATTCCCAACCTCATCACTAAAAACTGAGGCATTCAGTAATTGGGCCTTCTCTATGTCTTCTGTCACCAGGATATGTATCAGATTCAGCAGCAGCCCCACATTTTCCCAAATTTTCCTTTTGCTGCTGATGTACTTGTAGAAACCCTTCTTGCTGTCTTTCATGTCCCTTGCCAGACTTAATTCCAAATGGGCTTTGGCCTTTGTCTCATCCCCACATACTCTGACTGTTCCTTTAGTCCTCCCACATGGCCAGTTTCTTTTTCCACATCCCAGAATGTGTTTGAGGCTTCCTAGAAGCTCCCTGCTCATCCAAAGGGGTCTCCTGCCCCATTTGCTTGATTTCTTGCTCTTGGGAATACACTGGTCTTGAGCTTGGAAGAAGGGACGCTTGAATATTGACCAGCTGTCTTGGACCCCTTTTCTTTTAGAGTCCTTCCTTTTACATTATTGTACTCAAATTTGGGGAACTTTGCAGGTGCACATTGCAGCTGTCATAGAGCCAGAGCAGGAGCATAGAGGAAGGGATTCATGATCCCTTCCTTGCTCAAAATACTGTATTTACAGTTTGCTTTCCATATCAGAGAAAGCTGACTTGTAGCCAGAAGATCAGACATGTCCAGCATCTTAGACAAGGAGTCCTCACCTGGGTGGAAAATATCAAGCTCCCTAAGTTTGCCTGTTCTGGTTGCTTGGGTCTCATCATCTCTTGATTGACACAGACAGGAAAAATGCAACACCTCAGAAAGAGCAGTAAAGCTTCATGCTGACAAACTGCAGAGTATTGCAGGCTTTTTTCCTCTTACTTGGCTTAAGCCCCACCCCTGAAAAATCTTCCAGTGCTCCCAAACTGGTCCCCTGCACTGGCTGGAAAGCTGTACACTTGGTTTCAGGAGCACAGACTTGGAGCAAGTGGAACTTGTTTTATCCACAGGGTCCTGGTCATCTCAGAGTCATAACTCAGGAGACAGGGCTTAGCTCCAGACCATTTGACATACTTTAGCAAGACACCATGAAGTTCTGCTAGTCAACAAGAGGCTTTCCACCTTCTCATGGATCAATGGGGAATAAGAAAGAACGGGGCTTTACATAATTTTTTATACCATTCTTCAATTCCTTCAAGACCCACTGCCTTGTCTTCCTTGGCTTGATACTTTTGACCAAGAGAAGGCATCTCATGAGTAATGAATACACCAAGTTTTTGCACCAAATCTTTCTGAAAGCCAGGTGCTATCTGGTCCACATTAAGCAGGACACTAAGAGCAAAATTTTGATAGGGCAAGTTTCACTTTGGTGATGGTTTACCTTTTACTTCGATGTCCTTATGAAGTATCAGCTGCCACCTTAGTGCAATAGTCAAAAGGGGGTTGTGCCCACTGCAGTCAGGTCCTTCTGTACCAAAGGGTATGGTTTGCAGTGCCTGTCTGGGTTCTCCTTGGAGCAAGGGAGCATCTGTCTGATCCAGCCCCAACAGGCCAGGCACCCTCAGCCTCCTTGACTCACCTGACAGAAGTCTGAAGCTGTGATATCCATGTGTTTCCTGGCAGCTTTGTGGTCCCAGGACCAAACATGGTCATCAGTCATTGGTGTGCATCAAAGGGCCACATCTGCATGGTGGAGCAGAACACTACAGGGCACGTGGTGCCCAGCGCTGCTGGAGCAGAGGGCTAGCAGATGTCTTTTCTCCTCTCTTCAGGTTTTGAAGAGTCCTCAAAAATACACAGGCAGCAGAATGGTGGGATAAACATCACAGTACCTGACCCCTTTGGCCCTGTGGCAGGCTCCCATGCTGTGGAATCACAGATATAAAGCTAGGCTGGCTCTTCATGCTCTGCAGGGTGCCCTGGGGAACGGTCGATATCGTGGAGTTGCAGAGCTGACAGTCTATTGCTTTGGAGCACTTACTAATCCACCTTGTTTAAAAAAGTATGGCACTGTGCATGGTGGCAGGTTTATCTTATTACAATTTTCCTTTGGAATACAACAAGGATTGACATTATGAAAGCAGAGTTAGCTTGTCTTCTCTCCCAAGTGAAGATAAATGGCATCATAAAAATCAGACACCACGTATCATATATGTTATAAATAATATCTAGTATTGAAGTAATAACTTAATTTTAAAGACACACATACACACAGATCCATATATCTACATCTCTCTCTTGTGTCATATTTCATCATCTTGCTAATTAAAAGGAGCCTGCTATACTATTTTTAGCCTTGCAGTCTCAGCCTAGCTGTTTAAACCACTGTAGTTTCCCGTCTGTTTAGAAATTATTTAATAATCAGATAGACAGAAGCTTAGTTCTCATAAGCCAAGATGATCCTTCAGGGCCAAGTGTAGAAAGAAAATATATTTTAATGAGTACATTTTGGGGAACTACTGCTGCTTTTTGTCTCACGAAGGAAGCCACCAAATCTCTGCCTAACTTGTGCTGGTAGCCATTTGCATTTAATAAATGAGGAAGTAGGAGGGGGGTCCTTTGTTGTATCTTGAGCATTATCTCTAAAAGCAGCAATGGGTACTTCAGCAATAACAGGGATTAAACCTATGGATACCAGCCTCAGCAGGTAACTTAGATAAGCCTGGGCCATGATTCCCAAACTTGAACTCAAACTTTCCTAAAATGGCTATATTCCAGATTCTCCCTGGAAGAAACAGGTGTTAAAATTTCTGACTCGGTGTTCAGGTGGTGACTCAGTGCCAAGACCTCTGGATTTTATTCCCAGCTGATATTTCTTTTAGAACAAAAGGCATACCCACATGTACCAGTTTTGAGAGGATAAGAGTTCTCAGTCTTTGTGCTTTAAAGGACAAGGGAGTGAGCAGAGCAGCAATCTATTCTTTAGGCAGAATTTTTACAAATTCTGGCTGAATTGATGGATATGGGACACGGCTACACATTATGTTCCTGGACTGGAAAATACCTTTACTGGAAGAAGGCAAAGAATCTCTTGTGTAAATTAAAGACAGTGTTGAAAGAAAATAAAGTGAAGGATGACATGGTCTGTGTTTGAGCTGTGTAGGAAGTAGGCTGTAAATTAAGGATATAAGAATGAAAGTTTTCAAATGACCCTTCTTCAGAGAATCCTGGACATTTTGGATGGAACATTTTGTACAGCACGTCAATGAAGACTGAAGATTGTCTCAGTTCCCAGGCACAGGTTAATAACTGAATAGACAGACTGGCCCAGCTTCATTAACCATAGCATTGGCAGGAGAAACTGGGAAGCAGGAGCTGCTGTCATCCTTGTGTTAGCAGTACCAGTCTAGTGGTTTTGTATTCTCACCCAGGAGCATTGTAGGCAAAGTCCCACATGACCTCCTTAATGGGGGTGGAGCCAGTGCTCCACCAGGGTTTCTCATGCAAGGATAACTTTTCCAGAAACAAGAATGACTGGAAATCTTGTATTCAATGTATTTATCATGCTCAGTGCCCAAGGTACCTTCTGTCTGGAGCCTAAAATGCCCTCCTGCCCCTTGCAGTGATGCAAACTGACATTATCATGGTATCATTTCCTTTCCTTTAGTTTTCTGGTATCTTTTGGTAATTTTGTATTGAACAATTCTTATCTCAGGATGTAAATGCATCCCAGTTCAGTGCCCAGAGAAATCTACAGTTGCATGTTTTATTTCAGTTCCATATGTATTTGCCTTCTTGCATTATACAGCTATGAAAGCTTTAGTTCCTACCCTGATTGTCTGTCTGTCCATTCATCGATGTTCTCAGCTGTCTCCCAGCTCCATGTTGTCACTATTTTTTTTCCCTGTTCCTTCCTTATCTTCCTGACCTTGAGCTTCATCCCTTGGCCACTGCTACTCATGCTGGTTTTTTATGTCTTCTTGGTTTGTGTACAGTTGGATCAGAGTCCAAGTCAAACTCAGTTCCATTCTTGATTCATGAGTGTGGTGTTACACATGTGAAATGTGTTGATGGAATCTTATCTTTCTCAGGTGAACTGTGTGATGTTTTGCACAGCTGTATCACTGTGATATATTATAAATAGTAACCATGAAAGCAGTGAATAAGGTGTAAGGCTGCAGAAAGAATTGCTGCCTGATGTCATCTTTTTAACTGATTCCTTGATAATCTTATAAAGCTGTCATATATTTACAACCTTTCCCATTTTTTCACTTTTCCAGTTTCACCAGCTTGCATAAATAGATCACAGCATTTGAAGATACAGAAAGTATTCACAACCTGCAATAATGACAAAGGTTTAAGCCATTATTGGTAGAGAATAGTGGTTGAAAAAGTGGATAGTATGAAAAGATGATACACTGAGATGCTGGTGAAATGGCTATTAGAACAGACAGCAAGAAGGGGAGGGATACAGGAATGATTCCAAAGGTTTTTAGATTTGGCATCAAGAAAAGAAATCTGGGAAAAGGGTTATCTTTCTCTTTGGAAGGTATTTTACTTTAAAAGAAAATGTGCTCACTTCACTACTCCAGTCACTACACTGGCTTGTACTGAGAAAAGGAATTCACATTACTTAGGTGATGGGAAGCACCAGAACGTACCCAAAGCACAAAGGAGCTGCAGGCCGTGTTTGCAGCCTGCCGTGTGATGGTTCCTTGGTGTTACAGCCAGGCAGTGCCACAGCTGGGGCTGCAGAGGGCCAGATGCATGGCCTGCACGGCGCATGCACTGGCACCGCTGCAGGCAGGAATGCACCGCGTCTGCTCTTGGTATCATCGCGGTCGGTACCTTACCCGGTCTGGTACGGGTAAGCTGCATGTGTCACCTGTATGCTGCACAGTCTGCTCCATACACTGGGGCTCCTTTAAGGGTAAATTGATTCTAGTCGGTGAGTTATCCCCACTTCCTAAAAGCACAGCTGTGTAGTGCTGCTGGCACTGGATGACAGAGCACGGACAGGTTAGGCTGCGTGTGCACACTTCCTTTTGCCGCTGGGAGGGCAAAGTGGGTGAGTGATCTTTGTGCACACTATTTGTGAAAGTGCTTGGGGACCCTTCTGGGTGAAAAGCACTATACAGAGTTCAAACACACCCTCTATTAATTTGCTGTATTTTATTTGAGCCACACACAAACCCTTGAAGTTAAAAGTTGGTACCTTCTCACTACAGACAGGTCTAACTGCAGATACTAAACCATGACCTTAGCAAGGTGTTTGGGATGGAGAGTGTGCTTACCCCCTGCTGTAATTTCAGCCAAATTTATTTTGATACTCCAGAGAGATTTGATATTTCAGTGGTGCATCCATTTTCCTCTGTACAAGACATTTATATATCTGGTTCCCAGTCATGCTGAAGGCTGTCAGACAAGCTAAGTCCTTTGCACAGAATCACACCCTGCCTGAGAGCCAGACCAGCAACATTCAGTTAAGGTATTTCTGAGATGGCTTGAAAAAACAGTCTGCTACACCATTGTGTACTGGCTGCAGTGATCCATCTGCTCCTCTGTCTTCCTGGATCAAAGGGAGGAACACATCCTGAATTTGCAGTCCATAGACAGCTTCAATCAATGCCAAAATTAGTTCAATCTCAGCTACAAGGAGCCTAGGGTGCACCACAAAAGAAGAGGATCTTACTTGTGGTGTTAGTGGGATGGTAGAGGAGGACTGCAGCTATTACAAAGCTGTGCTAGGAGTGGGTAGATACACAGATACTGGTTTGTGTCATATGCAGTTGTGCACTGGTATTTCTCCAAGCAAAGTGCAATGCCTCATTTAGGAAGGGTAAGAAATCCTCACAACTTAAAATGGGAATAGATGAGACTGATTTTAATTGGGCTGAAGCTCTAAACTGTTCCCATAAGAGATATGAGCTAGAAGAGCAAAAAATCAAATGTGGGAACATAACCTATGGTGGATGAGCTTCACTGTGATGGGCAGGAAGAAGAAGCTCAGGTAACTTGTCAGTCAAGCCTTAGAAGAGGAGTGGGGCCCACTCTGCAGGAATTTAGGGATAACTCATGAGACCATGCTGGCAAGAACAGGTGAGCATTGTGCATGCTGGGAGCATCTGGCCCCACCATACCCTCTACAGGCATTTTGCAGCTCCTGTTTTCAGTTTGTGTCAGTGTGTAATTGGTGGTATTGTCCACCACATTTTTGTGTGTTAATTTATGTTACTTATGTTGATAGTTTATGTGTCTGTGTTTATTTTGCGTTGAACTGTTATTTTCCAGTATCGTTTATGTTTTTAATTCAGTTTCTTATTTAACTTCATTAATTTATGTTAAGTTTATCTTATGTTGACAATGTATATCTTAATGAAAAAATCTAATAAAAAGAATATTTTTAAAATGGGACAAAAATAAAGCTTTCCCAATATCTGCATTGTAATGTAACATTGAAAAACAGTGATGGCAGTGCTAGGGCTACGGAAATATCTTCAGAAGTAAAATATGGTTGCAGGATGTTGTCTGCCCACTGCCAAATTTCTTGTTAGCTAAAAGGAAAACTAAGTAGTGCCCCGTGGCGATGTGAAAAACCTTAGATTCAAGCTGATGGAAGGAGAACTACCTCACCTCCACTGGAGATGCAGCCCAGCCCTAGTTCTCTGCAAAGGGGGACAGGGCAATACTGCTCCCCAAGAGATGACTTCTCTTCCAGGAAGGTGATGCTTCTGGCTGGAGCAGATTGGGCAGCAGACTGGGAAGAGGAGAGCCCTGAGCACAAATGAGGGGTAGAAACCAAAAAGTGGGGCCAGCTGTAGAAAACAAAGCCCCAAGTTGGTGGGTGGAAATTGTGGAGGTGAGCAGTCAGTGTGAAAGCAGTTTGGTCTGTTATTGACATGGCAAACAGGAACCTGTGCTGCCATCTCTCCTCTCTCCCACTGCTGCAGCCATAAAGCTCCTTATGGGAGAAATCCTGCCTGGCTGTTCAGGTAAGTTGTTGACAACATGCATGGGAGCTCTGGCTTGTGCATGCTGGGGGTGGGGAATGTCTGCATGCTGAACTGAGCTGTGCTGGGCAGACCACATCAACTTTGTGTGAGGCCATGAGTACTGGACAGAACTAAACTTTCCATTTAAAAATATTTTTTGAAGTTCCCACTCTTTGCTTCTCTCCCAACTGTGCAAAGTGCTGGTTTTGGCAGATAAAAGCAAGGAGCAAGATGGAAACTGGTGGCTCATACAGGAGGTTTCAAAGGACTGCTGTCCCTTTTTTGCATCAAATCCCAGATACCCTATTTTCCTTTTTACTTTGCTTCTTGCCTATGTTAAACTGCTGAATTTTTCTTCATGAAAATTAGTGCTGTTTGTATTTTACACTTTAGTGTAGTAGCTGCTCAACAAAGGCTCAGCCACTAAAGATGCTAACCATCTCCTGTGACCTGTAGGTTAATCTTCATTTCACTGGGCCTCAGTGAGCCCTGATGGTCCACGAGTGCTGAGGTCCAATCCTCTGCTGGACATGTAGCCAAGCACTTAGGATGGCCACATACTTGGAAGTCATATTCTAGGAGACAGCTTCATTAGGTTTATTAAGAATTCCTTGATGTTTTCCTTAGGTTACTCCAAATTCAGATTTTACACTGCCTTTAAGAAATGGCTCCTGTCATGGGGGTGTTCAAGGGAAAAAAATATTCCTTCAGCAGCATAGAGAGAACTGGACACTGCCTTTACCAGATGCGGTGAAGCTCCGTGTCCTCCTTGCCTGTAAGCTGTGGAACAGCTCAATTGCTTACAGGACATGAGAGAAAAGGAAGCCTTCCTCCATCCAAGACGACACACAACGTATGTCACACAACATATGCCCTACTGCTTGTGCTATGCTGCTTGAGCGACAACAGTCTGGGCTTTCAGTTGTTGTAACCCTAATTAGTAGTGACAAATATTTTGGGACTGGAGGATTGGGGATTTCTTTATACACTTTAGACCCCATATAAAAATTTTACTCCTTACATCCATCTTGCCTTAAGTTATTCAGCACATACACGTGGCACAGTAAAAGAAGCACTGAAGTGTGCTGAGGTTGAGATGGTATGCTTTCCAAATCCCCTGCCAGCCTAGCTTAGATGAAATTTCTCCTGGAAATACAGCAGTTGTTGTTGACATTCTCTTCCAGTGGGGAAAGGAGAGGTAGAGACAGCCGCTGGTTTCATGCTGAACAAAGATGTATGGAAGAAAAACATAATTTATTTTAGCTGAACCTTTTTAAAGAAACTAGGTGTTGTTTGTGCCAAATCTTCACATCATAATAAACTGAAACATCATTGCTCTGTCAGATATATCCCCAAGGGAATTCCGAATTCCATCCATTCCACGTGATAGATGAGACCCAACATGCCCTCCTGGACCTGAACTTTTTTGGCATGTGTTGTACACAATTAAGAACTATTTCAGCCACCTTCAGCTTCTCAGAGCAGCCTTTCACCTGACTGACTCACACCATGCCAGCCTCAGGGAAGGGTTGTGGGATCACAAAGAATACAGGGGTGCATCTCACTTTTGCTATCTCAAGGTGCACACAGGCCACCCTCTCCTGGTCACCCAGACACCTCTTTTCTGGACACTAAGCCATGACACTAAAGCAGGCTGTGGTCACCCTGGATTCTTTGGCCACGGACACCCTTTTGGCAAGGAGGGGCAGGTAGGTTTGGATGGACTGGCTGGGGGTCCTGGAGAGAGTGCTGGCTGCCTGCAGTGAGCTGCTGCCCCATTCCAAAGGAGCTATTGTGTGTACTGCACTTAGGCTTTTGGCAGTCAGCTGATGCAAATCTGTTGTGTCTCCTGATGGGCTTTGTGCCTTAGAAGCCTGCAGGGCTAAACCTGAACCAGAGATACCATGGGCCAGCCCCTCAAGTGGTGTAAATCACCGTGCTCTTCAGTGAAAACAACTGAGACACGTTGATTTATATCAGCAGGTGGATTGTAGATCTCATACAGCTTTTCCACCCATTATACAATGTTTTACTCCTTTCTTGTTAATTTTAGTAATAGGAAAGAGATACCAGTTTTCCTAATGAAATGCAGTTTTTTTCCTAATAATCTTTTATTTTTATTTTAATGAGGATGTCTAAGACGAGAGAATCCTCAGCCGAACACCTGCATCCCACCCAACTCCAGGCTGCACTCAGACCTATGCTGTGAGGCTGACACTTGGCCCTGCACTGGGTTGAAAATCCCCTACATCAGTACGCCTCTAGCTGGGGGCTGAACATTACAGTGCTTTTGCTTGTAGTCAAAAATGTCACAGCATTAATCCCTCTGTACAGTTTCAGGGATCCTTTTGCCATCTCTCCTAGCACAGAGGTGAACACAACAGCCAAGCAGACAACACTGCTGCCTTCAACTTGCTGTCTTATGACAAAACAAAACCCCCAGAGCTTCTAGCACCCATCTGTTTGCGTGTCCCTGGCACAGCTCTCCAGACGGGCTTTGCGCTGGGGATTCATCCCAGCCCGCGGGCGGGAAGTTTGCTGCAGTTCCCGGGGAAACGCCTTTCCCACGGGACGGAGGAGATGCAGATGGGGCCACTGCGTTTCCCCGCGACGAGGAGCAGTTTCCGCTGGGAACCCATGAGCGAAGTCTTGCTCTGCACAAACCACGGCCATTGGCTCCGTTTCCAACCCAGCACCTTCTCCAGGGCAGCTGTCCCCTCTCTCAGCCTGGCCCACTACCGGCGCTTCTTCCTGCTTTGAACGCAGGCATGTTGAAACGGGGGCGGGATGTGGAACAGTGTTTGCTCTTCAGCCCTGCTGGAACCTGACGCAGGGAGCTGGCGTAGCCCCAAGCCACCTGCCTGTGAGAAGATAACAAGAGGAGCTGCCTTTCACAGATTAGTTTGAGTCTGACTGAATAGGCATTATATAAACCAAGGCTTATTTGTTAATTTTTTTCCCTAAGGAAGTACACAAATATTGGTGGAAAGTTTGTTGGGGTTTTTTGGGTTTTTTGGGGGGTTTTTTTGTTTGTTTGTTTTTTGTTTTGTTTTGGGTTTTTTG
>VXBR01008453.1:1295638-1363775 GCA_013400215.1 Cisticola juncidis
TTTTACTAAACTCAGACATGTTATTATTTCAGGAATTAACATCCATATCTTTACCTTCTTCCTATAAACAGGATTCAGGGACTGATAATTCCTTAGCACTTAGCCCCCCAAGCCATGCTGCCCTGCAGAAGACTTGGCCACCCCCTGGGATAGCACTGGGCCAAGCTTTACAACAGTGCATTTAAAAAATAATAATCAAATATTTGATTTACAATGGGGAAAACAATAAATTAAAAACAACAACAACAACCCACCCCACCCAAACATGCATGTCTTGAATGGTATGTCTGAGAGCTCAGGGATGGAGCTGGCCATTCCCACGCTGAGCCCTGTGTGTGAGGCACAGAGCAATGGCTGTAGGCCTCTCCTCCCAGGCAGGACAATCGGCATGATGACAGTGTTCCCACAGCCAGCTGCTGGTATACAGAACATGGACAGATTAGGCTGTGTGCTCACACAGCTAAACACACAGCTATTTGGGAAAGTCACACATCTCAGTAATGAAATGCCACTTCTGCAGGGAACAGCTACATCCTCCTGGAACAGCCCTACATGGAAAGAGATTAGAAATCAAAGGGAGGTGGAAAGTGTTTCTTTTTTCCTAGAGTGTTATCTTGTTTAAAAATATTTATTGCAAATAACCTGCTAATTTTTACATTTCAGATTTTTCTACACTTTGGGTTTAATCATTTCCACCGAATAATCCATTTCTCTTGCTCTTTTTGTGGCTCTTTCTTTGAAACGGCAATCAGTAAGACTTCCTATTGCAAAGGAAATCTTGGCTAAATATAGTAATGAAGAGGAGGTTGTTTAAGAGCTGCTAGGTATTCTACAGCTCTCTGGTATTCCCTGAATGTTTATTTCAAGCAAGACTTTTTTTTTCCTTTAAGAATAACATCATATTTCAAGAGGAAAGCTCACCAAAGAAATACAGCAACTGGTGCAACACCTGAGATAGTTTTTCACTGTTATTTTTCACTGTTATCAGTAATTTTTCACTGTTATCAGTAATTGCAAAGCCATCAGTATTCCCTTTGTGAATGTACCCTGTCTGCAAATGGAGAACACTGGCTGTAGGTCCTGAAACAGGTCCTGTAGGTCCGTCGCTTCTGAAAGTAGGTGCTTCATGGTTAAGTTAGAGAAAGGGATCAGATGTGCCAGTGACCTTCCTTCTCCCTAGTCCTTGGTCCTGCCAATCAGTGGGAAAGTTCACATAGATGATAGCAGGGCATGAACAGGGCTGCCACAGCCACACTCTGGCATTGGTGGCTTGGAGGAAAGTACAGGGAGCACAGGCAGGCCTAGCTGGAGTGAACAGGCACCAGCCCAGGAGGCAAGTGACCAAGGAGTGTGCCAAGGTGAGTGGCAGCAGGGCAGGAACAGGCTAAACTGTCTCTGAAATTACCTTTTTCCTAGACCTGCTCCTGGTGGATGCAGTGCAGCTGATACTGATTCACAGACTATGGGAGGGACGTCCCAGTTTTCACAGCAGCCTTGGCTGCATGTCCCTCCCCACGCTGGATAGAGCTCTGTACCAGCAGGACAGCACTGGGCAGAACAAGTAGCAGTGAGTGTAGGACAGGGCTTTGCTATCACCAGTTCCCATGAAACTGGAGAAAGGAAATATCTTCACAACACGGGACCCTAGGGCACAGCCTTCAGTGATAGCCACTGGACATCATTAGGCACTATTCCTCCTTGCCAAACCACTTTCCTGGGGCAAAACTTCAGGCACATGAAATTCTAGAGGCCAGCTCACCCCACCTACCTCCCTTGTCAGGAGAGCCTTGTGCTGTGCTCTGCTCTGGGGGAAAGCCCCTGCTCCTCACTCCCAGAGAAACCATTCTATGACATCGCTTACACCTCTGCATCTCTTCTGTTTGTCCCTCCCTGCAGGGAAAGTCTCTGGCAAGCAAGCGCCTCACGGGCCTGATGCAGTCCTCCTGACAGCTCCAGCCATCCGCCCCGCAGGAGAGACAGCTGGGACCACCACCGGGGACGGGGCATTTCAGGGAGAGCAGGGCCCTGCAGGGGAGACAGCCTCAGCAAGTGGAAGCAGAGAGCCACACGCCAGTGGAGCACCTCTCTTCACAGTTTACACCAACACTTCCCCGTCTGCACAGCTCCTTAAGGACTCTGAGCTCTGTGCAGGTACTTTGTTTCCAACTATGTTTGGAGGAGCACACTTCACCATACACAGGAGGTCAACAAGGCAAGGGTTTGCTGTCTTGTTATTTAAGGAAACAGACCCAACCACAGCTTGGAGAAAGAAGAGCTGAGAGAGATCAGTGTTTTTCCACATCTCTTTTCTCCCTGGCACAAACGTGACTGTAATAAGATGGCGCCACAATCTCACTCCCTTTCATGTGGCCATCTGGATCCAATAAAATATCTGCTGGAAGCTGCTTCTCCTTCTCACAAAATCCCAAATGCATTTCTCCTGCAGATTCACTGACTTTAATTTTGGTTTTCTTTCCCATGTTTCTTCTCCTTTAAAGCAATGAAAAAAACCCAAGGCACTCTTGAGTTCATCACTCATTGTCCTTCCAACAGCATGTAACATATCCAGAGATGATGGCCAGATCCTCAGCTGAAGTCAGGAGAGCAGGAGTGGTTTTCATCACCTGAGGATCTGTCCCCTTCAGTCAGACTCTGATGTGGTGCAAATTCTCTGATGTCAGCGGAATTGTTCTGCACGTGCACGTAGTGCAAATGTGATCAGACTCTGCCTGATGCTCAAAAAGTCATCTTTGAGATGTGCAACGCACACACAAGCACACACATACACATACATAGTACTTTAAAGTGAGTTGGTTTATATTTTATTTAATTTTCTATTTATTTAAGATTTTTCATACCTAATCAATGATGGATGTTCACGCTTTTCTCCAAGCAAACCAAACTGGACTCCAGCTCTCCAATCAGAGAGAGCCAAAATCCATTCACATGTGTCCAGGGAAAGGCCTCTCTGATGTGGGCAGGTGCCTACAGAGATTCAGCCTACAGAGAGGAGGGAATTGATTGAGATGGGACCAGCAGAAGCAGGGTGTGAGTGGGAAGGGCACTGGGTGCCAGGTGACCCTCCCTAAACAGTAGCACACCCAGCTGTGATATCATGCTCAGCCTGCTGAGAACCATCATTCTGAGAGTGAAATTGTACCATTGGAGGAAATGAGCTTCCACCAAAACTCATCTGACCTGCAGCTCATGAATGCAACAGCAGAAGATGACCCAGTAGCTTGTTTCAAGCTGTTGGAGGTATTGAGGTTAGGATGAAGACAGGACTGAAGTGACTTTATTATAAAATCCACTTATACTAGCTGCAGATAGGAAAATGGCCTGCATTCACATACAGTATACTATCTATATATAAAAAGGATTTCAAGACTCAGCTGACTTAATACCATGAAATCTCCTATATTTTGTAAGCAGTTCAGATCTGATGCAGACATGAAACTAGACATTTCTTGGTGTTCTTCACTCATGCCAAGGCAAATTGGCTTTTTGTACAGGTGGTAGAAACTGCTATATGGCTACAAGTCTGCATTCCTACCTAGGAAAAACCATCTAGCTAAGTAGACAGCTGGCTATTGACAACATTCACTTCTGAGGCAAGTATTATCCTAATATCTAAGGCCTATGTATGCACAAAAACATGCCAGCATAGTTTCTGTCAGAAAAAGTACCTTCCTCTTTGCCCATGACAGTTCTCATTCTGATAAATCTTTTCTTTCCTGCAGAAAAGTCCCAATATCAATTATACCTAAGGTCCATACACCTGCATGAATGTACAGCAGACTACTGAGTATGATGTTTGTTCTTTATACATGCCTATACCCTAAACAGCCTGCTGTCTGAGGCCTTCAGACCAAAATCATTCTACATATACATGACACACAAAAGTTCTAGGACTGCAGAACCACCATGAATGTCCCCGACATTCCCGTGGTCCCCTGACTCTGAAGACTACATTTGGTCCCCTCCAAATTGTCACTTAGCAGTCCTTGCAGGACTCATTTGTCTTGTCCCCTGTTGTCCACCCAGCCAAAAGGTCTCCTTGGGAAATAACAGGTCTTTGTGTAATAGGTTCACATGTCCATTCGTGCATAAGCACATGTGCCCCCCTTGGTCATCCCCAGGAAAATGCAGAGGTCATCTCTTCTCAGAGCCTTGTAGATGGTATTTTTATCTCTGTCAAACCCACCAGTGCCATGCATCACTGGAGCTCTGTAAACCAACAGCTGCTCGCACTCTAAGCTACTCTACTGCCAGTGCTGCCCAGCCACAAGGCATTTCCCATGCGAGGTCTGTTTTGTGAACCCTTAACTCTCTGTGAGATCTTAAACTGGTCTGTAGAGCATTCCTGGGCAAGGTGTACGTATAAAACATGAAACTGCAAGGAGCAGGGATGGAAAGGGGTACATGTGGGTCTCTGCTTTGTAGTGAGTTCCTGACCCTGGAGAGGTCTCCTGAGGGAAGGATGGGATAGCTCCATGGAGGTACTCCTCAGGTCCTGCAGCATGGGGGCACACATGGGCAGGCCTGGAGAATGGTGGTGGGTGATGGACAGGTAGAATTTGGGTTATGGTCTATGCAGGCAGCAGAAATGCCAGACCTTTACCTGGGGATGTGCCACTGCCCTGTGAGCAACGCACTCTGCTTTGTGTTTCAGCTTTATTCCTGCAGGATGGTCATGCTGGCTGCCACAGTATTTTGCCTGTGGGGAATATTCCGTGTTTGAACAGTTGAGCACATGGAGGGAATTCTTACAGAGATGGAGAGTATGCATATGGGCGTGCATCAGGGGGCCTGGATGCTGAACAGCTTGCCATTTAAATGCACACTCGTGCAAACTAATCTGCTCAGCAATGGCTAGCTGAGCGGACAGAGCTGCATATCCTCTGGAGGGAAGAAAGCTCTGCTCCTCATTTCCTGACTAAATTTCTCCAAAACAAATATGACAGTAGACAAGGCCTCCTCCTTGGAATACATATCAACTGTTCTTCATGTCTTTTACTTCACATATGGTGATACTAACATGTAACTATTTCCACATGAACCACATCCTTGAATTATTGCTTTTTAATGACCTTGCTTATTCCAAATGATGCTACTTTTGTACACCCAACGGTATCCCATTGAGCATTGCAAGCAGTAATCTGCTGCTTTGTAAGTGTCCAGTGTCTTCCAACTACCTCATCATGCTGAAGATGAGTTAGGAAATCAGCTTTCCACCTCTGTTTATGTTCTAAATGGCATAAATTCAAGGAAGGACAGTCTGGAAAGCTTTGACAATGTCCAAGCTGTGCAGGCTAGCTACAAAACTTCCCATACTTCCAGGACTATGGCTGTGAAATATGGCTGTGCACTGTTATTTGGATAATAGAGTATCCAGAGCATTCATAGCTATTGTGGTAAAACAGCAGCAGGACAAGCACTAGAAAAGGTTTGATGAGCCAGTGCAGACAGCGTTAGGCTGAAGCAAATGGATTAATGTACTCTCAGCATAACTCAGCACTAAGATCCCATAGAGTACTGTAATAAAATGGTAGCAGGGCAGCCATAAAAGGTGGCAGTAAGCTGACATAATAATACCAGAATAAATGTAGCAATAAGGTAACACAGGCCACTGCAGTAAAGTAGCATTTTGATAATGCAGCAATAAGACACAACAGGATGCTGCAGTAAATTAGTTTGGGGAATAAGTCAGTAATAACAGTGTGTGTGGACAAACAGCGGTACATTTGTACCAGGTACTGCAGCAATAAAGATAACACAAGATGTCCAAGTAATAAGTTACTACAGTAACAACAACATGATGCACTGTAAAGTTTTATCAGGATGCTTCCATGCTGCAGTCAAATCCTATAAGAGGTGGTAGTGAGACAATGAAGACAAAATATACCCCATTGCAGACTGCAGAATATGAATCAGTTTTCTGCACTGTAACCCAAATTCTGGAATGATCTCAGCAATACCAATCCTCTCGTTCTTGCTTTCAAGGAAGCTGAGGCAAGAGTGTTCCTCCACCCAGACAATTATTTTGGTCTGAAAATTAAAAATTGACTAATTGTCTCTTCAGTCAAATTGTCACAGACTGTGGTGAAGTTCTTTGTTTAGTCCTACTGAAGTGAAACCCTGGTGGTTTTCGTAAGTCCTTTGCCTTTGAAAGGATTTGGCTCTCATCTTCTGGCATGGGTGATGCATTTAGCCTAAAATCATTTGGTTTGGGTGGGAGAAGGGGAACCCAGGTACAGAACATCTGACTGTACCAGTCTGTTTCCTAAAATGCACAAATAAATGGAGCATCCTGGAAAAGTCAAAGTAACAAGGACCAAATCTGTTCTGTCTGTCATGCACTCATGCACACAAGAATAATTCTCCTGGTACCAGTGCAAGCCCTGGATGCATCCATGGGCAGGCCTTGGCCCAACCTTGTTCTCAGTGTCCCCAGCGGAGTGACAGAAGCAGTGTGTCTCTCCTTTCTTGCTATTCCATTTTTTTTTTAAATCTAACCTCACCCTCTATATGAAATGGTCTTGGGAAAAAAAAAAATTAGTTTGCCATAACACAATATGCAGCATCATGGGCAAGGATTAGGTCTGTCCAAGGAATTTGCTGTCTTTGTCCTCTTCAGTAGAGGGGTAAAGCATTCTGAAAAATAACCAGCAACTGCTGTTGTACTTGATAATCATCCAGGAATAAGGGTTTAGTCAGAGCATCTACATCAACAACAAGACTTGAGTGGAGTGTGTGTGCTAGATAACAAGATGGTCTCCTGGGAAAAGGATGTAAATAGGGCACTACTGCAGGCTTGACTAGCAAGAGCAGCTCACAGCTTCGCAAGTCCCAACGGATAGGAATTTTCTGCTACAGCTTTCTGACCCTTTGCACAACAACTTTGCTATCCCTTTGTGTGGCTTCCTCTGTCTCTAGGTGATTGCTCAGTTCAAGTTTGGAGCAGTGCTCTGATACACCTTGGCTTGGCTCTTGCCCTAAACTCCTTGGCATGCTTTTAGTGCGGTTTAATGATTAAGCAGGATTATTGAAGTAGAGCTCACAGTAGGGTAAGATAGGCTAGGTTATCATGATTACGTCGTTTAAGCTGTGAGCAATTTTGAGCTTCTCAGTGCTGTTTATAACCTGAGACAGGGAACAAGCGACGTGGCTGCTCAGCAGAACAGTGAGCTGGTGAACAATACACTATCTTCATGCCCACACATACTTTGAACTTACTGCTGAGGAGAAATGCTTTGTAGTGAGAAAAGTAATCTCACGGCAGGGGAGAGTCAGACCTGATCAACTTTTTCATGTGATACAGATTTTGCTTTGCCAGCTCCTAGCATCTGCAAAGCTCGCAGCTAAGAGCCAGCAACCTCCTAATCCTGCTGCTAAGCTTTGGAAACAAGCTTTTCAAAGGCTGTCTTTACACAGCAATGGTATTACTTAAAGGCTTTTAATGTGAATTTATGGCTGCTACCACAAGTGTCAGTGTAGTTGCCCTCTGTATTTGCAATAGGAAATAGTGGATTCACCCCACACAGAGGGTGGATGTTAGTGGGCAGAATTTAGGGATGTACCAGTGCCTTCCTGTCTGGGGACCCAGAAGACATTCTGATACATCTCATCTGGCAGAGGACAGCTCTCTTGTGGGCAATGGCATTGTTCCTTGGATATCGCTATCTGTCAGCAGAGATACTAAACTGAGCTTCTCTCTCTCATCTTTGGGACTGAAACCAAGCCATCCTTACATAAACAATAGGTGACAGCCAGCCCTGAGCAGCACCCTCTATGGGTGGACTAGGAAGTGGGGTAGTGTGGACTGGGATTTCCGGAGCGGTTGTTTCCTTTTGGATCCTCAACAATATTTCTCATGTCCATCCAAATGCAGGTTATTCCCTCATGCTGCACAGCTTCACAGCCCAGAACTGTGGGCAGCTGGTTCTTGCCATGGTTCTACGTGAGCCTCACGCCACATGGATTAAGGCACAACAGAGGTAATTTTAAAACAAACAAACAAACAAACAAACCAAACCAAACCAAACCAAACAAACCAACAAAACAAAAACAAAACCCACAAATTATGCTTTATAGAATGCATCACTTCTCCTAAAAGCATCTGGAATTCTGCGATTTGCTCTTCGGGGATCATTTGGGGCCAAAGGAGGCACTGTGGCATTTTTCTCTACAAGGGAAAAATTCTGAAGTGCCTCCTGCCCCGGTGGTGTGACCGGAGCAGCCAGGGCCGCTTCTCCCCAAGGCCACGGCCCGTTGCCGGCAGAGGGCAGGACCCGGGCGGGTGGAGGGGCGCTCCGGAGGGCAGGCGGGTGCTGCATGTGGGGACACGGGCACCATCCCGCAGTGCGCCCCCGGCCCGGGGGTAGCGGGGCCAGGGCTGGACTCGCTGCCGCCGGGTGTTTCTGAGCTCGCACGGGCACGGGGCCGCTCGGGATCGGGGCCGGGGCCTCCCGCGGGCAGGGCCCGCAGCCAGCTNCTTCCCGAGGAACCGCAGCGTATCCAGCCGCCCGGGCCATGCCCAGCAGCAGCAAACGCCGAAAACAAAGGCTGCGCGCCCAGCTTGGCGGCTCTGTCCCATGCCAGGGGCTGCGCAAGGCACCCGGGTTGCTGCAGCGGATGTCCGTGCTGCTCCGTGACCCTCGTCCCGCGGCCTCTGCCACCAGCACCCCAGGCATGGCTCTGCTCCTCCCAAATACGCCGGAAAGCCGCCCATCAGCAAGCTGGGTGCGCTGCTTCACAGGAGGACAAGACCTGTGGCTCTCAGGTTTTGAAGGCGCCAGAGACGAGCAGTGTTTGCAGCCCAAGCCCCCCTCACCAGCAGGGTCTGGCCGTGCAGGCCTGCAGAGCCAGGAGGTGACAGCCAGCAGCCCTGCTCCAGGGCTGTGCTGCTCCCCGGACCTGAGTGTGACCCCCGCATGGGAGCTCAGAGCTGCTGCACTGACATCCTTCGGAGCATCTCTGTGTGCCATTTGCCTCTGCAGGATGTGTAACATTTGCTGGGTTTGCAGGAAGGGACCAGTACAGGCCAGGGAAATTGTTGCCTTCCTCAACTAGACCCTATTTTTCATGCACACAGAGTCCATCGTTAGTATCTTGGGAATCAGAGAGTTGTAATGTGCAGTCCCTTGTCTTGCTTGACAGGCTTATTTGCTTTGTGTGTTTGCCTTCAAGCCATGCTGCAGCTCTGCTCATCAGAGCGTCAGTGCCCCTCCACCCATCATGCTGCCAGCACACCACACCACATGCCCTGGATCTTCCCCACATCCCCTTGCTTCAGCATCTGTGGTTCTCAGCTGCCTTCGCTTAACTGTTGTTTTCCCTTAACCCCTCTTGGAGAGGCTGGTCTGTACAACCCATGAAGGGATTGTCAAACTAATATTTTCCTTCAAAAGCTGGCTGAAGAATCAGTCTCTTCACTAAAAGAAACACTCCTCAAGGGCTGCCACGTGCAAAGCTACTGAGCTCTGAAACTGCAAAAGTGGGATTGGGGGAGTGAGTATGTTGTTTGGACTCACCCCTCTTTGGATCTCAACCCCACACTACCATTTGGGCTGTCAGCTGAAGTGCCACATCCTGAGCTCAGGCAGTGGCAGCACCTTGGCAAAAGCAGGTGTGTAGCATTTGCTAGCATGCTGTGTTCAGGACTGCTTGGCTGTGCTGTCACCTCTGGGACATTTTCTTTATGTTTGTCTGTCAGTGCAGCTGCATATTTGTTTATACAGACAATAGCAAGGAAGGCCTCATATCCTTCCCTCAGCTGATGCCTGATACCATATGTTAGATCCTTCGTGCTGGGGCACAGACAGATTTGGGACATGGTCTGGATGAATCAAGCTAGAGCTTTCCACGGTCTGAAGAAAGTTTGTCCTGCCAGTTTCTTCAGCCAGTCCTGTACATATACTTCCACATCAACATACAGGAAGAAAAATCTTTCTGTGCCTAGTATGATGGATCATCCACTATGGGACACCTGCAAGCCTTGTCTTGTAACTAAACTCCTGAGCTTCTGCATGTCATGCGTTGTGCATAGGTAGTACCCTACCCAAAAATGCCTGTCCTCCTGTGATGACCTGCCTCTGGATATGGAAATATCTGTCACGATGCTGAACTCCTTTGATGCACCCTGCCTTCCCCTCTGCAAAACTGCCCTCACAGCCAGAGCTGGGCAGAGCTTAGCTGCCTTCTGACGTCCTTTAATTAGACAATTGTCAGAGCTTTATGAAAAGCAGCACAGACTTCTAAAAGCAGCACAGACTTTATGAAAAGCAAACCACAGACTTCTAAAATGTGGAAGCAGTGTCAAGAGCAATGCTGGGAAAATAGGAAATTAAATTCATAGTGTGGGTTTTCCCTTTATCACCTGGGGTATTACTGACCTGATCAATATGGTGGCAATTCAAACCCAATCACTCTAACAGCGGTTTGGGGTGACCTTTCTTCTCATCCGCCAGGGGTTTGAGGTCTCTACTGGGTCACAGGAAAGATGTGCCTGGCTGCAGGTGGAGGGATCTGAATCAGCATCCTTCCCTTGGCTCCCTGCCTAACTGTCAGGGCATCACTGGAGCCCCCTCTTGTAGACTTGGCCTTACCTCCCTGACTTTCTCTTCTGACCCAGCAACAGTTCCCAGAAAACAGTTAAGTCACTGTGTTAAGGTGATCCCGCCCTCACTGTCTCTTTGTTTCTGGGGAGTCTTAAGCAAATCAGGTTGCAGAGTATACACAGAACACCACAGTCTCTATGTCAAATGAAAGGACAGTCCAAATGGAGAGAGAGGGCAAGAGAGAAAGCTCTGTGTTTGCATTCATCTCTGACATGATGGATTCCCCCTTCCTGGAAGCAGCCATCACATAAATAAAGCCAATAAAGGCTTTTATGCAAGAACTCCCTTCACTACCAATAGTCCTGGAGTCGTAGATAATAAAAGACCTGGCAGCTCATCTTGCACTGCTCCCTTTAATCAGCAGGATTTTCCCTACTGAATATTCACTGAGGTTGCTTTATCTAGCACACCTCTGAAACCTCCATGGATGGGACCTTAGCAGATGCCCTCAGGAACACATTTTTCCATACTTGAAACATTTACTGCAAGGAAAAAAAGAAGTCTGATATACAACATAAAATGTCATCTCTGAGTAAGTTTAAAAACAGGGAGAGCCATCTGTAGGCCACAAATAGCAAAGGTGTTTAGCACAATAGATTTTTTTTCCCTGAGTATTTCCCTTAATGTATTTTTTGTATAGTCTAGAGTTTATGGCACTTTATATCAACATCCATTCCCCATCATGAAAAGTGTAGATATTTGTGGATTATCATGTCTCTTTTCAGCCTTTTTCCCACCTCAGACTGTAGTGGCTGAGGCTTTTCTCATATGCCAGTTCTCAAAGACTGCTATCGATTTTGCTGCCTTTGTCTTTCTCTAAAAGATCACTCAGGAAAAACACAGTAATGTGAAGACAGAAGGGCTGTGCTTGTCCGTACGTCACAATTACCAGTCGTTTGTGTAAGTGAGGTATAACCCTGGCATTGTGCTCTTCATGGAAAACTGCATGCACATGTCACACATGTTGTGATGTAACATATTTGTTAAATCTATTTATTGCACCTCTTTGACCACTTTGCCTACCTTCATCCCACAGAGCCATCTGTTCTGTGGCTACCACCCCCCATCCACTCTCCTGAGTACCTGTGGAGGGCTGCCAGGAAATTGGTTCCTCCTTTTCTTGCCAAATTTGGAATTTCAGTTGCAAATTTACCCTAGCAAGAGTTGCCAAGGGGAGACAGAGTCAATGCCAAACCCACTCTAGCTTTCCTGTTGGGCACATTTTCAATTCTGTCACAGTAGCTGAAAAGGGGAGCTGACTCCCATCAGAAAGGGGTCATGCCCAGCACTGCAAGAGGAGTCAGCAGTTGTGCCCAGTCCAGAATAGGGATATTGTCAAAGGCTTTAAAAATGTAAAATCCATAGTATTTGAAAAAAATTCTGTTATCGACATACATGACATTATCAAAATCCTGCACATTTGTCTTCTCAGCAACTAGTGCACCTGGCTGCAGAGTGAAGATCTTTCTGAAAACAGTTCCAATAAAACATGTTAAAGCCATCTACATCACTCCTGCAATCGTTTTTCCAAGAAAGGTCTTGTGCAATATCCACAGGGATCTTTTGTTTGCATGTAATACAACCATCCTGCAGTCATGTTAAAAGAAAGCTTTATATAACATTGCTGTATGAAGTATTGACCATCATACTTGGTCAATACATATACATGCACACAAGCAGATACTTCCAAAATCAGGGGAAACATCTGCATGGACTTTAATGCACAAGTTCCCCATAAAATAAGACAAACGTGTTTTTTCCTATAGTGTGTCCTGCAGGAATTCTGGCATGGAGATAGCGTGTGTTCCCCTTGGTGCTGCACAAGCACTGCAGCCAGGCAGACATTGCTGAGATTCCAAGCCTGCTCCTGGTGACTCATCCCAGCCAAGCAGTTGTGTGGGGGTGCACTTGAAATTATCCTATTTACTCATTCTCCTGGAAGACCACAGGAGCACCAACTGTACTCTGCTGCCAATAGAAACAGCAGAGGGAGCAGAGTTTGAGTTAGTACAGCAGACTTCACCTCAGCAGGGCAGAAATATGAGGTGCAGTTTGGCTGATGGAAGATCCCCATGGGAGAGGAGGTGGAGAGAGAAGTCCCAGTGAGTCAGTCCCCTTCCCACTTTGTCCCCATCCTAGGAAGCAAAGACACAGCTGATGAGCTGGTGGCTCAGAAAGCCCTTTGATCTTCCTGACTTGCTGCCTTCTCACCATTTCAGCCCCCTTGAGGCTGCTGAGTTCTTTCTTATGTCAGTCTTGGCCATCACCTCCTGCCTCTCCAGCATGCTTGGATAACAGCCTGGAATACAGGATCGTTGCCTTAAGATACCGCTTCCATCAGGGATGCAATTCATGATTGTCACAGAGGGGAATACCATCTTCCATAGCAGGCTCATTACCGCTAACAACAGTGATGATGGGAGACTTGAAATTGCAGTCAGAGCACAAGAGCACAAAGTGTTAACCTCAAACATGCTGGAGGCAACCTGTCCCTGCCTCACTAACATCCTGAGAGTTCACACACCAGATGACTCCCCTGGTCAGGTGGGGGCCATGCACCAATTCCACAATTTTACAGGGAACTTCAAAGCACGATGCAGAGTCTGTGTGGGCCCAGTGGAGGGGTGAATTTGTTTCCAACAGGAAGCATTTTTCTATCCCCTCGGCTAAACTATAAATTTAAAGGCAAACACAAATTGCAACTGGCTGTTTTCAACATCACATGCCAAAGAACTGTCAGGGTCTGTGATACCACACAGAAGTAGTGCCCAATATTAGAGATGGAAAATTAATTTCCATTAGCCTATGAGCCTGTCATTCCTGGGCAGAGATGTTTTTGACGAACTCTATTTCTTCTGGTGTTAACAAATCACCCGCAAGTAGATTGCAGTATCTCCAAGATTTATTCACTATATTGCTAAATATTTACTTGCCAGAGAGTTATTCCTAGGGAAATTGTTAATCTGCAGCTTATTCACAGAGTTTGCTACCGACACTGGATAGATGAAGTGCAAGGAACTATATTTAGTTTTTCTCAGACATTCAGGTTACTTGGTATTGTCTCTGCCACCCAAGAGTATGGATGCTCCATCTTCCTCTGATATTTGTTTTAATTCTACCTTGCAGAAACATTATTCTAAGTCAAGTTCTAATTCAAAATATTTCTAGAAAGAAAAGGGGTGTGAACACAGTCCAGCCTAAATCATTGACTGTAGTCAGTCTCAGTCTCTGTGTTCCAGATGTAGGTGATATACAGGCCTGTATCCTGTATCCAGCTGCAGGGTAGGTGCCTACAGTATTTATGCAGCTAAAACTTCCATGAAAGTTGTTGAGTCTCCTTTTTTTGGCAAAATCATCAAGCCTGTATTTCAGCCTTGCCACCCAGCTGTTTTTTCATTCAGACAGATGATTGTATCTTGAGGCTACTAGAAATAGCCAATCCATAATTAAAAGGCTGCTGGGTTTAATGTACAGGCCTACCACTCACTTAAAAGGTTTAGAATAAATCAAACTGCATTTTCTTGCCACTGGCTAGCATTTCATTTCTTTGAGAGTTGGCATCACTCCAGCATTCAATTTCTATGTGGAAAAGAGCAATTGCTGCCCCCCTGGACTTCATGGAAGAGGTAGTTCATTATTTAAAAAAAAATCCTATTCAGTCTGTTAAAAACAAGTAAAGTATCAGGGATTTCAGTAATTTCTCTTGTCTTATTCCATCCATCCATGCATCCTCTATTCAAACTTAGGATAAGCACTTAAGAAGGAAAAGGACCTCTTCTCTCAGCATCTTGAGCAAAAGCATGCTTTCCTTAAAAACATATAAGGAGTTTCTTTGGAGTTAATTCCACACATGTGCTAATCTGTTTGTGTGTCTGACTATGAGCTATTTCTTAGCAATGTGCATGCACTGCTCCTGTTTTACTGGAACAGCCAGAACTAACTGACTTTGGGTATCCAATCCATTCTTGCTCCCATTTGTTAGATCAGTTATTAAAGGGATGTAAGATACAGTTTTAATTAGTGTTGTGCTGAACCAGCAGATGAGCTCTTGACATTGTGATCAAGTTAAGTTTCAAATCAAGGCTGAGACCCATGGCTCTTCCCTGGCAGAGCTTCTTCTACTGACCTAGACCTGTTTGGTTCCCAAAAGGACAGGGCAAATCCTTTTGTTAGTACAGTCCTACAGCCCTACCCTACTTACCTGTGGTGTAGCTGTGAATCTAAGCTCCCTCTGCAGAGAAGCAGATGCCTTTCTCCTCCCTGTAGTTAGGAATAGATATGTTTTTGTCTTGATCTCTAAAGTATATACACTTGTTGTAAATGAGGAGAGCTTTTACAGAGACTCCACAAGAAGGCCACCAGAAAGACTACCTGGCTGTTGGATAGTGGAGCTAACTTGTAAATGTGGAGGATGCAAACGACGGCATGGCTGATGGCACGGCCTCCCTGACTGGAAAAATGACAGGAGCAGTATAACCAGAATGATCAGTTATCCTAAACTGAAAGTATATAAGACTGCTGTGAGTTAATGGTAAACAAAGAATGATGTATAATTTCCTTAGCAGTAGAGGCAAAATTTCTTCTGGAAGCTTCCCTTACCCTGGGGATATTGAAGGACTTGCCGAAATTGCATGTTGCAGTGAAAACATGAACAGAAGTGTTTCTACATAGTGCTCATAGCCTCTATAGGCTCTTTCATGAGCCCTCTCCAGCGAGGCACCTGCTTTCTTTGTCCTAGAAGGCAAGCAACCCTGGCCTCTCCTGGTTTTAATGTATTGACCATTAGGCAGAACTAATATGGCAAATCCTCCTCTCCCTACTAGTGAAGGTGTCACCCAGTTTTCACATGACTAGTCCCCACCTGGAGGCACTGCCACTCTCCATGGCTCTTGGTTTTCCTTGAGCTTCATTGGCAAAGCAATATCTAGCCCTCCTTGTCCTTGAGGATCAGCACTCACAGGTATTTAGAAAACACTTGTACATTTGCAGGGCTTCCACAGTGATGCCAGCTGCAATGCCTTTGATGCCAGGAAGGCAGAGGGTGTGACTCTTGGGTTAGCTCACTAGTGATGGCACATGTGGCGACAAAGACTGTGTGTCTGCATATGCTAAAACAATCAAAACCCCTATTTGGTTAACATACATTGTCAGACAACATGATTTGAGGGAGGTTTTACCTAGAAGTTTGTGATTTATTGGTTGCCACCAAGTCATTTCCTCATGGCCTCTGTGAGGGCAGCAGGCACTTAACTTTCCAAGTTTCCCTATAAGAAGTAATATATTTAATATTATTAAAACATCCGCATTTTAAAAATTTCATTAATAATTTTTTTTTACTGGTGTATGCAAATAATTTCCCACCCTTTGAACCAAGGTAGTTATTATTGCTCACCCCAGAAAGAGGTTGTGATTGGGTGCTGTACAGCTGGACTGTGTACTCAGGAGGCATCACCTGAGTACAGCCTCTATGAATAGTGGCCTTCTTTCCTGAGCAGAGGCAGCATTGCTACAAGAATGTACTCTGCAGCAACAGGTCAACAGCCTGGATTAGTCAGATTTATGAAATCATAATTTGATTTAGGAGTCTGTATCCTGGAATACAGCAAACTGCTAAAATGAAGATTGTGATTGTGGACATTTTGTATAATCAGAGCTTCAGCTGTGCTGCAAGTGATGGAGCAGTGCTTGTTTCACCCAAGCATCGTGAAGGAGGTTGTGAAAGCTGCTCTGTAGATGCTGTTTGGGTGCCTATGCTACCTGAACGACTCAACAGAGACTGGCCTCTCCAAGTCCTGTCCTGGTATGCTCTCTCCTCCCTGTGGAAGCATTTCAAACAAAAAGCTGCTTATTATTTCTGAGGTTATCCTTAAGGTGATTAATGTGTTTATTCTTTTAGAAGAATAAACAGCCCTGTTGGAGTTTGACACAGATTTAGGGATTCCTCTGAATAAGTGGCACAGGTTTTCAAGGTTTCCAAGGAGGTGCAGAGATCAATAAAATCCTATATAAAAGTTCTGTCAGTGGCATTGCTTATGCAAAAAACCTGTGCCAGATCTCACCACCTTTCACACACATCCCCCCCCATCCCGTTCCTAATCACAAACACAAGCTGGCAAATCATGTGAGAAGCTGTGCAGGAAAAAAATGACATTCAGGTGGTGGTCCAGATGGTGCCAATTTTGAGGAAGACATGTAAGTGCATAATTGAGCCCTGCACGCTCCGAGGCATGAAGGGCAGTCCACTGCTGCCAGCACAGGGGACCAGCAGAGCAGCAGCCGTGCGTGAGGCAGCAGGGGGAGGCCCAGACAAGAGGTTCATCAGGAAACTTCACTACAAAAACATCTGATTTATATTTCCTTATCCCTCTACTTTTCACTGGCTTCCTCTTGCCTGAGGAGGCACTTTTACTTGTTCACATCTTTGTCCAGCTGCAGCTGTAAGACAGCCCATAGGTGGGGGTCAGCATTAGCGTTCCTGCTGCCTCACAGCAGCCAGGCAGGGCATCAGCTTGAAATCTGCATGCACCATAACTGCTTCATCTGTCCTTTCCCTCATCTCCCTCAAACATACTGCATCCACATTCCTAACCAAAATGGAGCGTGGGACTTCCGAGTGCATCAGTGAGAAGCAAAAAATGTCTTTGGAGCTTCACATCCAAGCAGAAAGCCAGCTAAATGAAGAGCTGACATGGTGCCAAACCAGAAGCCACCATTTCTGCAAAACATTACATTTACATTTACATTTACATTATGTAGGGATGAAGTGCCAGGAAGAAATTCAAAAAGCACCCAGGGAGACCCGAGGACTCCTTAGTGTTGGTGCCCTCTTCACTGGGCCTTTTCCCATCCAGTTGCCCTTGCAAATAGGCAACACACATCTGAATGAGAAAATAACAATGCTTACATTCTTGTAAGAGAAAAGGTGGAACTTTGCTCATTGATATTTTCTTCTGGATTTACGCATGTATCTGTTTTGATCATCTATTAATAGCTTTTTTGAGTAAAATTATAGTAAAAATAGGCAAAGCTCAACAAATGCAGTGGCAGAAGCCAGTGCTCCAGGACTCAACCTCCTGCAGCTCTGATCATAACCTACCAACTTTTCTCCACAGACATTCATTTCTGTCTGAAGCTTTGTTGTGCTTCTTTACATGTCCTGTCTTGTCTCAGGGGCTAATAACAAGGCCTAGAAGTAAAAGTCATTCAAGAACAATTCTGGGTTTTTAAGTGCAGCCCCTTTTCTCTCATCTGTCTCTGTTGGAACGAGACATCATCCAGTAGGACGGACAAAGCACTTCCCTCCTAAGTAGGAGGAGGAAGTTCAGTCAAGGTAGAAATGGTTCATCATCGCTGGAAAATAGAGAAATCTTGAAATTCCACTTCTCAGACTACTTGAAAAGCATACTTAAAAAAAAAAAAAAAAGAAAAGAAAAAGATTATCACTTAACTAAGGTGTTGATTATTGTCAGCAAGTTCCTGACAAGAAAAATCAGTTGCTCCTCTTCTGGTGGCCACCATGGCTCACTGAATCCATCATCTTTGCTGAGTTTGGTCAACTCTTTTCATAGTCACTCAGGAATAAGCAATGATATGGAAAAATGCAGCATGTAATGGAAACTGTGACCTGTCACCTCATGTGGGCTGGTGCCAAGGAGGCTGCTAATTATAGCCTGACATGTAAATACTCCTGGAAGATGATTGTACTTATTTGGACTAGAGCAATATTAATTAAATACTTTGATTATTTCTGAGATAGACTTTGGAAAAGAGGGGGAGGTGTTGTCACGGGAATTAACCTTTTAATTGCTGGGAATGAAGTTGTCCTCCTCAGAAACTGCAGCAAAAGACTATGTCTGAATTTTCCTCTCTCTTTTCTCTGTCCTCCTGTCTTTGACCTACTCTTTTGAGAGCTCCCATTATTTGTCTGCTTGCTTTTGGTCTCCCCTGGCTCTGTGCCCGTGCCAGTTCCTCAAGATCATAACTCACTTGCCTCCTCAAGCAGAGAGAAACGTAAATGGCAGGGATAAGGAAGAGCTTCTGGCAGGGAACCAGGGTGGCTGATGTCTGAGCCAGAGCCCTGGCTTTCCAGCCTTCTACACTCACAAAATTTCCAACCCAGAAATGGCCAGCTTCCAGCTCCTACAGTGGGTTTCCCATGCAACTACCAACACAAAATCATGGCTCAAGCTGCCCTGAAATGGGAGAGGGAAGGGGAAGCTGGTGCAACCCAGAGGAGTCAGGACCACCTCAGCAAAAAGCTACTGAAAATTTCAGTGGATCCAGAAGCATCGGGACAAGGTGCCACTGCCTGTCTGACTCATCCCTAGGAGTAAACACACAGCAGTTGCAGTGCACAGCAAAGGCAATGTCAAGACCAGGAGGTGCTGTGTAGCCAAGGAAAACACTCTTGGCTTTTTACTTTGTGCAAGACACAAAGCTAAGCTCGGGCTCAGCTGCAGGCTGTCGGGACTGATGGATGTTTCATAGGGAGCCTGGGTTTGTAGGGAGCCCCGGGCTGCCTTACAAGCAAGTTGGCTCAGGTGGAGGCAGGCTGCAGTCAGCACTGGCCCAGGGTGTGGGGCAGAGCAGACTGCTCAGCCAGAGCTTGTCTTCCCAGCAAGCCTCAGGCCACATTTCAAATGAGCTTGTTGTTACCTTCTGAACAGCTCAACAGGAGGTGTTGAGCTGTTGAGTCCAGCAATATCTTTCAGTGACCTTGGGGACAGTGTTTTTCAGCAAGGCCTGCATTTCAAGTGAGCCAAAGCTTTGTGTTGAATGACTCCTCTGTTACACTGTGTGGCCTTGGGATAGTCACATGTCTGTGCATTCAGCACAAACTGAGCCTGCTGTTCCTGTGCCACTCTTGAGGCACACCACAGTATCCCTCAACTTCTTTCTGCACTGAGTGTCTGGGCAGTGTTCCCTGCTTTGCACATGTGCAGCACCAGAAAAGCTGACAGCATGGAGGAGGCGAAGTCTTGCACCACCCAGAGATTTTGTTCCTGCTCATTTACACGTGGTCAAACAGGCAACTGGCACTGTTCTGACAGTACCAAAACCAACTCTTCTGGCTGTCATCAACATACTTGAGTGGGAGCACTGAGGAGGAGCCGGACCCGTGCCTCTGCAGAGAGCATCACAGCTCTGCTACACCCAGGAAACAACCATGGTCTCCTGTTCATCTTTTCATTTCAATTTAATTTCATTTCAGTAGGATTGGGAAACTCAATCTCTTGTGTGGAGCAGACAAGTATGAGATGGTTGTGGGTCAGAGCTGTCAGTAATGCCACTAATGCACTCTCAAGGACTCTACAGAGCTGCACAGCATCATCTTCAAGATGAGGGGAAAGGACAAGTGTTATTTCTGCCCTAGGAAGGCAGAAGACATTAAATCAACATACTGAGAGCTGATGAGAAACAATAGAGACATCAGGACAGCACAGAGAAATGGCGAGTTATGAGACCTGGATGCTGTGGGCCCAAGAGGCACAGGGACATGCATGGTAATTTCTCCTTCCTCCTTCAGTCCTAATGCTCACCATGAGCTACTGGGCCATTGACTCTCTAAAAGCAGTGCTACAGGAAAGGATGGTGCTGTGCCACTGCCAGCTGTACCCCTGTGAGAGCTGGGTGCCAGGTTCCCCTGCTGTGGCAGGATTTCTGGCTAGGGGCCATGCTAGTGGACAACCTGGCTGAGAGATGGCTGCAGACTTCTCTCCCCTCACCCCCACAGGAAGCACAAGCCCCGGAGGCTGTTGTCGAGGAGGGGGACGCATTTCAGTGCAGGCAGCAGAAGCTCTCCCTCGGGACCGCAGCTTTGCCAATACCCAAGGCAAAGGGCACAAAACTGTTCCCTCTCATTGTGTTGAAGAGCTCAGATCTTGCTCTAGACAGTTTCCTTGGGATGTATTCCCTGGACAGCTGTGCCTTCATGAACACCCCCTGGAAAACACTGAATATGTGCAGGTTCTCTATGGTCTGTATGTGAGTGAGAGCAGGACAAAGCACAGGAAAGCACAGCCAAAGACAAAAGCCCAGGCTCAGAAGGAGGTGAAGAAACACCAGGCTTAAGCTTGGTAATCCTAAATACCTCAAATGTGGAGGTGAAGGGGAAGAAGGGCTTTTTCCATATAGCCATTTTCAGGGAAGAGCAGACTGAGTTTGATGGCTGGACTTGAAGTTAAAGGGTTACAGCTTCTCATGGAGGCAAGTGAAAACACAAATTGATCAGAGCTGCCATTTTTTACTGATAACTTCTTTGTTCAGAGGCACTAGCCACTCTTCATGCTGATTGTCTCACTGCGTAATCACCATTGGCAGCTTCCCTCACCCTCTCCTAAAGATCCTCTGCATGGATTTTTTTCTTTGCAAATGCATTTCCGGGGACAATAAGAAAGTTGCAGCATAAATTAAACAAGATGCCTGGGGACTCTGAATCAAAAATAATGTAGAGGAATCGTGGAGTGAGAGGGGAAGAAAGAGGGAAGCTAAATGCAGTGCCTGCCTGCTGGCTTCTCCCTTGCCACACTCACACCAATTAAGTGTAGCAGCATAGACGGGGTGGCCAGGGGAGCACCTTTGTGCACAGATGCTAATTTGTTCGCAAGCTTCAGCACACAATTAATGAAAGTGCTGCTCCACACATTCCCAAAACCAAAGAAGGAACATTCAGAGGCACAGAGAGTGGAAAGGGTACACACATGTCTGGATCAAAGGTAAACTGGATTTAAGGAAGATTTGTACTGTTCACCTGGCACTTGCCATCAGGATCACCAGTCACTATAAATTTAAGTCCTCTTTCGTCATTCAAAACTTTATGCTGCCATTACAAAATAAGCAGGTGAAAGAAGTGCAAGGACATTGAATTTAAATCCAGGAGAAATGAGCTTCATGAGTCTTACACAGTCCTAATGTCAATGTGGTAGAGAGAGGACAAGGAGATACCTGTTTTCATGGTAAAATACTGGGTTTACCTGTGACTGGGTGGATGGATGAATGGATGAATGGATGGATGGATGGTCAGATTGCTGTTTCTCATTTCCACCCCGCCTTTCTTCCCCTTTATTAGCTTAAATATTGGGGTTTTTTAAAGGATAGGAGCAAGCAGAAATTAAATGCTCACTCTTAAAATGAAGCTGACGTGAGCCTCTGGCTTTGAGGATGGATTAGGTTTGAAGGCATAGTAGGCACAAAATGAGGCCGGTGAGGGCTGGCAGTGGAATTCCCAGTAGGGACAGGTTCCTCTAAAACACAGATTAAACAGGGAGGAAATGCACAGCATATGAATATGAATTAATGCTGGGCTTGCCTGGTCTCACTTCATTTGATAAAGCGCATTTCCTTATTGCATGTCAATTTTTTACATTATTTAAATATGTATCATCAAATGAACATGCCAGCCCTGGAACAGATACACAGATGCACAAGGAAACACACCTGTGCAGCAGGGCAGGAGGAAAGGAGTCACACACCAGTCTATCAGGCAAATAATGAGTGGACACTCCTGGGCTCAGTGAGTTGTGAGGCACAGGCACCCCTTTGCCCAGTCCCTGATGCATTCCTTGTGCTGCTCCTGCAGAAGAGTCAGCTCTCCTCAGAATAATTTGAATGCAGGCCCTGCTCGGCACCGCGGGAGTGTCAGCACCCGGCAGGAGCCCCGCTCCTCACTGGTGCCTCTGCTAATCTCCAGGACGTGGAACTGCTTGTTGGCGAGACAGTCATTCCTCTTTCATCTGCACAAGTTCACAGCAAAGGAAGCACAAGAGAGCTACTTTTAAATTAGATTAAATCCCTGTGCCCAGCGAATTCTCCAAAGATAGTGTTATTAGCAAGATGTTAGTAGTTGATATCGCGCTGTTCTGGCCTCTACCAATGTCTAAAATCCTGCTCTGAATTCTCCTGAGACAAAATTGTTTTCCATACGTGATTCACATTCTTACAAGGAATTTCTATCTATGGCTTCTGCTCCAGATGTATGAAGGTATGGCACAGGCTTTGCAGCAAGCACTGCCATCTCTCAGCTCTGCTGTTTGCCTCTAACTCATGAGGCAAAGTTAAACGCTAATCTGAATACTCTGACCAGGCATCAGACAAAATGTGGACCCATATTTTGCAGTTTAACTTGGCTGTCTGGCTACAGAAGGAGTCAAAATTTTCCAAGAGCCGTTTGGGCTCTCTGCACAAAGGCAGAGAGCACAGTACACAGCTCTTGTACACTGAAGGTTAGGACAAGGATGGCCTATGGATATATGGGCAGGCCCAAGACAAAAAGTGGATGCTCCTGAGCTTTACACTGTGTGATTCCTCTACTCCAGGCTCCTCCCAGCTCTGAGAAAGTTCAGAACAACAGCAATGTTGACTGGATTTAGTTAGTTCTGGTGAAATGCTCCTAAAAGATCAAGTAGGACATGGTAAAACAGGTAATTTTGCTGATAATTTTACTATTGAAAGAAGAACTAAACACTTCCCTCAGCACAAAATTTGATGGGTCAGATTTCTGGCAGGTGTGAAGCAGCATAGTAGACTCACTGGAAGTACTCCAGTTTGAACCAGCTGAGGTGTTTCCCAGAAAAGCTGACTAAGGCAATTCCATTTACCCTCCTGTGCTCTTGGCCTGGTGCTGCCCACTGTGACGGGCTGCAGCAGCAGCCTGGGGAGCAGCCAGCCGTCCTCTACCAAAAGAGCAAACCCAAGGAAGCACTGCACAGCAGGCACAGGTGATTTGCATAATCAACACAAAGCAGCATCCTGCGGAACAAATCCTCTCCCTGCAGTCAGGTAATCTTCCATTCCCATCTGCATCCTGCAATCTCTTCGCTCCTCCTTTCCATCCTGTGAGGCTTCCTCCTACTCACCCATCGCTGTCCTTCATTCCCACCCAGGCCCTCAGCTTGTTTTCACACCAGGAACCCAATCCCTCCATTGCATCTCTCCACCTCTCTGCTCTTCCAGCCACCTACCTACCACTCCCACAGGCAGAAAGATCCATGAGAAATGAGGACATTTAAATAGCTGGATGGAAAGGAAGGGGGAGACTTTCAAATGGTCATTACCCATCTGAGTAGCCTGCCAAACCCCCCAAGGGAAATCACAACAAAATCTGTTCCTGGAGAAATACACCTAGAGGCTGCAGCTATTGCTTTCAGATGGCAGCCAGGTGACAGTCATGTGTGGCACCTCAAAATGCAAGGCTTTGCCTGGGACCGAGCACTCAGCCTAGCCACAATGGTCCTGTTCTCCCCAGGCACAAGAACAACTCTCTGTGCTCCTGAGGTCAACCCACTAAAGTACTAGAGGCACACCGGGTGAAACATTAAAAAACAAACAAACAAACACAGCAACAACAAAGAAAGAAACAAACCAACCCACCCCCAAAACAACAATAACACCACCATTTATGCATTACATTTGTGCAGCTACAGCAGGCCAGGTCTAGAGCCAGCATGCATCTCTCTACATCTCTGTCAGTGGGCATCTCTGCCTGCCGCTGCCTGCAAACAGCTGGTATGTGCCCATTTGTTGCACTGACATCTGTCCACAGCCACCTCCTTCAGCTGGAGAAGCTCCACTCCTGTTTATAAATAATTGCCCACGCAGCTGCTGACAGGCCTGGGGAAAAGAACTCAGGAAGGTCACAGAGCAAATGCAGACCTTCCTACAGAGCACAGATGTGCTGCGCGGATGTCTGAGCGCCCCACGTCTGAGCTAGAGGAATCCTCCAGGCCCTTACTGGGGCACAGCTCCCTCACTGCCAGGGGTGGCAACATCCTCAAGTCTCCCACTCCTTGTGCAAAATACAGAGACAGGATGGGATGACAGCCACTGCGCCTGGTAGTGCCGTGGAAAGATGGTCCTGGGCCATGCCATCCCCTGGCTGAGGAGCAGAGGCTGTTTCTTTGTTTCTCTTCTCATCACCTGAACTCCATTGGTTCAGGTCAGTCTAAGCTACTCTTTTGTCACTGTCCTTTCTTTTAAAAGTGCTCCTCGGGCTCTGGGTGCTCAGGAAAGCTGCTGGGGCTGGGGCTGGCCAGGCAGTGGGCTGGATCTGACAGGGCCTTATGGTGGGGTGGGGCAGCTGGCACTGGGGAGACCAACCTGCAGACTCCTGCCTGCTGCCTGTGTCCTGGGCAGGAGCCCACAGGGCTGAGCCTTTCTTAGGCAGAAGAAATGGAGATTCTTGCTGCTGGGTTCCAAGCCAGTGCTGCTCAGCAGCTCAGCCCAAGCTCTCTGGCTATCTGAAGCACTGGGGATTAAATACACCATCATGTGTAAATCCAGTGTTTAAACAAATAATTCTCTCAGAAAAACAGGCAGGCTTTTCCACATGAAGCAAAGCTGACACCTGACTTTTCACCTGACTTCTCCCAGGAGAATATTTTAATGAGGCCCACAGCTGTAATATCACACATAGAACATTAACAATGCTAATTACCTAAAGTTTAGCCCATGAATACTCAAACAACCATACCTTGGAGACAAATTGTTGTTTTGGCCCAAATGAGGCAGCAATGGCTTGCACCAGTGGCTTGCAAAGTGAATCAAGGCTTGTGAGAGCATCAGAGACAGCGCTAGGCACAGAGACCTGGCAAGGCAGCCTCCACAGCAGGGCTGGCAAATAAAACAGGTGCCTGGACAGAAGGCAATCTGAGATTGCAAAGAGAAATTGCCTTCAGGTGGCCAAATCCCTCCTGAGAAAGCACAAAAGGTGTTGATAAGTCTCTCAGCATCATCCAATACAGGATGTGCACAAAGAAAAGGGGGAGAATATTGAAGGAATTCTTTGCCAGGCAGCTGTGGCTGGCACCAACTGAGCCTTGCACCGTGCTAGGAGAAGCCAGAAGTCCACACAGATAGGCAATGTGTGAGCGAGGCCTTGCCTGGAGGAGATCCAGGGCCTTTGCTTTGTGCCATATGTGCTGCCATCCTGCAGCTCCAGGTCACTGCGGAGGTGCCCGGTGTGCGAGGCTGAGCGCTCTGAGCCGCCAGCTCCGTGTGCCCTGCCCCAGCCCCAGAGCTCCGTGTGCCCTGCCCCAGCCCGAGCTCCGTGTGCCCTGCCCCAGCCCCAGAGCTCCGTGTGCCCTGCCCCAGCCTCAGAGCTCCGTGTGCTCTGCCCCAGCCCAGAGCTCCGTGTGCCCTGCTCCACCCCAGAGCTCCGTGTGCCCTGCTCCACCCCAGAGCTCCGTGTGCTCTGCCCCACCCCAGAGCTCCGTGTGCCCTGCTCCACCCCAGAGCTCCGTGTGCTCTGCCCCAGCCCAGAGCTCCGTCTGCGGCACCGCCGATCCAGCCCCGTGTGCTTTCTACACAGAGCTCAGCTGCAGCCCCAGCCTGCAGCTCCTCAGCACAAATGCTGCAGGGCAATGCACAGCAAGGGCCAGCGTGAGGCAGAAAAGGAAGCTTGGTCCACCCAGGTGTCTCTCGGAGGGAGATGAGAATTTTGAGCAGTCTGTGTTGCTCAGCTCTAATTGAGCACAAAAACATCACATGACACGCAATAGCCCATTAGCAACACTGCATGCTGAGGGGCCTTTTAATTATTTTTGTGTTCCCAGAGGACTACAGAATGCTCTTCGTAAGAATGGCGTGGGAATGCCAATTAGGTGGCCTCCAGCCCTGCTAGACAAGGTCTGGTCACATCACCTTGCGTCACAGGCTGAACCCTGCCCTCCATTTTCTCCCCAAGTCTGCCATTCTCTGCCATGAAATATTTATTAAAGGGAACTGCTGCCTGTCGCAAATGGTGAGTCTGCTGTCTCCTTGCCAAGGTCAAGCTGCTGGGGAGGTACCTTTGGTCTCTGTGGCATCTCTTTGAGACTGATGGGTCTTTCTTCCATTCAGCACAGCCAGTCAGCCTTGGAAGGAGGCTCTTTCAGTTCCTATGGATTCTTATTTCCCAATAATAAGATGGGCATGTAAACAAATCACTAAAGCAGAGGCTATGCAACAGTGAGCTATTGTGGTATCAGAACAGATAGGTGCACTAGGGCATTGCAACAGCACGTAATAAAAAGTCACTAAATCAATTTCTTCTGTGATGAAGAGCCACCTTCGTTCTTTGCAATCGTTGTATCTTCTTAGGAAGCTTCTACACTTAGAGGTGAAATCCTAGTCCCACAGAAGAGGAAGGGAGGTTCACCCTCTTCTGATGTGGTGCTAGGTTTGCACCCACCTGAAGTTTACCTGTGGTTTGCTGAATTTGGATTTACTGTTTCATATGGCTTTTGTGCCAGAAAAATGGTGGAGGCTTCATCGACAAGCTGTTTGATTATCTTTTATCAACTGTAGTGAATGAAATAAGCAGGCACAGCTTAACTTGCTCAAGGACTATGGTCAAAGTGTCAAATAGATTTTCTTCCTGTATGGACAGATACTAAAGGGCTAGGAAAATAAATTTGAGATTAAACTCCATTAAATTAGATGTGAGAACCAAAGTATGGGATTGGATATGGAGATAACCTTCCCCAATAATGACCTCGAAAGGAAGTTTGGGGGCCAAAAATATGAGGGCCAAGCTGCATATAGAGTGTGTACCCCACTCAGCTGCAGGGAGCCAGATGCTTCAGTCCAGCTGGGGCTGGTTCCGGGCAAACCTGCAAACCTGTCTCTGCTTTGCCATCTCTCTTGACAGCCAGTGAGTCCCAGCACACTTGTTCTGTGCTTGCATGGCAGCTGTCCCAGTGCCAGTGCTTTCTGGCTGTCCCCTGTGCCTCTTCTGGCTCTTTGGACATGTTCTAGGCTGTGGGGATGGGAGGATGAGCATGGAGAAGCTGCAAATACTGCCCAGCACAGGACCACACCACAGATTTATGCAGAGACTTAATAATGTTTTCTATTTTGTCTTTTTTTAATCCCTTCCTAGTTATTCCTAACATTTTACTTGCTTTTCTGACACCTGCTCAGCCTTGACCTGTCATTTTCTCAAAATTAGCGGCGATGCTGAGATCATTTTCCCGTGAAGTGATGGCTGATTTAGAGCCCCTCATTATGCATGTATAATTAGGGTGTTTCTTTCCCCCAGAAGCATTACTGTGCATTTATCGGCAGTAGATTTCATTTGTCATTTTATAACTCAGTTCCTCATTATCATGAAAAACTTCTGCAGCACTTCACAGTCGATTCTTGTTTTGACTGCCCAGAACAGTTTTTCATTCTCAGTAAACTTCTCAACTCACTTTTCCTCTTCTTTTCCAAATCACTTTTAAAGAGATTTAAAAATGCATGTCCATCTCTGATTTTTGGGTAATTTTCCTCCTCTGTGAAAATATATAGTTTATTTATGCCTTTTGCTCTACTATTACAAATACCATGTGTCTTTTAGTGCAATCACTCCACTGGCAATCACACTGTTATTCAATAGCATTGCACTGCTATGGAAAAAGTGGGGACAGACATCACAGAAATAAAACAGGCAGCAGTCCCATTTTTAGGACTTAGCAGACAAGGTGTATTAGTTTTGATCTGTGATTTTAATTATCTTGTAAATTCCTATCAGTAAATTTCATCTCTCATAGTATGCTGTGTAATATTGCTTGCTTTTTTTTTTTAATGTATCCATTTCAAAGTTCATTATGCCATTGCAGTGACTAGTGCTGATAAAATCCTCATCTGGATTCAAGATATTGGCAGAAAGACTAACTCCTCAAGTCTCTGGCACCAAGGTAACGTCTTGTCATAAATCCATAGGAAACCAGATTTCATTAGTTCCCTTGGCCATGGAATTAATTGTTTGCTCTGGCACTGAGCACCTGAACACAGCTTTGGGCAGCAGGAAAACCAGAGGCATTTTAATGCTGTTCCTCTGCTGTGTTTTACTTGATTTTTGTCTCAGGATTATGAGATGCCAGGGATGTAAAACAGCTACCGGAAAGATAACAGCTGCCAGAAACACAGCCTTCTGGTTTGTACTTGGAGCTGTGCATACTGTGTAGAGTTAAAAAAAAATAGTGCTTAGAATAATTTAAAGCAGAAATCTGTTACGTTCCTTCAAAATTACCCGTGCTTGGTTTAATAGATGCTGGATTAATTGCGTGCTGTCTGAGAGCTTTTGTTCCCCTCTGGAGTGGCTGTGGTCTGTGCCACAGAGGTGAATGCCACTCTACTGTATGGCAAATTTGACATTGAAGGGCTCTTTGTAGAACTAAGACTGCCACTCTCTCCCATTGTTCCTTTGATTAAACAGTGCCAGCAAAAGAGACAGTTTTGATGGTTGTTTTCATATTGTGGGCATCTGGCTACTAAGAGCTGGGCTGAGATCACCAAATCACAAGCTGCTTTAGAAATGTCTGTTTATGCACGCCGATCCCACAGCGATGTGATCCAGGAAAGTATTTGGATATGCACATTGAGGGGGGCCAGGGGGCAGGGAGGGGAAAGAAACCATTTCTGGGATGTGTGGTGAGGACCATTTGTTGCCTGTGTGTGCTGCTGTTTTCCAACCCAACTCCTCTGGTACCCAAATTCACCATGTTCCTGTACCCCTAAAATAACCCTGGGCTGGGGTTCACTTTCACATGAACAGGCTTCCAGTGACCTCTGAGGGACTCTGCAATAAAAATAAAGGAAATCTAATATACTAATAATGTGAACTCGTTCATTAACTGCTCCCCATTTAAAACCTCTTTTGCAGATACTCACATCTGTGTGAATCAGCACTCAGTGATGGCTCGGCCATCCCTCAGACATTTCAGCACTGGTCACAGGGACTCTATAATCTTATAAAGTCTTCTGGACTAGGTTGCTGGCACCTTCTGTTTGCTGAATAAACTTTAACATACTAAGTTCTTCCCAAATTTTTGACCATCTCTTTTGGTTAGTACCAAAGCAAACAGGGAAGATCTTGGGAAGAGGGCACTCTCATCTCTTTCCACACGTTATCCAAACATACAGAAAGGCTACAGAAGCATTTTTCCTTGAACTTTTAATTGAAGTGCTTTAATATAAAAAAACAGTACATACAAGTTCTAAACTCCTGTTTTCTGCTGTTGTTTACACGTTTTCTAAGTTGCAACAGAATATTAGCTATGTAGGTAGTCAACACTGCTAACAAACTACAGTACAAGTTACTAATAACAGTACAAGATGCTTGGAATACATTCTTGCAAATGTGTATGAATACCAAAGAAATCCTGTGAAGTTGAGAGGCTTCCAACACCCATCTTCCTGTCCTTTCAAACCTCAGTAGGATTTCACTCGCAGGTTTCCTAACCACCAAAACACGGAGGGGCGGATCCTTGGCTGGTGCCCGCTGCGGCGGCTCCAGCGGCAGAGCAGTGTGAGCTGCCGTGACTCACTGTGCCCAGCAGGCGCCTTCTGGCGGGGTGAAACACCGTGCAGGGTTCCATGCACGACAGCCTGATGGGCCTTCTTGGTCAGCGTTGGCCTAGCACATCAAACAATATGTGTTTTTCTGAGGATTTCAAGGCTGATCTCTTTCTCCAAGAAGCAATCAGATCAGGATTACTGAAGAACAGTCAGGAGTACCCCAGATTCTCATACTGCTCTAGGTAAAACTCAGCAAATTTCCCTTAAAAAAAGTCAAGTTTTAAAGCCACTCCATCACCTCTCCTCCCCCACAGAAGGCTGGCAAAGCTATCAAGCACTTAATAAAACTGAATGTGAGATAAGAAGAGCAAAGGTTCTCCACACAAGCCATGTTAAAACAAATTTCTACATACAAACACTGTAACAATACAGTCACTTCAGAGTTCCAAAGAAAGGTTCACACTTTACAAAAGAGGAAGGGGGGGGGGGGGGGAAAGTAACACAGGAAGCTGTCCTTACAATTATGTACTGGTTCCCAAACCTGTAACCTTAGTCTGTGGCTGCCAAAAGTAAACAAATACCAAGCAAGATAGTGTAAACTCCAACGAGGCCTCAAGGGGTGTAGCAACAGGCAACCTGGAGGCAGTGTACATAGCTGAAAAGGAATTTGAAAGACAGGCATTTTTCTCCTGTTGTGGTACATGTACATAACCAAAGACACAGTGACAAACACCCTACAGAGATGGGTCTTTCCAGCCTTTGAGCCCACCTACTTGTCACCCAGGATTGGCCACAGAAGGGTTTTGCTCTGAAATGAGATGGTATGTGGGGTTTTCTTCAGGCAGGAGACCTTATGTTTTTCCCTTAACTCAGTTGTTTTGACTTGTCTCTGTATCTGCCATGTGACAAATAGGATGTTTGGGTTCTTCTGAGACTGCTGGGTTTTTCTTACAAGCATCAATACAAAACCTCATGGCCCTGAAGACCAGCATTTCAATGGCATGCTTCAGTCAGCAGCACCCAGAACTCCTCCAGGCTATTCACCAACTGGCAGTGGATTGTTTTGGTGGGAAGCTACGGAAGCTGGCGAACCCATGACAAGGTTAGCATTTCAATTCATCAGCACATTATGAAAAGACTGAGCACCAATATCTCCAGTTCAGAGTACAGACACAAAATTAAAGTTCACTTCTGCTGCAAAGAGGATAAACAGCTATTTAGAGGATACAGAAGTTGGCATTTTGTGGAAAACATGGTGGTGGCTCACAGTAAGAATTCTTCAGCTGTATTGCCTTTTCAGTGACTTTGATTTTCTATTCATGTTAATTTGTAAGTATAGTTTTCTCCAACCACATTTTCTTGACACCACAGTTATTGCATTACAAAAGCCACTACAATGCAATCACTCAACATACACATATATGTTGTATAGATTGGGGTATGTACAGCCAGGAAGTGGGGCAACTTCCAACCCACAATATTTTTTTCCATAGGGGCAAGCAGATCCCAGTTAGGAGAGACAAAGTAATCTAGAGCATCTTTTAATGTTGAAAAGAAGGCTGTGGGTATATGAGCAAATAGAAACCCCTAAACCTAAACAAGAATTAATGCTAGTGGAACCTCTTCTGCTTTGTAGCTAACTCGGTTCCTCTAAAATGGTTCTCACCCCAAATAATTTTAAAATGCAGAATGTGCAGTAAGTGCAAAGAAAGAGGTGTCCTCCCCTGTGAATGCAGGGAGTGGATGTTCTTTCTCAGTATTGCCTAGAGGTTACCCAGTACACCTGCTCTTCACTAGCCCACTGTCTCTATAACAAGTCTTTTGTCTCAATGCCTAACTGGCAAGGCTAGACTATTTCATTACAAACAAACTTCAAGAACACTGGAAGCAGATACCCCGATTCTTTTAAAACAGCAATGCATTGTACACTTAGTGCTTCTCTGAATCCCTTTTCCACAGAGCAAAGCATCACAATGGCAAGCTTTCCATCAGTTCTGAGCTGGCACAGCCAGTTCTAAGAGTTAAAAATCTAGACCAGGCCTTCACAGTCTTGCTTCTCTCCCAAGAATGCTCCCTGCCCCCTGGAGAAACCAGTTCATTCTGAATATTTCTGTGATATAGACACTTCTGCTCAGGGATCCACAGCAGGTCATCAAATGCTCTTATGCTGGCCAGTCATCAGGAGCATTTTTTGACCACTTTCTGTATTTCTTAAACTATGTGCAAAAAATACAACTACATACAATAAATTTGAAGCCAAATTTATTTATTAGACTGAGAAAGAGTACAGGAAGGTACTCAGCTCCTCAAAAAGTTCTCCAAAATCAAATCAAGGAGCTTCTGATATTGTGAGATGTTTTTTCATCTTTATGCTGAGCCAAGCTTAAGCACGTGACTATTGTGCATGTCACTGGCCTTGCACAGTGGCTTTACACAAAATTAAAAATGTGATGGAACTTGCTGATTTAACCACTGCAACATTGAACATCATCCCAGGTAAATGACACTCAAAAAGAGCCCTTGGGTACATCAGTCTAACAACCTCATCTTCAGACCACCCTGGACCTTCCATGACCCATTTAAAAGCTCTTCAATTTTTTCTAGAGGGCTGCCAGGACACAATCTGTCAATGGGGCAAACCACCGAAATGGGTGATGCCGTGGCTAGACTCACTCCATGGTTCTACCGTCTTTGATAACAAGAAGTAGGACAGGAAGAGTCCAGCTGGTCCCCAGAGCTCAAAGCTAGACATTGTTTAAAGTACCTTTTCATTTTGAAAATGAGGAGATGTGATAGCAAAATCAATAGGTTACCTCAAATAAAAGCCCTCAAGTTACTTTTTAAAGCCATTTTAATGATAAACCAGTGCCAGATAAAGGACTCGGCCTCTGAAGTCAGAACCCAGTTCTTGGATGTTTTGCTCTCAGACTGAATTATTCTTAAAAGGAGGAGTAACCTAAGAGCCTTTATGGTCTATTTTTATATGAGAGGCTATTTTTTATTTAAGTCTCTGTAACAGAATAATTTGGAAATAACGGAGGAAACCATACGATCACAGATGATCTGTGTTCAGTGTGCTTTGCTGAAGCTGCTGTGACTCCACTGCATTAAGAAAAGACATACATTATTCTGTAGCAATTGTCCATGACACTGAGGCTTACAGCATAAATATTGCAATACCTCATCCAGTTTCTGTATGACACACCAAGTTTTATTGCAGTAATGTCTCATAATAGATGAAGGTGCTGCAGGGTCCTGTTTGGCCAATTGCTATAGGACCCTGGAGTGCCTTTCATAAGCAGGGAATATCTCCCATGGGAAGGGAGTTAAGATGAGGACTAAATGCCAGGAGAACAGCTAAAAGCTTCACGTACAATCCTAGAAAAATATTTTCTGTGCCTCACACCCCCACCTTCTCCCAGCCCCTCCATTAAATGGGAGGTTCATTTCCTTGCTTGCAGATAGTGTTGGATGCAAGATAATGGAGCATGGCCCTGCCACGCACAGCAGAATGCCTCTAAATCAAGAAGCCAGTGTTCTTTGCCAATGTGACAGATTGAAAAATGCTTCTGGTACTTCCATGAGTGGGTTACTAAGCAACACTTTGGCTTCCAGGGAGTAGCCCTGCTGGATGTGATCTCATGCACCGGCAGCCTGACCACATCCCCAGCTGGAGCACTGGGGAAAGGAGGGGGTGTGTGCCAGCAGCAAGGCTGCGCGGCTTCGCTTGGCTGTAACACAGGTTCCTTTGGGATGAGCTGTAATCACAAAGGAAAAATATCCCAGAGGTGACATGGGGCTTTCTCATGGGATGGCTAAAAAGCAAAGACATAGTGTCAGGACATACTGTTGGAAGAGAAGTAAAGCTTGGAAATAAAGCTTTAAACACCTGTGGTGTATCCTGGGTGGCTGTCTCAGAGCAAATGATGAAGAGGACTGACTCCAGGGAGAGATGCTAAAAATGAGAGGGGCTGGAAGAGATTTCCACATGAAGAGACAGAAAGATCAAAAATACTAGAACAGATTAGAAATAAGTAAGAGAGGGGAGGATGGAGCTGACTGGAGTGAGGTCTCCTGCAGGTGAGGAAAATAATGTGCTGCTGTCCACTGTTTTCTGATATAGCAGTGAGGAGTTGTTTACAGAAAAGCAGAAGGCAGTGAATACTGAAAACTGATGAAACAAGCTGAAACTCCTTGAAGTCAGAGAGACATTTGCCCTGGTTGCTGACTGTTCCATCATTATCTTTTGCTGAGATTTCTTACTTTCCTTTGGAGCTTGTGACATGGCATCACTGGAGCCAGGCTGAGCCAGAACAGGGCATAAACAGACCAGACTTATAGACAGAGATAGAAATAACTCTTTTCTTGCATGTGTTGGGTGTGCTCAACTATCAAACAGTCACACACCTTTTCATAAATACTGAAGTCCAAGATTTAGACTTGGCATCTTTAAGGATACCAGGCCAACCACAAAGTCAGTGGATGAATGTTGACTGAGAGCAATTGAGAATCAGTCCCACTTTTTAGGGCACTGGTTCTCTTTCATGTGTTGATAAGTCATGCTCCAAATACAATTCAGATTAAGTTTTAAGGGATAATGTTTTGCCCTATTTTGTTAGAATGCTTTCCAAAACAAGTAGGATTTTCTCTTTCCTCCTTCTTCAGTAATACTTACTATAAGACTCTAGATCTATTCCTGATCAGTGAGCAATGTTTACAATAAATAACATTAGGATGATACACCTATATGTATTTATATATTTGTATATATAACTTAAAGTCTCCTAATTAAAAATCAATATCATGGCATCACACAATAAGGCTGTGCCAGTGACACTTTTCAGAGATCATTACTTGAGCATTTTAAAAGATGATGACAAAACAGCATTTATCTGGGAGAAGTGCTATGATGTCACAGATTTATCCTCCTTCTATTTTCCTTTAGAATAATGGGGACAATGTTGTCCCAAATGAAATAAAGGATCAACAGCACAGACTGTAACTCTCTTCCTCACTCCCAATTTTAATTGTTGATGCTTTTCTTTTCAAATGCTTCCAGTGAAAAAAGAGCATATACCAATGGCACATTCAACCTGAAATGGCAGATGAAGAAAAGGTGAAACAATAAACTAGCATGTACACAAGCTTCTGGTTCTTAGAAGATCAGATTGAGTCTCACAGATGACAATTTACTTAAATACTCTTGAGTTTCTCTTTACATCTGCAATTCAATGAAATAAATAATTTTGAGGCCTATATTTATCACTTCTGACCCAGGCTGCAGTGCTGGTAGAAGTCAAAGTAAACAAGGAAGACTGTTGATCTCTGCTGCAGCAGAAAAAATGGAAAACTATCAAAGTAAAGAGGAAATGTCTCTCACTTTTTAAAAAGAAGATTTTATTACTAAAAAGTCTTTATGAGCTACTCTATGGCCTTAATGCTGAGTTGAGATTAAATAAGCACACAAGCTTGATTCTCTGCCATGATCAAAGGTTTGTTGAACACTTCTAAGGGAGAGGTAAAAGCTGATGGTTTGATTTGGACCTGTCTATTTCTGAGTTGTTCTAAACCTTTCAAATCAGTTTTAGTATACACTGTCTCTGAAATACCATAAGAAAAGAAAAAAATGAGAATAAACAAGGACAGATATTCTGTAATAAAGCTCAAAGTAGATGACACTTGGAAATCTCCATGCACAGCCTTCCCAAAAGGATGCAGGGGCAAATCTCTAGTGTTGCACTCCAGGAGAGCTATAAAGAAGGAGTAGGTTAGGCATAATATTCATGTCTTGTCCTTTGGTTTTCAGCAGATACTTCCTTTTTCACCGCTGCTCACAAATTCTGCAGTGGGGGTACATTGTGAACATCCAATTGAGGTCCTGTGCCCAGCAGAAGCACATGTGAGGCTGGAAAAGACCTGTGCTCCATCAGAATTCATGGCCTTCCAGGCAGAAGATCTTGAGAAATGGAAGGGAAGTCCTTATCTTGTAGGCACAAGGGTCCCTGATGAGAATTGGCAGTTTCAAAGTCTTATATGGCAATAGCAGGAGGAGTCCTATCCAACTGGACAGAATTCTGGAATGAATTCTGTGGTTTCTCATACAGAGGTGAGGCATGGCAGTAAAGACCCTTCAGACCACTGCAGAAAGGAACACTCTCCCAGCCAGCCAATTCAATCATTCAAGACATGGGGAGGAGATGAACATGAAATTAATTTGTCATCCTTTATCAGTCTTTCCGAATACAAAGAATAAAACCTGCCCTTCTCTCTGCCTAGCTTCTGAAAGTGGGATGAGATGAAATATTTCCTGAGTCACGGTGGAGGTGAAAACTATCGTTTGTTACAATGAACTGAATCAGATGGATGACTAGACTGACAGGAGACTGAAAGAAAATATCAATACTTGAAAAATCAGCAAATTTCAGGTATGAAGTGTTTTATTTTAACTTCATGCACACAAAGGGCAGTAAACTGATCTGAAAATAGTAGTTTTCTCATTTCAAAACAAAGCTGTAATGATATTCTAAATGCACTAATGTAATACCTTACATTTTCACCCAACATGGCAGAAATATGCAACAAATATTAATAAACTGTTGGCTCAATTCCCCAGCTGCTAAACACCTGGCATTCTCACTGGCATACAATAAAAGGGTAAAGCCTAAAACCCCTTCTGTCCCCTAGAGGTACTTGCTGTTCTTTACCTTGCCCTTTTCCCTCAGTTAAGTGCATCAATGCCCAGTGGTGGGGTGCATCAAAAACCCCAGTGGTGCAGCTGGAGAGACAGGAGAGTGATGCCCCTGTCCTCTGCCCTGTGCTAAGCCTTGGCCAGCAGGACAGCAAAATTGTGCTTGCACAACGTGCAGCCTGCCTCCTTCAAGACAGCCACTGACCCCAAGGGCTGAGGACACTGCCTGGAGTGTCAGTCACTCTCGCCCTTGTCTGCAGTGCAGTGAGACCTTGTGGCCCAGCCAGCACCACCAGAGACAGAGCTGGGACAGAGCCAGTGCTCTCTGCAGAGCTGCTCCCCAGGAGCAGGGACATGATGCCTTGGCCCTGGACGATGGCACCGGCACTGGTGGAATGGAGACATTGCCTGAGCCTGCACAGCCAGGGGAATGTGATGGGGAGTGGGCTGGGCAGCTGCACTTGTAAATCAGTCCCCTTCAAACCACAGACACCCCCCTCCTCTCCCTGCCCCTCCAGCAAACCAAAGTTTATCTTATGTAAACCAGACCAGGTTTGGTGCCTGCCCTGAAAAGCCATTTAACTACTGCTGGGGCTGGAGGTCATTGCTAGTAATCACCACCGAAGATGCATTTGGCTGCCTGCCAGTCACAACTCCTGCTCTTGTTTACCAGAGGAGAAGCACAGACACAGCAACTAAACTTTTTTGTTCCTTCTGCAGGGTCTTGGAGCTTTCGCATTCAACTCTTGCCTTGTCACCTGTTCCTATCTCCCAGGCAGCGTCATGGGCCCATGGCTGGTAGAAATAAATGGTGTAAAGAACAGCCCAGAGGAGCTGGCTCTTCTTCCTCTGCCACAGCCTGGGTCTGCAGCACTGTGGTAAGTAGCACCACTTAAGGCTTGCACACTGTTTGTAGGCTCCAAGTGCTTTGCGAAAGCAGCTAAGGATTGCCATCCTGCCTTTTCTCCGGAAGCGAGGCACATGTTTGAGTACCTGCCCACAGCAGTGCCACAGTCCTTGTTGTAAGTGGAAATGAGCCCCGTGCTTTATGTCTCCACATAGGCAGGGTGTGGGCACTGTCCCACTCCCAGAGTGGCTCTGAGCAGCTCTGAGTGCCCCTGTGAAGGACAGCCGGGCACAACCCACAGCACCGTGGGACAGGCTGTGCCCCCTCCGGCTCAGCGGCTGGGAGCTGAGCTCTAGGTTTGGCCTCACTCTGTGAGGATCCCTGCCAGGCTGCCTGGGGGCTCCTTCTGCAGACATCCTTTACCTGGGGGGGCTGGGGCAGCAGCCCCTGCTCCTGCCTGGCAGCCTTGGTCACCCTGCTCAGCTGCACACTCCCCTCCTCCTGTCATGTAAAAGTGGGAGATGCTAAGATCATCATTAACCCAGAACTGGTTAGAGAAGGGGGCTTTCCTTTCCTGTCTGCCTGCTCCTCTCCACAGAAGTTATTTTCCCAAAATTATGTCAGGTGACTTCCTCGTGATCATCCCACAGCCTCCCATAACAACATTGAAAAGACAATCTATCTTTTAATCACATCTTCCATAAGATTTATGTTTTCTTCCCTCACAGACTGGTGCCAGATTTTTCCCAAAATAAACTGCACTAACTTTAAAATTCAAATATTTAAGTCGTTTTTTCCAAAAAGATTGAAACAATAAATTTCAACTCTTTTGATTGTTCCCCCTTAGTTTTTGTATGAAATAATTTGCCAGATTGGACTTCAATATATGAATAATTACGGTTCTCTTGAAAGCACATATTTTAAAAATAAATTCATTTCACATAGAAAAATCATGCCCAGCTCTACCTGGAATTTTCTTGCCCACAATGCACACTATCCTTCTAGCAGTGACAAGCTTAATTAATATTCCTTTTTACCCTCATCCCCTCCTCACCTCCCAAAAGACCCCTGTCAAAACACATGCTGTAGGTGTAAAGAAAATGTTACAGCCCCATAACACTGCATGGTGCAGGAGAATCTTCCTTTGGGGCAGAATTGACTAAGCTCCTTTTAAAGAGAGATGAAAAATCATTATTTCAAAGTTATTTAGAGTAACATTTGCTTCAAAAGAACACACTTAATGGTGGCTTTACTAGCTCAAGAACTGGTCTGGAGTACTTTTACTGAAAGTAAAATCTGTGCACTGTAAACTGGATGCAAACAACACAGTTGGATGCACAGTTTGGGGGAAGATTAGGAGCCATCTCATGTTTCTTAAAGGTATTGCCTTTTCCAAGCTATGGGAGAGGCTCTGTGATGGCAACACGAGTTCACTTCTCAGTGAACTTGGACGCCCCCGTTCAGTGGTCATTTCTCCACCCCTCTGGTTTCTGAGTCCTCCCCAGCAGGTGCTGCCCTCCCCAGCCAGTCTTCCCACCATGGACACAGAACTGGGCAGCACAGCACACAAATGTGATGGAGGGAGAGCCAGAAGCAAGCCATGGTTTCACATAATACAGTCGGAATTGTTCAGTCTCTGGAACAGCCCCAGTTAGCCAACACCAAAGCAGATGCCATTGTGGGCATGAAGAAGGTAATGTGCAATTTAGTGCTTCAGTGAAGATGATTTTCTACAACTGACCTTTTTTAGGTTATCCAAAAGGAGTTAAAAGCAGAAGGATTACGTGCATATGTTTAACCAACATACTTTAAGGCCATTATGCAGACACGCTTGTATTTAAATACATCCTCTCCCACAGTAAACATCTGTTTTCATAATAAGGCCAGGAAGAACAATTACATCATCCAGCCTGGCTTCCTCTATAACACAAGCCTTTCAGTCAGATATTCCCATGATTAAATAAGATTGTGTTTAATTAAAATACATCAAGGAATCTGTCCATTCTTCATTTGAAGTCTTCGAGGCATGCAGGATCTACCATCTCCTGGTAGTTTGCCCTGATTTGTGCTAAAATATTAATTGCTTTGCCTACACAGAAGAGTTTTGAAAAACCAAAGCTGGTTCACTTCAGGGACTGCCAACAAACTTGCATGTCCTGCCTAGCAAGAGAGAGAGCAGCACTCTGAGCCAGAGCCTATACACTGTTCAGTGCCCAGGCCAGATCACTGGCAAGGTTTGCCTGACAGCAGATGGGGTTGCCCAAGTCACACATCCCAGCAGTCATACAGGAGGACTATCCCCAGTGGGGCAGCAGGTGACAGGGAATCAGTTATCAGGGTTTCTAAACTCCTCTTCCTCACCCCCAAGGTACTGCCACAGCCTCTCCACATCTCAGCAAAGCTGGTGCATTTTTCACGTGGGAGGTCAGTCAGTATTTCTGAAGTGCACCAACACACATGGCTCCAAATCCTCTAAAAATGTCACTGAGAAGTCTGTTCCAGCCCCTTATCTTGGACTCAGCAGTGAAGAAGGGAGGCTGTAGCTGGGGGAAGTTCTCCTTGTGGGAGAGCTTGTATCTAATCTGCTGCCAAAGTTACCTGGAGCTTTCTGGCTACACAGCACACAGCATAAAGCTGGAGACATGAAATACAGCTGGTCCACTGTGGGTAAGCACCCTGTCACACTGATCTCAGATGGCAAACAGTGCTTTGGCATTGAAGATCTAGCAGTATGTCCTTCTGTCATACCTCATTAGTGATGAAACTTCAGCAAGGCCATGGAGGAGTATTTCTGAACATGAAAGATTGTTGGCTGCAGAATGGTTGTGGAAGGAAAAAAACGCTCTGGATCAAACCCACGAAACAGGAAGGCAGGTGTGCACAGAGAGCACAGCTCCTTTAGCAATGTCTCTGTCATAGGGATGGAGACCACCAAAATTCTGCATCAGCTGGTTCCATCAAGCAGGTTACCTGAGACTTACATGATGAGCCATCAGTGTCTGCTTAACACACAGGGCAAAACAACACACATCCTCTGCTCAGGAATGCAGACATTGTCCTGCTCCTCCAAGGTCAGTGTAAACATCAGGACACTGAAAGGCAATGGCCATTTTTATGATGGAAGTCTCTAGGTCCAGCAGGACTGGTAGCTGAGGACTGGCCCAAACACTAACCCACATCTGCTGATCCCACCACCAGCACCACAATAAAATTTCCTCCAGCCCACACACTTCTCATTTCCAGTCACTCTTCACAAAACATCCATTTTCTGTGAGAGAGCCCAGTGGTGTCTCTGGTGAATGCACATTTGCAGTCCTGGAAACAGCAACAGGATTTTGTATCAGACTGAACCGCGTGATGGTCCCAAAATGCCAGATCAGCAGGGTTCAACCCCACCAACAGATGGGTGTAAATGCTCATGCAGATCAGCTGTGTCCTCCAAGTGCTCCCCAGGGCTAGGGCAGTTCCAAACTGTGAGGAAGATGCTTTACTTTATATTTGCTCAAGGGCCTTGTCCCAACAGGGATCAGACACCTGATGAAAGTGCACAGGCTTCCACTTTGCTCTCTCCAGACTTGATGCTCAAATTTCTTTGTGCTCTCAGCTCATTGAAGGGCTGTCACATGGAAAGCACAAGATATTGAAGGAATTTTACAGGTAGCCAGTGCAACTGCTTCAGGAGAGACTTGGTCCAATACAACTAGGATGAATACTTTCCACATTTTTTTTCTAACAGGTTAAAATACTCCTGCTGCAGCCTGAGAAGAGGCTGCAACAGTAGGTGGGAGAATCCAGTAGCTGACACAGCTACTTTTGATGTGTAAGCTAAACAAAAGGGGAAGAAACTATCTAAATAATGAGGAAAAAGTGCACTAGGTCAGTATAGCTCATCCTAACCAAGTGTAATTAGTAGGAGAAGGAAAAAAATAGCTCACCAATATTATTTCACAATGTCTTTCAAGTGTTTGGGGATGTTTAATTTTGCAGAAGAGTTTCAACCTATATAAACATGCCAAACATAATCTTCAGTATTTTTACCTACTTGTACCGCAACATGAGTTGCTGCTTGGGACTCTCATAAATTTATATTATGAACCCACTTAAACCTATGCATAGAAACTGATATACATCATGCCCAAAAAATGGTTATTCTGCTACTTGGCAGTTCAGGGAGTGGTAGGTTTTTAACCTTAAAGATGTGTTTTGTAGAAAATATTTGATGTACTTATTCTCCTAGTAATGTCCTATATTCTAAAAAATTCAACTGAAACAATTTTTTTTCAATGGATGTTCTCACTTAATCATTCTTCATTTCACATGTAAAGCTTGTTTAAATAAAGTAGAACTATTCCTATTTAAATTTTTTAATCATTACGAAAATTATTCTTTTCATGTTAGGTTTAGCAAATGATTCTTTTCTTTAGAACTGGGGAAGGTTTTTAAACAAATTATGTCATTGGCCAAAATTGCAGTTGTAGAGAATTTGAGGGAAAATTATTTGGAAAATAAGTTAGATCCTGATAATTACTTTGACAAAAAACAGTAACACTTTGGAAATGCTGAAAGCCCACATTAGGCAACGCCCAAAAAATGCAACTTTCAGTTACAGAACATTTTAGTTTAGAAATTTAAAAAAATTTATGAAAGTGCTTCATTTGACCTTAAGCCAAAATTGTTCCTTTTTGCAACTTACATTGCAAAAAAAACCAGACCATTTCTACTTTGTATGATCAGCTTAAGATGACAATTTTTCTTTTGTTCAATTTTCTGAGCTAAACAGAAAGTCAGTTGCATACATAAGATTTTTCACTCAGAATTTTCTGAACAAAAAGGAATTATGTGTCTAGAAGGTATTGCTGGCATTGCAGTGGGAGAGTATGCCTGAATGTCCTGAATACCAAAAGCATTTCTAAGCATCTAAGTGTGTACATACCAGTACTGCTCTTCCTTACACTTAAAACAGATTCCTAATGATCTGCCAAATCAAGGCATTTGATTCAATGGAGAAAGTGTCACCCCAAAAAGTTATCAGTGCTTCTCTTAGTGACAATGTGCTGTTCATGAACTGGGAAGCATTGAAGCAGATGCAACTCTCAGAGCACCCCTCTTAGGCACCCATGCATCTACAGTGTGGTTACACTAAAGAGATTTCCAGTCAAGCCTGTGAGGAGAAACACCTGGTGCTGCTTGCAGCTGAAGTACTCGCCAATAATTCCTTGGGAAATATCTTACTACCTTTGCATTTAAAAAAGACTAAACAGAAAGCACAAGGCCACACAAAATTGACTTCTCTGTGTCGGTGTAACAACCCTCCCCCTTCCAAAATGCATGTGAGCCTGTTAATGGCAACAGCAGCCATGCATAGCAGTGAAGAGATTTCATCCGGATCATTGGGAAAGTACACAGTCCTAGCAGGGCCCAGGAGCTCTGGCACTGGTGACAGTGAATACCACAGGTACCTCTTCCTGTATTTGAGTGTCCGTTTGTTTGGATGGGTTGTGTCTTTGTGTTCTGGATGGCAATTGTGTGCTGGTATAACAACACCAGGAGCAAGGTGTTTCTTGATTGCTGGAGCTCCTCAGGCCTGGTAGCCAAAAGCTGATGCTCTCTCTCTGAGCAGCTCCTGGCACAAATGACAACTCCAGCTCCCTGCAAATGAAGAAATCCTTCTTATAGGAATGATATAAAATCTAGGCACTCAGAGTTTATGTCAAGATTGGCTTGAATAGTATATCAGATATTCCTAATATTGAAATTGCGTGTACTTTTGTGAAGCAGCCTCTGCTGCCCTTGCTTTTGTGTCCATAGGCTTTCTACATGAGCTGCAATGCTGCTGGGGTGTGCATTGCAATGAGGTGTTTTATATTTTCACACTTTCAATAAATCACTTCCCAGTGGAACAGAAACCTTTAACTAATTATTAGCTGCACTTACAAATCTTCCCCTCCTGGTTTAGCTTCCTTTTTACCCAAGTTACAAACATTAGCTCCTGATTGCATGATTGATTTGTAATTATTCTTGTCCTGCCCCTCTTGTAAACCTCAGTCACTCGCACTCACAAGTCTCCTCCAGTTCTACTGCTCTCTGAGGATTTCAGTCAGAGAACCTCTAGTGGTAAGAGGTTGGTTCCTCTGCTCCACAGCCAAGTGACAAACTCCAACCAGTCATGGTATAGTCAGATTGAACCCCCTGCAGAGGTCAAAACTACATACCAAATGTAATACAGACCACAAAACCCTCACCCTGCCAAGAGAGAAACATATCATAGAGCAAGGAAGGTAATTCCCTTTAATCTGGTCTCCTGACAACAGGCTTCTCAGATGTTCCAGAGAGGACCTCCCTGTTTGCGGCTTTCTTTCTGGGACATGTACTTCTTAAGAAGTCCAAAGTCACATTTCAGAGGTGCTCCATTCAGTTGACTAAATTGAGGTGACCAATGACATGTGGGACATCCAAAGGTACCCATGACCCACAAAAGAGCTATGTTCTGGAAGAGGAGGAGACCAGGCAAGATTGAATAGGATACCACAAATAACACTAAGGCTTTACATCTATTAATTTTGTTTCTTTCCAGTGCTACCTCCCTTTGCTCTGCTACTGTTTCCTTAACCCTGCACGGTTCAAAACACCTGAGATTCTTCCCTTCTCCACAAAGACGTGATTTTCTGAGCAGACTTCAGTCATATGTTACCTTCTGGGGGCTCAAAGACTGGTGGATTCAAGCAATACATGTGATAGCCACGGTCACAGTCATCACAGAAGAGCAGTTGGTCCTGAAGCAGGTTTGTTGGAGAGACAGTAGGGACACAGGGAGAGAAGGAGAGGAGAAGAGAGAAAATTATGTAAATTAGTCTCTTGCCAAGATGAAAACATAAGCAGGGTAACCAGTAATGCTCAGCTGGGAATGCAGAGCTGCAGCAACAGAGACTAAGAGACTACTGGTAATGTAAAGGCTACAAGCATCCCATTTGTTCATCCATGATTAGCCACCATATTCCTGAGAGGCTGCAGAAAGCCTCACTCAGCACAAAGACAGTTCAGTTTCTAACTAGAAAATCACTGTGAGAAGTGGAGGAGTTCTTGTCCAAGATGGATGGCCTCATGATGCAGGAGTAAAAGCTGTTATGCCGGGGATATGGTGTACTGAGAGAAGATGACAGGCTTTGCTGGGCTCCCATGTCACCGTGTGCTGATCTCATTCCTTCAGAGCAAACCTTTGGCTTAGACAGTTTTCCAAAATTCAGCTGAGTAAATTTTTTGTAAAACAGATGGAAATTACATGACCCCACCATGTGGTCTGCAGCTCTTTCATATATTTGGGGTGAAAAAGCTGCTCTGAAGTATCCTGTGAATCCTAAAGCAGAACAGCTCCCTGGGTTCAGATTTTTTTATGCTAAAGCAAAACCAAAATCTCAGGCTTCAAATTTATTCTGCTGTAGGGAATATAGTGTTGGCTAATCATCTCCAAAGTTCTCCAGCCACTGTCAATTTTCCAAGGTTCTCAGGGGCCACCAAGGGCCCTTAGCATCAGATTTTGACTGCAAACCCCACAGGGAGGACATTGCTCAGCTGCAGGCTCTGGAAATCACTGGAGTTGGTGATTAGGTGAGGCTTAGCCATCTCATTTCAAATGGTTTCATGTTTCCCAAGTATTGTAATTAAGTTTAAAAAATCATACCAAGAAAGTAAAGAAAATCAGGGACAGAAGGAGCATACTGGCCTCTCTTGGGTTATCATGTATTCACATTTACTTCTGACTGTCATACTGAAAGCTCCCTGCAACAGGAATCCATGGCCCCCAGCTAATTTTTATTGAATAAGTACACAAACCACAAGTATCAGCATCTTAAATGTCCCTATACAGTACCCAGGGTAATTTCAGCAGAGACCAGTGGCTGAATGGGGACACTGGGAGAAGCCCATCTCTGCTCTCAGGGGTGGCTCTTCCTTGGACACGCATGGAAGCAGCAGTAAAACAACGACCCACGCCAGTGCCACATGCTCCTCAAGGGTGGGCACAGCAGCAGCTTGCACTGATGCTTATTTGCATGAAAAGGTAAATGGACTCACATCGTTCTCTGAGGTCCCACAAAGGCTGCAGGATTTGCACTCAATGCATTGCCACTGATAGGTTTTAACAGCCTCAGTCATGTTTGTGGTGAACTGCAGGCAGGTCGGGTGTCCTGAGGAAGATGGGAAACAACGGTCATTGTTAAGGCTCACTCACTGCTTGTTCATTAACCGGTATTAAATTTGGGAACAAAACACACATGGACATGGACTGATCACAACATGGGCTGCAACTAACAGATACCAAAGAGGAAAGCAGGCATTAACCCTTTCGCTGCCGGGCACAAGAGAAAATCAGAGTCATCTCCACCCATTCCCCATTGGCAAAGCAGTTTTATTCAGAGCTCTTAAAAATGGTTTGGCATTGAGCTGGTTTTTTTTTTTTTTTGGGTTTTTTTTTTTTGGTTTTTTGTGGGGATTTATTTTTTTTTAAGAAAACAAGAAAAAGGATGAAATCAGAAACAAACCAAATTTCAGAGAGAGACCATCCGTCTTAATAGAAATTGGACTACAGTTTCAATTAGTGTTGTTTCAACTGGAACGAAGGACCTGGTGGAAATGAGGTTATTCTCCATTTCACAGCTTCCTTTCCTGGTGTCCAAACGGGTGGAGCAATCGTGTAAACTTTGCTTAAATGGAAGCAGTAGCATACATAGAAGGCGCAAGACGAGATGGAAGGATATAGCTTTTAATTTTTTTAAGAGCTCTGCCACTAAAGTTGGTTGGCACAGAAGAAACCAAATTGCACAGCTAACCTTCCAGGATCAAAACAGGAAACCGAAAGGAAAAAAAAACCCAAGCCAACTCCCACAATGAACTAAATGAAAGGAATAAAGAAGGGAAAGCTAGCAGAACAGTCACATCTAATCGGGAAGGACAAGTTGCCAGAGTTACAACCCCCACCCCTACATGCGTGTCGACTTCAGCTTTGCAAAACAGCGGTACCACAGTAGCAGGGTCAGCAATGGGCTTTCTGGAGGGGAAAATACAAACAAACAAACAAACCAAAGGTAGGATCAGTGTTCCTTCTGCAAAACAAAACAAGATAAATACACCGCTGAAATAAAGTACTGTACTCCCAAACCACCCTTACCTGGCTGAGACATTCCCTAAGTCACCTGCAATAAGCTCCTGCCTGCCTTCTTGGAAAGCCCCATACTTAGAATCCTTCTCTGACACACTTGAACATTAACACTGTGTATAGTCATGGCAGGGAGAGTCAACTGCTCATCTGTGGAAAGACTAGGAACACAGGTATGCACATCCAGGACTGCCACCTTCTAGAAACTGGCACCATAAGCTGCGTGGGGTTTTTCACCTCTACCCGATCTGCTGTTCTTAGGCTACAACCAACAGATTGGAAAAAATCTTTTCTGCTTCCACTAGGCTAAGTGTCTTTTCAAGAGTGGAGAAAGAAAGGCTGTTTCTCCAATATGAAAAAAAAAAAAAATGCATGTCTATGGTAAATGGGGGCACAGACGTGTCATCTTCATTACCAGACCTACCAGTAATATTTGGCTGTGTCATCACAGTGCCCATCACCACCCCAAAAGAAGTTTCTGTATTTTCCAGCTAGTGAAGTAAATGGTGGCTGAGAATTGTTGGATAAGGAAGTAATGCTGTAGGGAATAGATTTCTTTTATGTGTCCATGATATCACCAAATGCTGTAATAAGATTTTTTGTTCTCCAGTTATATTTACATGGCTCTGATACAACTAAGCCTGTCCAGCAAATAAATGTGTAGGCATAATTATTAAAGAAACTGAATAGAAAATAAAGGAGATATTAAGAGAAGAAGGGATCAATGAAATTGCTCATATCACTCTTAAGCCTTTGAATAAAGAAATGTCTTGACAATACTGATGAGCTCAGGTGGGCTAAGGAGATCACAGGGTTTTGGAGCCCTTGAAATGCCAGCACAAAACAAGTGACAGTTTTTACTGAGATTTACAGTGGACCAACTAAAGTTCTGGGGACCCTGAAACTGCAACTAAGCAAAAGGACAAGACACCTTTTCTTGCTGAGAGGACCACATATACTTTCTGAAACTACCAAACTAGCAGAACCTGTCGTGACACTGAAATGTTCCTCCAGATCTGATTTAAATTGAATGCAAACCTTTTTCAACACCAGGAAATAGAACAAATGTGCCATGCTACACATCAGGCAGGAATTTATCCCAGCAGCAAAGAGTTGCTTCCAGAAATGTTGTACAATGCTGGAATATATCACAAAAAACAACCTCATAAGGAGGTGCATTAATCAGAGAGTTAAATAGCTTCAGTCACATTTGAAAAGAAATGGATAGAATGGAATCAAACTTAGGGAAATGAATCCCAGCTAAATGCATGCACATCTTCCTGTGTGCACACACTGCTCACTGCAGAGACTCCACAGACTCCAGCTGAAGGCCCTCCCTTTCTAACACACCATGAAGGTCAGGTCCTGTTCACTGCTTTATCTCTGTCCCTTCATAGCCATTCCTGCTCTCTTCCAGTTATCAGTCTTGACTGTTTTGTTCCCCATTTGCTTCAAAAACACCTCTGCTGGTCTCCTCTGTGGCATCTCACATCAGTGGTCCCTCATCCTTAAAGTGATACATCCTACCTATATTGCAGAGCCCTTCTTAAGAACCACACCACCACAAGCCTAAAAGAAATAGTCTTCTGTGGGCTGAGGATTCCTTAGGAAAATTAGGAATATAGAGAGAGCCACAATTATTTCTTTTTAGTAGCAATGCAGAAATATTTTGCAAGAACATACCAATCCATTCACTCAGGCTCTCTCTCCAAGCAGTGTGACTACAAGAGTCAAGTCTGCATAACTGCAGGTTGCTCTCTGTTGGCCCAGGGCTTAAATCACGTGTAAGGCAAAAAAATATCTTTCTTCAGCCCATAAGTCAGATGCTCTTTCACATTAAGCAGCATCCCTTGTGGTACCATGACCCTAGCTTAATGTCATTGGAAAGACTATTTTTACTTATGCTGTCAGCATGGTGGGGCACTGTAGTATATGGCAAGCATGCCACTAAATACTCAAAATATTAAAATTCTCTTTACTTTCCTCCCTGGTTTCTCCTTCTTCACAATCTCTTTCTTTTCCTGCTACTTTTGTTCAAAACCTGGTGCTTTACATGCTATGAGAAAATTCACACATCCAAGACTTCCTGAGGCAGTGTTAGTGAACACCATTCCTGCTCCATATCACAGAACTTCTTAGCATTCCTTTTGTGTCAGAATACCTGAACACAAAGTCCTCTAGCTGCATGTGGTAAGCTACTACAGGTAGACTAAAATTCCCTTCCCCTCCCCGCGCCCCCCCCAAAAAAACCCCAAAAACAAACAAACAAACAAACAAAAAACAAAACACACACACACACACACAAAAAAAAACAAAAAAAAAAAACAAAAAAAAAAACCAAAGGCTACTTTGGGCCAATTTTATTTTACACAGAGAGCAGTCCAAAATGTGATTCAAGCTATGTATGCTGCACTAGCACAAAAGGCAGAGAGCTGAATGTCTTCTTGCTATGTGTTTAAGACAGAGAAAGAAGAGTCTTATTTCACTTAATTGTGTGATGAACAGCATTTGCTGTGGCTAAGGTGTGCAGCAGAGTCTGCAGCTGAAACTCAGTTAATAATTCAGGTAATGGCTCCACCCTGGGAAACCCTGGATCACTCTCACAAGTTTGTATCAGCTCTGCAGATCTAATAGGGGGAGGAAGTAACACATATTTATGGTGTCACCGAAGTCAATAGACAGAGCTCTAAAATACACTCTGGGAGCAGTTCTGTTGAAGGAGAAGGCAATATGTTAACATTGATGGTTTCTAATCTCCCATAACTATTCTCTACCTAAACTTCTGCTATACTGCAATAGCTATAAACAACAGACAGAAACAATAAAACTTGCAGTGAGGTTTTCAACAGCTCATCCCTTTGTCTTAAAACAATATTTTAAAGTGTAGATCAGGTTTGAAAGCTCCCTCATCTTTGTCAAAACTCTCCTCTGGATCTGAACTTTGAGACTGAGATCATATTTTATAGTGACATCAGTGTTTCACATGCCACTGGCTTTAATTGTACGTTATGTACACCAGAGATCCGGTCAGAGGAGTGGGGAGGTGAGCACATTCAGCGACCATTTCTTGTATCCTGCATCTGGTACAATTGCAGGCTGATGGGAAAGACAAGTTTAACATAAATACCCTAAAAATATCTAAAAAACTCTTCTGCTTACAGTGGGTGTATAACACTGAAGACCAAAACTGACATTAAAGGGCAGCAGCAATCTGCTGCTTCCCGGCGCTCTGTGACCAGTGAAGGCCTTAGAACGGCTCATTAGTGCTTTTTCAATAATGGATTCTGCATTGCAAGATTAATTGCAGCCATGTGCTCTGTCACACCCGCCACAGACTATTTAAGTTAACAATCCAATCAATAACCTTTTCCAAACAAAGGCAGAGATTATCTTGAGGAACGAAAAATAAGCAAATACTCTTCTTTTTAAACAAATGTGAAATTATTTATACAGAATAAAAGGAATTTTTATCCAGTTTCCAATTCTTTCCATTATCTTCACAGTGTAGTGGTGGGCTTTTTAATCAATAGCATGATGAAAACTCACAGGCCTCCCAGCTATATTGCATCCAATTTATTCCATAAACTTTCAGATCTTTAAACAACTATAAATACATATTACATATATAATGGCCTATGTCACAGGAGCCCCATCCAAATAATGGAAGTTTACATGCAAAGAAAATGCATTTCCTCCTGCTAAGATTGAATAAGGTTTGTTGTGGCCACTGCCATCATTAGACAGAATTATTACCATTACCTGTACAAAAGAAGGGAAACTTGTAATTCTAATAAGTGATACGATTTTATGGTTATGATTTTAAAAGGCATCCCTCAGTTGTCTGTATAACAAGGCACACTTACAGATATGCAGTGTTGACAACAGTCAGATTAGAAAAAGCCCTTAAAAACTCAGAGTATCCAAGCACACTGAAGGCTTGGCTCTGCCAGAATCTCAGGGCTCAAGAAGCTGCAACTCTCAGAAAAGGACCAAACATTCCTGAGGGATGAGGCTGAGGAGCTCTGGGCATTTTCCTGGCCCTTCCCATCTTGCAGCATGAAGGGGTTACAGTGTAGAGACATATGCCTGCCTGCTCAGATGGAGGCACTCATGAACAGAAGCCTTCAAAAGTGTTCATGGGGTGAGGCTCCAAGGCACCACCTGCCACACAATCTCTGTGATATGGAGAACAGGAGTATTTCTTTACAGAAAAATATAACACCTTTCCTGGCAACCAGGACAGGGGGAGATCTTGGAGGCTGCAGGTGAAGAGTTCTTGTCTCACCCCCTTCAGTACAGGACCCTGCCAAATCCACCCTCTTAAGAAAAACACACAAAGAAACAAAAGAAAGTCTCATAGGCACCACACTGGGGTTTATTTTTATCAGACAGGAGAGGAAATATCACCACTGTGAATTTCTGTGTCCTGACTGAAGTAAGAAAACCTAGCTGTTTCTCCCAGTGGGTTCCAGCACTGCCAACTCTGCTAAAGAAGTGAGTCCAAAAGGACTCCGTGGTTTCACTGAACAGTCTGGTTGGTCTGATTTGGTCAGGGACCAACTCTCCTCTATTCTGTCACAACGTGCCAGTAATTGTGGAAGAATTAGTGCCTTTAATAATTGATGGATCTCTGAAACCACTAAGCTGTAGAAGAGCTTATAGTTCCTATTATTTCATTTTCTGGCCCTACAGTTGCTGTGGCCAGCATGGACAGAGCTAAAACTGAGCCCACAAAAAGAGAAGGAGCACTCTGCTGCATTAGCGGCAGGACTGGTGGCCAGCTGCACTCTGGAGGTGGTGGTTTGCTTCTCAGTACTGCCAGTTCCAGTGGAAGAACTTACATAAATTACAAGCAATTGCTCAAATATTTGGCACTGATACAAGAGAGCCCAGTTTAATTGTTCACCCAAGGGACAAATAAAAGCCCTGTGTAATGGTAGTGCTTCAGTTCCAGTTGCAGTTTGGCAGGTGTAACTGGGGAAAGCAGGACAGACCTGTGTGTGTGAAAGCAAGGCCAGGGATCCCGGGGAAGCTCTAAAATGGTGCTGTGTGGCAGGTAGCCCTTGCAGCTCACTCCCCTGCACTGCCCTGCTGTTCTTTTAGCCATGAAAACACCAAAGGGCACGGGGAGCAAGGGAGTGAGCTCCTGCCAAAAGACCCCCTCATCTCCAGGCACTCTCCAGAAAATTTCATTACCTGAAGAAAGTTCACCCACCAGCTCTACTGAAGCACAGCTTTGACTCTACAATGCTGCCTAATTTCCTCTGAAACCATTTTAAGCATCAAGAGGATCAGCTGGGATAAGGAGCCTGGGTTACAGAGGGTACATGAAGAGCAAGGCTTGGCTCAGGCCACTCATGCATAAACAAAATGAAGTGTGCTCAAATGTGTGTGCACAGCCCCACATGCACCCAGGGAGATCAGCTGTGGACAGGGCTGTGTAACTCTGGCACAGGGTGGCAGGAGGAACTGGGTGGGATTCAGGAGTGACCTCTGGAGCATGCAAAGGGACAAGCCAGGACTGAGTTATTCTGGGCTTCCTAATGGTTTGTCGGTCAAATCACTCTCCACACACTATCCCCATGGTAGCAGATGCCCCATTTCTTACAGGAAAACTGCTTGAGAAACGTTTTAAAACAGTTTTAGTGCAGTAGGTGTGTGCCTCTCCCTAAGTACGCCCCATCCTCAGCATGCACAATTCAGCCATACATATCTTAGCAGGGAGAAATGAAAATAAATGAATTAGAGATTTTTAAAGTCTCTAAAAACTGCCAACTTTGGCTCACACAAATCACTGTCCTGGGAGAACACCCTGATTTGGGCTGGTGATGCTCAGCCAGGCCCTCTGGCCTGTGTTCAGGTTTGCCAGAGGGGGGATGAGCCCTGCCGGGGTTTCTGCTGCTGTGTGGGTGTCCCCTCCAGCCAGGCACACCCGCCCTTCCAAAACGCCCCGGGACAGGCTGAAATCCGCCCCTCCATTTCGCATCTCCCAGGGCTTGGACCGGGGCAGATCTGGGGCACGGGCCCGGCCCTCTGAAGCCGTGGGGACGCAGGCACAGCGGACACCCGCTGCTCTTCTCACTGCAAACACGCCGTGGTGACGCAGAACTGATGTGGCGAGCTGAGCCCCGAGCCTCTGTTACCTGGGGATCAGAAACAGTGCCCAGCCTTAAAGCCAAAGGAGATGCCACACGCTGCGATGTCTCCTCTCAAAACCAGACAGCACTCGGCTCCCTCTTCTTCCACAATAGCCCCTATTAACCACCGTTGGCCGCCAGACAAAATGGCTATTTCTTGCCTAAGAAAACGAATGTGGGAGCACTCAAATAACCTTGCACTGAAGCATCAGCTTGTTAATGCGCTGGTAAGCCATGCCAGCGCTGTACAATTCCTGGGGGTGAATTAGGTCAGAGTGACCTCCCGAGCAGGCACCGGGCTGCGCGGCCGCGTGCTGCATTATGGGTAACGATCTGCTAATTGCCAGGAGGCTCGGGCCGCTCACCAACACCAACAGGCGGGAACCCGCCCGCAGGCACCGCGCCGGCTCCATATGCCGGGACACCGCTCCCAGTAACGAGGATAAACCCATTTATAGAACACGAACCGGCCACGAGGACAGGCACTGAATGCTAATGCTGCCCGGGCCGTGCAGCTCGCCGGGGTTGCTGCCGGAGACCCCAGCAAAACCCCTGCCTGGAGAGGGGCTGGCTTTGCATCTGGTTGCACAGTGAGGTGGGGGTGAGGTAGATGGAGATGAAAATGCAGAGTGGGAGAAAGACTGCTTATCCAGGCAAGATGAATCACCACAACCTGGAAAGCCAACATCCCCTTTGCCCCGGGGACATTTTCGTTACCCTTCAACAAACTGCAGTGGAAAAAAACCTCCGGCACAGCTCCGACCTCGTCGCTATGCACTGCAGGCTCCCCAGCCAGGCCAGCTCACACACCACAGAGCTTTCAATCAACTGGCAGGCTCACTAAACCCTTTCAAAATGAGCAACCAAGCAAAAATACTTGGTCATAAACACTAAAAATAGGGATGGAGGAATGGGTTTTGTTTTGCTTTTTAACTTGGTGAAGCCAGCTCTTCCTAGTGCATTAAATCCACCTCCCTGGCAGCCCATTTAGAACATCTCCTCCCCCCTGGGAAAGCCAAAATCCCCAGCTATAATGAGAGGAGTGGGGTGGTATTAAAATGCTAGGGAAATGGCAGCCTGAAAAGCCTTCTGCGAGCACAGTGCCTTTATTAAATCCCCCCATAAAACAAGATATCAGCCATGCCCCTCCTCCCCTGTCTTTAACATGAACAAGGACTCTGCTATCTGCTTGAACCCACAATTGCTGTCCAAATACCTGGTTCTTCCCCAGTACCTGCGGTGTTAAACTGCCCCACTCACACAGCCACAGATGGCAGCATGCCTGCAGCAATGCCCGGCGCTGCCCAGCGCTGCCCATGATATCAAGGCAGCATTTGAAAAGGTTCCAGAGTTTTCGCACTGACCTAACAAAGGATGTCTGACCTGAGCCAGTGGCAGCAGTGGATGGGACACATCATTTCCCCAGAGCACTCCGACAGGGGCTTCTCCCTGGGATTCTGCAGGAGAGTGTTACAAAGGTGATGTGCCATGACATGGACACCTCTTCTCTAAAAACAGGCCATGCTCACCAGCCAGTCCAGAGAGCATCAAGACAACTCCACCGCACCACCACCTCAAGCATCAAGGACTGTGGGGAGAACTTCAGTTTCACCCACTTCAATTTCATCCATGAGTCATGGAACAGACATCTCGTAAACACAACTGTCACTTGGAAACAGGATAAGCTGATTAATTTGGGTAAAGGAAAGGGAGAAAAGAGAGAGTATTACTAATCTCTGGACTAACTTTCTAGGAAGGTTAAAGAATGACTCTAGAGTAATTCTCTGCCAGCACAGTTCCAGAAATTTCAAATCACATGGCAAACTCCAGAGAAATTATTTAAATGTCATAATTTTAATATTAAAGAAACTTAACTATGCAGAAACTTAACTATGCCATTGCATAGAGAGTGACCTCATTGCCCTTACATGAGGTAACCACATACCACCTAGGTAAAGACATTCAGCACATAATGGGTAAATGACTGATAATTGATGTGAACATGCTGAAAATGCAAGAGGTCTGTCTTTCTCACAGAAGCATAATTTACACTGTTTTTAATTTGACTGTATATTCAGACATAAGTACAACTGCCTCACTCAACACAAACAAGATCAATTTGGAGCAAGTTACTTCAGTCCCTTGTTGAGTTAAAGAATTCTTTTCAACTGCCAAACAGGCAGTGATCCCCATGCACACTCTCCATTGTTTGTAATGCAGTGCCAGAAGCTGGAAAACAGATTTTTTTTTCCCTTCTCTGTCAGTTAAAGTCCCTGTTTGGTTGAGAATTTTTAAGTGTCAATAGAGATTTCATCAAGGCAGCCAGTTTCTCTTCCTCACCAAACTCCCAGCAACATCAATATCTAGAAGGAAGTAAGTGCTATAACCACATGCTGAAAAGCATCAGTATGAGCAGGGTAGAGGGAGTGAAATGTCTTTGTTTACTCTCTAAAAAATGCAGTTTCAAGGTGATCTAAACATCTGAGTGAAGGAGTGAATTTGAACAAAGTACTTTCAGTCAAAAGTAAGCCGGAGGGTAGAAAGCATTAAGAGGTGGCAGGGGGAAAAACTGATTTTCAGAAAGGTTGAGACATTTTGTACCAGTGTCTCACAAATAAGAAGCTGGACTTTCATTTTGGAGCAGTACCTTGCTTCAAAAGTGAACTCAAGGGAATTGTTTTTAAGAAAGAGAAAAAATTGTCACAAATGAAATGTTTCATTCAAGCCTGTGCCCAGCTGGCAGTGGGAAAGGGTCATTTCATTGAGAATGAGAGATTGTATTTCATTTTGAATCAAACCAAAATCTTTTATCCTCACCATAGTATTTTTCAGTTCAGTTGTTTCAATGGCCTTTTTGAGTAAATGTCCAACAAAATGCTGCCAGAGATTAAAACAGTAGGATTTTTTTTTTCTTCAGTGGAAAACCACCCGATTAAAATCCATGATCTCTTTTCTTAGAGCTCACCAGACCTTCCTCCCCAAATCAGTCAAGTCAATGTCCTGGCCATTCTTTAACCTGTATGTAACAAGTGAGTAGTGCTCCTTTAACCTATACAACCAATAACTCACAGCAGCTAAATGCCTCTTCAGACTAAACAAGAAATCAGCTAGTTCCATGGCAGTGGTCACTAATGTCCCTCATTAAACAGTTCACTAGTCTTGTTATTTTTCAGCACCAAAGGAATCGTTTAATAAAGCCTATACAAAAATAGAACATCATTGTATTTAATTAAAGAAAATTACCTTCCACAGTACTACAACAATCTGTGACTCCTCTGATCCTGCTTTTAATTGGCTGCTCCATTGGCCAGCAGAACTGTTGCTCAGGGGTTCTGTTAATGGCCAGAAAGGTGGGAAATCCTCTCCTATAGGTTGGTCTGACCAGACTCTGAGCACTCCAAATCCTTTCACTTTTAAGAGTTGTTGAGGGTGCTCATCACCTGCAATGTTCACTTGTTAGGTGGGATCCCACCACCCACAAAATGTCTGGCAATTCTCAGTGATGGCTGCACTGAGCCTAATGGGGACTAATTCTTCTTAATGTATTTCCAGACCTGTAAATCTGTAAACAGTCACAGAGGAATATAATGGCTGCAGATGTCTTTAGGAAATTCATCTGTGTTCTTCCAACTCTCTAAGTACTTGTAAAGTCTCACCCTTAATGGAAGTCAGGAAAGGGTCTTGGAGAGCTACTTAAAGAAGAGGCTGCAAGGGAAATTAAGTCCCCTAGGCCAGGGAAGGTCCTTTTCTCCAGATGAAGGAATACATAACTCTAGGCCATATGCATGCTTGAACAGTACAAAAGCAAATTCAACCTAGAGAGAGTTTGTGGACCATTAAAAACTATCCCAATCCCCTAGGCTGATGGACACATTCAGAGACACAGTCAGTATAGAAAGATCTGAGAAGTCCTGGAACTTTTTCTTTAAGAATCCAAAGTCCAGATATTCCAGCAATGGATGAGACTTCTGACCCAGAATTCATTGTACTGTAAAATAAGTTGTTGAGCCTGGGGAAAGGGCTGGAAAGACTTTAGTGTTGTTTAACATATTTAAGCCACTCCCAGCAGAGCACTGATGTGAAGCAACTATGATTTGTACCAACAGGGGAAATTTAATTTCTCGAACATAGACTTAAAACCATTCCATGCAAACTCTACTGCACAAAGTGCTACATGAATTTGAAAGCTGTGTCACACTGGTTAACACTAAAATAAAAATACCCCTTTAGTGACAGGACAGCTTTCCACTATTTCCCATCCAATGACTTCCTCTCACCTTGGGGAGTTGGCCTCAATACTGATTCCTGAAATCATTCTATGAAGAATTTAATGGCTGTTGGCTATGGAAAGAAATACAAAATAGCAAGCTAAGTCTGCAGTAATGCTTGACATAACTATCTCCAGCACTACTTAAAATCTCTATTCTCTTTCAGAAAAGGAGGCTGTATATTAAAATTTGGTCATCTTCATTCACTTCCTGTAGTCCACAATGAAGTCACTGACATGAGGACACTTAACAGCAAAGACTGAAGAAATGTAATGGGAAGAGGGTTCAGTCCAAGTAAAAAATTACTCTTAATACCCATGCAAACCTAGATATAAACCAGGTTTTACTGAGAATTGTTTATGGAAGATGAGCAGCACTAAGAAATTAAACCCCACTCCAAAAAAAACCAAACCAGTTTTAAGACACTGAAGGGAGGCTATGCCTGTTCCTACTCAAGAGGTACCATCCATCAGCTGAGTTGCCAAAAAATAAGTACCCTCTGCAAGCTCTCTCACACAGGCAGCAGAAGTTCCAAGAGCTTCAGCTCACTGCCCAGCTTCAGTGTTCAACTCATGTTGCATTTTCCTTAGCAGTGCCATGGTTGGCTTGTAGATTATTCAAAGTTACCACAGCTGCTTAGGCAACATTAAGCAAACCTGTTTCTAATTATGGATGGCAATATTAGCTACAACACTCTGCTCCAGAAATCTGTGCTTTCATGAAAGTAAATGCCATCCTTCTCCCACTATGGTTCACCCCCTACATAGAATCATGAAGAATTACAGGCTGCAAAGACAAAACATCTTGAAATAACAGATGTGATAGTAGAAGTTTTTAAAACATACTGCAAGAGCATTTGTTGAAACAGCAGAAAATGTAGTTAGGTCTTCAAAAATTAACTGGTGAGGTGCCACAGGTGGATGGCTCTCGTGTAATTAAAATCAAAGTTAGGGCTTAATTGTGGTAAATGTCCAGCTTTAGTGCAGCAAACAAAATACAATCTCTATACAATAATTTCCAAGGGATAATGGAGGTCTTAAAAACATCAAGCAACAATTTGGACACACCCAGCCAAACTAAGGGCAGTAGTCATGGCTTATTTGCTCTGCTAAGCATGCCTTATGTAGTTGAGGTCTTACTCATCCATCTTCAACACCAGGGATAGGATTGGGTACAGAGAAGTCTATGTCATTGCTAATGAGAATTAAAATCTTGGGTTTAGAGAGAAAGTGTTATGGGTTTTCTTTATCATCTATAGGCTGAAGGATTTAAATACAAGTAGGGCTCACAAATCCAAGAAGGAAATTTAATCAGATTTTTTTTTTCTGATTGAGGCAAAATGTGGAATAAATCGTAAACCAGTGTGTTATTCTTGTTCAGGCCAAAGCAAATTAGCTGATCCTGTTTTCACTCTACCCAGAGAAAAGAGGATTCCAGCCTTCAGCCTTGCCAGCCTTCAGGTCAGTCTCAGTCCAGGGAAACACATCTTTGGGGGCACCCATTAACTGCTGCAGTGCTGAAAGACACTTTTAGTCCTTCCAGCTGCCATCCCTCACTCTCACTGGCAAGAGCCATTCTCCAAACAGGAAAATAAGATCTATTTATGTCAGCATCAATCTGTTCGGATAATTTCTGCAAAACTAAATTTTTTCATTAGCATTTCTAATTCCAGGCCTGTGGCTTTAAAACAAAATAAAAAGAAAAGAGGAAAAAAAAAGGCACAAAAAATATTCAAAGTAATAAGACCTATGTAGAGACATTCCTTGGAGTCCAACAGTCTCTAACAACAGCTCTGCTGTAGTGGGGAGGATCCCATTCATCTAAACAAGGTGTCAACAGATATCCATAAAGGCCAATTTCAACGTACACGTTCAATCCTGGCTGCCTTAGCAGAAATGTCTCGCTCTGCACTCTGCATCATCACACGGAGGACAATGAAAATGGCAATGGATGTTAGAATGGGACATGACCTAGTGCACTGGTGCCACAAGCAGTTTCCTTCCTTCCTTCCTTCCTTGCCTCCCCCCCTTCCATCCTTCCCTCCCTTCCTTCCTTCCTTTCTTCCTCCTTCTTGTCGGTATTCAGCTTTGCCCTCAGTCCAGCCTCTGTCTAGGTCTCTCTGTCCTCTCCAGCAGAGCAGAGTCTCAAGAGGAGCTCAGAGAACAGAAACAGTTGCACTGACCAGGAGCCATCACAAACCCTCCCGTCCTTTCTCCTTTTTTACATAGGAAAAGATTACCTGCCCCTATAAAATCCATACAAAAAAGTTCTCTAAGCCTGCAACTCAGACAGTTGTAGGAATATCTGAGATCAAATTACAAAGGGAAAATGGAAGAATTTAGGAGGAGCTGTAAAAGCAGCAATTCGATCCCTCTGTGCACTCTATCACAGCTGCCTTGTCAGTTCAGCTCAGATTCAGCTCAGAGATAGTTGGCACCTGCCCCACCTTTTCAGCTGCCTCAAGTGCACAGTGCACAAAAAGTGAAAAGGAAGGAAAGACCCTTTTAGCCACAGAATGGCTGAGGACAATCCACTAAGGAATCTATGAGCTGCTCTATCAGATCCCAAACAGGTTGCAAAGAGCCACAGTGACAGCAAAGGTAGCTGAAACTGCCTTTTTGTTTCCTTCTTCCTCCAATGAATTGGCCAAAGGCCTTGCACAAGTAAAGATAAGGTCTGAAGGCAAGCAGTGAAGTTTTCAAGTTGTGTTGACCCAAAGAAAGAGCAGAAAACCCAAACACTAATGGAAATTGAAATTACACCCGAGAAAAATAAAAATTTATAGGGAAAGGCTATAAAAGAAGAACAAGAATAGTTAATTATCTGCCACAAAGACACACAGTCTATCACACAGATGTTAAGAATCAGGTAGGAGGGGCAGGTAGGAGCCCATCTGTATAACAGAGCTTTATAAAAAATAACACATTAGGGAAGAGGTCACACACAGTTTCCTAAAAAGATAGCATCTAATCTGAAACAATGTCTCCTCTTTCTCTTTTCATTCTATACAGCCATATCATTAATCTAGTACATGTACAGGGAAAGGGAAGGTTCATGCAAGCGCTGTGAAATGCAAAGGGAACCACAGCTTCCAGTTACCCAGTGAGTGGACTGGAAAGAGCATATGTAGGGGCAGGACTGCTTAAGGCAATGTCACTGAAATCTATGCAAACAGCTTAGACTCCACCTTTGACTGCAAACTACCTTAATGCAACTGTACTAATCTCATGAAGAAGGCTATCAAAATCCAAACACATTTAGAAAGATCCTCTATTATCACCAAATGATAGAAAACACTCTTATAATGAGTCCTGTACAGAAGTACTTTTTTATTTCCTGCCTACCTTCACTATAGCAAGCAACAGGACCATTTTCTGCAGTCCAGTGAATGGAGAAGAGAAAGTAAAAGAGAAAAATTAAGATCATTCTTGGTTAATGTCATGGCTAATTAGGAAATATAAAACAAAATCTGGGGACAAAAGTCATAATTTACAAAATGGAAAAGGGAAACAAAATCAATAGAGGAGGAAGTTTTATTTTAAGCTTCAAAGAGAGTATTATAAACAATGGAGAGCTTAGAAAAGTAAATGTACATATATGTTACTCAACAATGTCTTTTTAAAAGAAGATTATTTGCACTAAAAAAGACTTTTTGAAATTGCTTTGGGAAAGTAATATTTACAGAGGAATATACAGTAGGGATGCTGGAAGCAGAACTTTTATTTGGAAGGAATATTACACAAATGAAACACAGACCCTACAGTTTTCAAATCTTCATTACAGTTGTGCGTCTCATATTTTGATGAAATGAAAACTTATTTCTTTTGTTTTCTCTAGAGGCAGTTTTCTCTGGAGGCAAGTTTAGAATCTTGCATAACTTGCTTAGAAACTTGCATTTAGAAAGTTGTTTAGAAACAACATAAGTAAAGTAAACCCATCCTGCTAAAGAGCCCAAATAGGACACAAATTGTCATTTAATTTAGTTGGAGCAGGACTACCTTACATGATTATTTTTGACTTTATGTTTTAATCTGGGAAGAAGTGGGAGAAGGGAAAGGGAGAAGAGTAAAAAATCTGCTGCTACTGACAAATGGAAACCTCTCAATGAGGTAAGTTTGTGTTCTAGGTGTGCAGGAAACACAACACAGTATCAGGTTTTCTTTCAGCTTCACCTAGTCAACATGTATTTTTGTAGACATAGTTTTTCACTCTGAAAGCCAACGTAAGCCCCATTAACAAAACTACTTTGTTTCTGCCTATACTCTGAGGGTCAGTCCCAGTAATTGTTGGTGTGACTTGCCCTCAGTTTGCTTCTCCTCTGTGACAGGGGTGCCAGACAGAGCCAAGTCCACTACTCTTCTCCAAGGACACAAGGCTATCCTGCATCCCTACTGGACTGCATCACACATGACCTTGAACAGACCTGTGCTACCCACTGCGAGCACATCTGGCAGCCAACAAAACCCTCCGGGGCTTGTACAAAGAACACCTTTTCCACTGGAAAAACGCCTAACAGCTCACAATTTGGGATGTGGCCATCCCTCCCCGCTGCCTCACAGGACACCTTAGGATTGCAGCTGTGGGAATTCTTATTTTTCTCCTGCACAGTAACCCCTGCTGCTTATTGCAGACATGTGGCTGCACCTGTTTGTTTTTCAGAGTCCTCTATCACTTCAGAAAGTGCTGAAGTACATAAGTTTTCTACACATGAAATCATCCTTGACAGCAAGATCCATGCCAAGGGCACCTAACATTTAGATGCTTCCCTTACAACCAACTCATAATCAGCTGTGGAATTATCAAAGAAAAAAATAATACAAAAAGGAACAGAGTTGTTTTCAATTTTTAAACTCCTCTTTCAGCAGTAGTATTTCACAGAGTTGCTCAAGAGCAAACCTCTTTTACCATGCAGAAGAGACACATCAATCCTACTGGGAGAAGACAGTCCTTTGAAATGGACACAAAATCTGGTAACAAACAAATTCAACCACTGAACTCGGCCTTCGCTACTCCAACAGTTTTTGTTCAGATTTATGCCTAATGCAGTACAGCAAAGTAAGTTTTAAGTATCTAACAGGATATTAAGGAAAAAATAAACCAGAACAATCTTCACTTACCACATCCAATTTTCAAAACACAAAGATACCCAGCACATGTATGAATGGCTTCTTTAAAGTAATAGAGAGAGCAGAGTTGAACTTTATTTTCATTATTTAAAAAAAGTTTTTCTTTAAAGTAAATATTCAGTCTTTATTTTACAGTAAGTGCTTTTTAAAATTTCATGTCTTCACAAAATTTCATTTAAAATTTGAAGTAAAATGTATTTCAAACAAAAATACTGTGCAACTTTAGCACTTCTTTTTTAAATATCGAAATAAATAAAATAGTTGTCTTTTTCAGTTTGTTTGTTTTTCAGTCAGTTCTACTGTAGATCAATTCCAGTCTGACCTGGGTTTATACACACACTTAAAAGACAGTAAAATCAAGACTTCAAAAAACTTCTTTGTATTGCACCAGCTTAGGGCATCCCCAGAACTTCTCTCAACAGTTGGCAGCCAACTTCTCACAGTCCAGGCTCCTGTGCCAGATGGAACTCGGGTGTGGAAGAGTCAGGGCAAGGATAGAAGTATCAAAGCATCCTGGCTTCTCTCGGTCTTCTTCTGAAATGTCTTGCTTGAAGGCTGCTGGAATCCATGAGGGCAGGGCTGACTGCAGAGGGAAAGGCAAAACAAAGTAAAACTAAACAAACGCAAGCAGACAAAAAAAGCACGTGTTCAGAAAAAACAACAGGAACAGCACAAACCAAACTTCCAACACTGTTTACATTCTAGTTCCTTGAAAATATAGCTCAACAGACTCAGTTTCAACTGACAGTGGAAGCCAGAAATGAACATAAAGCAAACAGGATAAGAAAAAGCATATCAAAAAGAAAGGCACTGAACACTGTCGATCTTTCTTATTGGGAATATTATTAAATAACCTTCATCATTCAGCTTAGATAGCTGTCTCTTCAGCAGAGGTTAAGACCTTTGCTTATGAAATCCTGCTCTAATTACCTTGCTCTATTGCTAATTATTTGTAGGAAGCCACAAGCATATACAGCATGGCACAAAAGACATTTTCAGAAGTCTAAACGATACACATGGGGTGGCAGCAATGCAATAACTTCTGGAAAGAATGAAAGACTGCATTTTCCATTGCATTTATTCCATGAATTAACTAAATTACATACAGCTAAGATCCTCTGCAGGATTAGATAGCAAATAAAATGATCTCTTTATTTCCACAAAATGCAAGTGCTTCTTCCCATATCTTCCCACAACTCTCATGTCAGTTCTAGACTAGATGAAGGTCCACAATCTTAGGAGCTGCCAGAGACCAAAAGAGTAAGTCAAAGATATGAACTGGCAGCATCTACTTAACAGAGCTATCAAGCCTGGAAATCCCAAGAGCTGTTGTTTTTTTTTTTTCTAAATGTTATTGCAACTTGCTATTTGGCAACTTAGCATTCATGGAAATACAGATAGGGATATCAAAACAGTTCTTACTCTGTTTCAGTATTCTATGTTACTTATATAGGTTGGGGTTTTTTTCTACACTGGTAGATATCTGGCAAAGAGAACAAAGATTTGTAGGGTTTATTGTAATGGCTTAGTCAGCAAAAACTCAGCTGAACATTCCAGCTGAATTCCTGCACTGTGAGGTTTGTCAAAACCATGTAAGCATGAACTCATGCATGTGCCTCATACTTTACTTATAGCTACAAATTCCATATAAATAAGAAAAAAAAAGGAGAATGTGAAATGGGTGTTTATTGGAAACACCTACATATGTTGCAGTACAAAACACACTGGGCAGATTTTGCAGTTTTTATAATAAGATGACTCCCCATGGGGTCAATACAATGTTTGCTTGAGGATTTGATTGAGTAAAACTGCTTGCCATGGGGAAGAGGCAAATTGCATTAAGAACCAGGCTTTGAAAACTCCACGGTTTTAGGATATTTTTTAGGGTACTTTTTAGGGTATTTAGGTATTAGGAACTATTATTTTAAGGTCCATCTCGAAATATCATTGCAAGAATTAACCAAAGAAAGGCAAAGTGGGCAGGAGAGAACACAGGGATGCCCCAGCGCTGCCCAGACTCTGACTCTCTGGGTGCAGTTCTTGTTTGCTCCATGCATCAGCAGGCAGCAAACTGAGTCTCTGTCTTCAATCAAGGGCCCAAGCTGAGGTCTGTAAAATGGCAAACTCAAAATGAATAACTAATGTAAAAGCTCAAAGGCAAAACAATGCGGGGAGGGGACTCTAATAACACATTCTGCTGAAACAAATGCCCATCTCTGAGCTTGTCTACACCATACCAGTAAGCATATTAACAGGGAGGTTTCATTCAATAAAAGCAATAGCTAAGAAAGCCCAGTGGTAATCCTTCTGAAGTCAGTGGTGAAGTTCTCTCTGGCCCTGTTCCTGAAGCTAGTCTTATCATTTATGACCTTACCACATACATACAATGTTATCCCAAGCACCATTACATATTGAAGAAAAAATATCCAGCCCACAAAACTGGGAGATGTCTGGGTGAAGGGAAGAGATGCAAAGTGAAGCAAGTCAGATTTCAGTTCAATTCCTCTTCCAACATATGCCTGGTTCTCCTTTTACTTTTTAACTTCTATGCCAGAATCCTGTATTTGCTTAAAATTTTCTCAGTGTGTATTATCGTGCTTGACATTTTATACTGTTTTTGTGAAAAAGCTGAGGTTCATCTCTGCTAAAATTTCAACTAATTGAATGCCTCAAAAGGGAATAGGCTAAGGGTCAGTGCCCACTCCATGTAGCCTTTCTTCTCCCTTATCAGCTGCTTCAGCAGCATGCCACTTCCTTTATTCTCCTGCTCCCATCTATGAATCAGAGTTAGCAGAGGATGACTACAGAAACTGTGTGTGTTTTCTAGGATCCTTTAGTATGGAGCAGTGCAAAGGTGCCCAAGGAAACAGCTTATATGATTAAACACAGAAAAATCTGCATTAAGGACCTGAAATGAAACACCCCTTTATTCATATTTCACATTGGGGTTATCTTATTTTGGTACATGGTTTGTTGGGAGCATGTGTTTCAGGAGAATCTTTGGACAGCCTTGTGCCAGCCTTCCTGTAATAAGAAGGACATCTTTGGAGGAGAACTGGAATAGCCAGGGTTGTAATTAGTTGAAGGGCTTCACTTTTGAAGAATTTATGAAATATGGGACGTTTCACTGAACTACTGTAATCACTGGGGAATAAAAAGCATCACATTTCTTTCTGATTTCAAAGATAAATTTTCAGTTACAATACAAAATTCATACTGCAAACTTTTTTTATGCCTCCCTAGTTTGGTTTGGGACCTACGTGCCCTTTAAGATACAATTGATACTGTACAGTTCTCTCATTTCTGAACTAGTTATGCTAGTGTCAGAGTCTTTTTTTTTAATTGCACTTATGAAACCTTCTCCTATATATTTTCTGCCTCATTAACATTGTCATCTTCCCCTCATGAGAGGGTCATGTGTGGCAGCCCCTTTGCTTTGCTTTCATGTTCCTTCAACTTTGGAACTTACCAACCTTCTTTCCCTGTTCCCAGCCTTCACTCCAGCACTACATATCCTGAGAATAGTTCACTTCCATATCATCACTCCATGCAATATTCACCATTAACACTACTTTACAGCCTAGCTTAAACAAGTACTCTGTTAGCTTCCAACTTCACATCCTAATTTCCTCACTGTGATCAATGCCTTCCTATGGTCAGTACCACACTGCTCAGCCTGCTGGACTAAAATCATGTTGGTTATCTCGATCTCATAAGGCATCTTGAGGAATCCAAGAACTAATCTCACTCCATAAAAGTGAATTCATTTTACCTTGCTTGGTCTCTCAGGACTATATTGAACGAGTGAGCATCCATATAGTCCTTAATGACATAAATAACTGTGAGGATATTTTCTATGCTATCTATAATAAATGTCAGCTGGCAATTCGTATGCACTTCATGAGCTGTTGTGGCTTCATTCTGAGGGTACTGTGCTACCCAGTTGTCACAAAGATGGGTGTTTGGTTGCGAAAGGATTAAGACTGTATGCATTGTTATAGTAACTGCATTTGTGAAACTAAGTCAAGGCTTAATGAATTATGGGCATCTGATTATTATTTGTATTCCAAAAGAGCCCAGAATGCGCTAGGCATGGTTCACAAAAGACAATGTTAAGGACTCCATTTGGAAAAACTCCATTTAGAGTATGCTTGTTCTGCAGTTTATACAGTGATAGAAGTTCTTCAGAAAGATGTACTTGGGCAGGTTTCAGCTACCTAATTCAGGTGCTGCAAGGACTGAGCTTTAGTAAATACAGAAGAGCAGCAAAACATTATCTATTTATCTTGCATTATTTGAGAGGGAAAAAAGGGACTGGTTGTAGAAGAAATGAATGTTTTTATCAGTTAAAGTACACTTCTCATTGACAGCATTATGTCAAAATATAATTTATTTGACACTAGATTGATTATAGTAAATCAGAAAAAACATAACAGCATCAGAAAAGAATTATCAAAATGGGGAAAGCTCAAACAAGGCTCTCTCCTGGCAAGTGTGCATGGCTCTGACATGCCCTGTCCTTTGGTATACACATACAGAGGTTTGTAATGTTTTTTAACATTTTAACATTTGTAATGTTTTTTAAGAGCATCCTGAAGGCAGATTATTCATGTAATCTAGACATCAGTTAGCTTATATTTTGGATGTATGCCTATACACCTAAGAGCAGAATTTGGCCACTGTTCATCCCATGTCAAAGAGACCAATAAAAAAGTCAAGAGACGGCATTGTTTCTCTTTCTTCCTCAAGGTTGAAAGGTGGGGAAAGGAGCTGAAATTGTTCTCACAGACAGACTACCCTAGCAAAGAAGCAGGAAAAATGGAGTCCATTTGGTCTGGCTTCTTTCATTGTACATGTCCAAATTCTTTATTGCAAGGCTAAGGCTTCTACTCTGGTATCAATAACACACACCTACAGTTTAAGGATTAGGCACTGTCCAGAGAAATGTTTCTTTTGCTTTTGCTCTAAATCAGGTCATGATTTCACCCTGTTTGCATTATGTACATCAGTAAAAATAGATCTTTAGAACTTAACCTTGTCCCTGCTCCAGGGAAATTTTTGCCTCCACTAGGAGAGCAAAACATAACTACACACTGACTCCTTTTGCATCACTTCTGACTGTACACAAGTCTGGATCCTGCTCTCACAAAACTCCCATTAGCTTCTCCACGGGCATGAATGTGGCACATACTTTTAATACTATTTAAGCCATGAGACTTGCTGCTACAACAAAGCTCAGTCAGGGGTCTGCTGAAAGCCAGAGCAAGAAATTTCACAATTGAGTGAAAGATATTTCAGCTTGGACATACCTTTCAAATCCTGCTGCATGTTTCCTCCTTTCTGGGAAAGTCGCTGGGAAGGGAGTCACTCTCTTCTCCATTGCCCTTGGAACTTTAATTAGTATTGCTTTGGTTTATTTCAAAAGAAGCTATCAAAAAGCAAATAAAGTGTCTCATGAGACACTACAGAGAGAAAAAACAGGGCAACACAGGAAAAAATGCTGTGAATTGAAATTTAAAAATAGAAAGAAAAGTATAGGTGAGGTATTTTTCCATGTCATTTCTTCCAGGATTCTGCTCCTCCTTTTGTTTTGTCTGTGATGTCTATGACTTGCCATTCATATTCCATCCCTCTGCTTGGAAATTGCTGTCCATCAAGTGAAAGGTGAAGGAAAAGAAAAAAAAAAAAAAGTAGAACTTTGTGGGAAAGACATGAAAGGGTGCAGGCAGGAGGAGATCTATTGAGTGTAAAGGTGTCCAAAGGAGATGGAAATGTGTTCCCCAAGGCCATGGTCTTCAATGGTGCTGCTGTATTTTCAGGCTGCAGCGTAGCAGATGTATGAGAAGAGCCAGACTTCACATGCTAGAGTAAGTGCAAAATCTCAAAATGCAGAAGCCATCACATCAAGGGTTTCCTTGTCCCCTGATAAAGTCCGCCCACAGTGGTTCTCTAGAAACAGTTCTATTATCAAGTAGACATCCATTGCTTTTTTGTTGGTTTTTTTTCTATTTTATTTAAAAAGTAGTTTTTCTAATAATACATAG